>OZ020491.1:32753246-33260949 GCA_963971405.1 Psococerastis gibbosa
TTTCCGGAAATGTGGTCGCTGTTCTTGAATAATTAAAATTCTTAAAAAAAAAAAAAAAAATTGGCTAGTTGGAATGAGTTTATGTGAATTTGTGAACGAAATCAACATTTGCCTTGCACGGTAATTGAGGTTATTAGATTGAAAATTAAGGTGGCGAAATTACCGATAGACAAGTTTTTTGCGGATTTCTAATTCAGGGCCTCCTGAGATACGAGACATCCCATGTTTTCCCCGAAACTTCTGGCTTCTGGACAGAATCTACGATTTCCATAGACGAATGGTCATAGGTCCTAGCCCTACTTAGTGATGTAGCGGTGTTTCAGGAGCCATAGCTCTGAGGGTGAATACAACTTATTTTTGTATGGATTCATTATGGCTATTTCTCTATATTGTTCTTCGAAGCACCTATGCCAATAGGGATCCCATTGTGAATTTTTTAATAACATTCCAAACCCGGATACAGTGCTACATACATTTATTATGAACTACTATTACATGTTACATGTCATATTGTTCCATCGATCAAAATCCATAGCTTCAAGACATGGTTGATCTTTGCTTGATCAATGAATGTACAATAAGCGCTTAGCCAATATATTTGGGCATCAATTACATTATACATTTATTATGTAGGTACTATTTTTAGCTACCGAACAAAAGCACTTATCTACCTATTATGTCATATCCTCCTGGAGCCAGTGATCGTTGGTAATTAAATTAGCAAACAGTTTAATAATTGGCGATGATTCGGCCAATTTTAGTGGTGAAACTTATAAAACGTTTGCTTACGCCTTACAAGTTCAGTACGTGCTTTTGGCATTAATCTGATATCTGAATTATGGCCCTGCTAGTAATATGAATTATGATTCAACGGTAATCAGAATAAAAAAGGCTACTTTTTCAATTATTTCGGTAATTATCTCAGTAAGCACAATTAAAATAATATTTAATTTTCTCGCTTTGCCAATAAATTTAGGATACAATTAAAGCTCACAGCTAGTCCTTCACTATTGGCCTGTTAGTTTTAATTTATAGCCTACCTTTCATTTCGTTTTTGAATTTGCGAATAATAATAACATCGAAATGGGCCTGACTGTGAGACTTCGAAATCTTTAAGAAATCCTTTTTTTTTACTGATGTTATTCTCTAATTCACCAAAACGGGGCAAATATAAGGCAGGGGGAGATCGGGGAAAGATGGATTGCGTAAAGTGGGACTCTTAAAACTTGAAGAATAACTTAATCTTTCAATAAATTGGCAACTTACCGACGTACCAGTTAGTCTTGCCAAGAGCTGAGAACATATTTAGCGCAACTGTTTCCATCTTACCCCAAGGAGTCAGTGTTAATCTTACCCCACCATGTCATTGACAAGAAATGATGTTATGTAAGAAATAGCCTATCTAAGTTTTCCAAAATTATTACGTATTATGAATTTTTACGACTTTTGTCATGCAACTGAGAAGAAATTAGTAAATAATTAGAAACATTCAATTTGTTAAAACTTACCAAAGTGAACCATATTACTAAAAGCGTGACATAAATAACGTCATTTGCAATTCAACCTCAAAAAAACAACCAAGAAATTCTGGTGCCGCGATTACCGGTCAGTTTGGCAGTTCATTTATGTCACTTTCAAAACTACCACCAGTTTTTAGTTTGGCGGAAATTTGGCTATCAATCTTACCCCAATCTCTCCTAGCCAACACATTGTGAGCTCACTGAGCTGTAGTTGAAATACAAATTTATTAATTATTGGCTTATATATACCTTCGCGGATTAAATAATAACTACACATATTATGAAAGGAAAAAATTAATAGTTTACGGTCATTTTCATTCGGTCTTCGCATTTCGGATTGTTTCTTAACCGTTAGTAGCTAGTTGGTTTCTGTATCCATGATTTGAGTGCTTTCATGTTTTCTACTAGGACAGCTGCAGTTACGCCGGTATAGATTAGGAATAATACTTAGGTTTTTATCATCGTTGCCAACATCAGGGTATCAAGCAAATTCTCATGCCTTACATAGTCAAAAGTCTTTTAGAAGTCAATAAAACACAAGTAGACATCTTTGTTAATGTCCAGACGTCTTTTAGCCAACAGTTGTAAGCCATACAATGCATCCTCCCGCGGGTGCCTCACCCGTTGCTAAAGCCACGCCACGCCATGCCACGCTCACATCACTTTTAGGATAATATAAGCTCTTTTAAATTATTTTCAAAACTGTTTTTTTAGCGGTTGACTTATCAAGCTGATCGTCTTGTGTCTTGTGTTTCTTCGGTTTGATGTCAGCCTGCTTAATACAAAACATGCTCTACTTCATGGGTCATAATCATAATACTGCAGCGGATTCAACTCCATGCTCCTCACCGTCGTAGAGGTTCTAAACATCTTCCACACATGTCCCCAGCTTGCCTAGCACAGAAGTGATAACATTTCCCTGTCCCCGTCCTTGTTTATTATTGCCTTTATTCTCATGTGGAGATTAAACGAGTCACGTCTGTTCTTCATCGCTTCCATTTCCCTGCAGTTCCTTTTTCATTCTCTCCTTAGTCACTGCAATTTTCATCTGTACCTCACGTTTGACCTCTTATGTTATGAATAGGGGCTCAAAACAAACTTTTATAAATGCCATAAGGGATGAATTTCTTGATTTCACATTTGGATGTGGTAGAATGGAGAGGATACCAAGAGACTGGCAAGTCTTCACGAAGAGTCTGCATTTGACCACTGCTACGTGGCATTTGTACGCCAACGGAACAAGCCACTTCATTAATGATAGCTCTACATTACCTTCGAAAAAGTTTCACCCAAAACTCCTTGGTGGACGATGAGAATTGAAAAATCCCTTTCGGCTCTGGCTAATCAGGTGTAGGGAGATTCCGCAGCCCCTGCTTTTCTTCTACGCTACCTACGCTATGTAAGTGATAACAAATAAAAAATACTTCATTATTATCAGCATAACACAAAAAACACTCTTGTGTTACAAGTTTCGAACTACAATGCTGACTATGAACTTTACTTATCAAATCATTTTCACTTTGACTGGGCGCCATCCTAAAATGGCTGATTTGTCGTAAAAAGTGTAGATTCCCTTATCGTAGATAATAATACGGGCTTTCAGTCAGATTTTAATTCATTCCTCTTCGACCAATATTAACTGAGATATGAATTATATGGGGTTTCAATCAGCGCCCATCTTGTAACTGAACAGTGCTTCTTTCTGGTTAACGACCTCGATATCAAGACATTTGTATGATCAATTTTTGCGCTACTTCCATCGAAATCGGATAATATCTACGGAAGTAGATGTAGTAGTAGATGTAGTAGTGTTTCCTAAAATCGATATACACGCATTTGTACATTCATAGGCTACATAAATACAGTCATACTGTACACATATAGGCCTATATATAATATATAATATTTTGAATGGAGGGTCGTTTTAGGCTCAGGGAGTCATGAAATGAAAAATTGTGAAGAAATTTTTCGGAAAGTTGAACATTGGTCGCCATCTCAATGGGTGGATGAATCTCCCTAAAACTTTGAAAGCTAACCAGCGAACGATAAAAAAGAGTAAGACGAGGGGGTCACAAAGTAGTACCTACTGCTGAATACAAAACGGCAATGTAAGCGAGAAATACGAGCCTCCAAACGGAGATGATGGCGTTCTTACTGCAAATCTTTCAGAAGCAACAAGGCTGCAAGAAACCTTACCTAAAGATAAACGCATTATTCAAAGGACCTCTCTTCAGTAACAGAAGGAAAATCTCTACAGCATTGTAATGATACTTGGCTGGGTAAACTGAGCTTGGGGAATCGAAAACACAGAACGGTCATATTTGCTGTTGTTTACTTGTTTTGCATTTGAAATTAGGTTTTTATTCATATCTAATTAAAAAAATAAAATAAACAACAAAGGGAAACATATATATGGCATGAGTTGGATGCTCATAAGTTAATAGAAAGAAACTAATTAAAAGAAACATTGGAGGTAAGTTAGGTTAGGCCGGATAAAGTGGGAAACGTAGAGCGATGCACGTTTCCATGGCATTATTTTTCTACGCAGAAAAACTGTTCTATTCCCTCAGTTTCCTACTTTCCCATAGGGAAAACCAAACGCATTTAATACCTCTGACTAATATTGGCAGGATCATCGCCAATTATTAAACTGTTTGCAAATTTAATTACCAACTTGTATCACTGGCTGCAGGAGGATATGACATAATAGGTAGATAAATGCTTTTGGTAGGTAGCTAAAAATAGTACCTACATAATAAATGTATAATGTAATTGATGCCCAAATATATTGGCTAAGCGCTTATTGTACAGTCATTGATCAAGCAAAGATCAACCATGTCTTGAAGCTATGGATTTTGATTAATGGAACAATATGGCATGTAACATGTAATAGTAGTTCATAATAAATGTATGTAGCACTGTTAGTGGAGTGCAATTAGACAAAAACCTCGGAATTCAGGGACAGTCCATGAATATTTATAAAATTTTTAAAAATGTGTTGTTAGTGGTATATAGAAAAAAGATTTAAAATGTTTTTTGTCGCAACGGAGTGTTAGTGGTCTCGTTCGAGAGGAGGGACTATAAAGTTCTGTCTTACATAATTTTGAAGATCAAAACATAACGATCACATCTTCCAATCTCGATACAATGAGTATTGGTGGAGCGCCGTGGGAAAAAAAAGGTAACCCTGTAGTTTAAAATTGAGAGGGGGCAAAAATGTTTTTTTTAACATATTTCTATATACTATTAAAAACACATTTTTGAAGTTTTTATAAATATGCATTGACTGAATTCAGAGGCATAACCATTTTTTTTTTTTTTACTCACGGCGCTCCACTAACACTCATTGTATCGAGATTGGAAGACGGGATCTTAACGTTTCTACCTTCAAAACTATGTAAGTCTGAACTTAATAGTCCCGCCTCTCGAACGAGACCACTAACACTCCCTTACGACATAAACCGACCGAATGGTGCGCATTACAAAACTGGAAGTTACGCTGCCACACCCTGGAGATAAAAATTGTGAGCGGACAAAAAATTTTTTTTAACATTTTTCTATATACTATTAAAAAACAATTTTCTAAGTTTTTATAAATATTCATTGACTGTCCCTGAATTCCGAGGCTTTTCCATTTTTTTGACTTAAGGCGCTTCACTAATACTCAATGTATCGAGCATGGGGGACGTGATCTAAATGTTTTGATCTTCGGAACTATGTACGCCTAAGACAAAAGTGTCAAGTCCCACCTCTCGAACGAGACCATAAACACTTCGCTACGACATCCCCCGACCGAATGGCGCGCATTACAAAATGAGGAAGTTATGCGGCCACACCCTGTAGCTAAAAATTGAGAGCGGTGAATTTTTTTTTTTAACTTTTCTCTATATAACACTAACAACACATTTTTAAAAATTTTATAAATATTTATGGACCGTCCCTGGATTCCGAGGTTTTGCCATTTTTTTTGTCTAATTGCACTCCACTTTGTATACACAATATATACAAATTTACAATTTATACGTAGTATAAAGAAAGCTTTGTGACGGTCGAAATTTTCAATTCCGAGATTTCAACGGATTTACACGTTTTAAGGTCCCAGGAACCCAAAAAAGTGGTTTTTACGAAATGTCTGTCTGTAGCTCTATCTGTCTGTCTGTCTGTATGTCTGTCTCTCTGTTCATCGATTTCCGGACAAACTACTCGGTCGAGTTTGATTAAATTTAGCATGTAGGTTCACAAAAATCATACTCGAGACAATTTTATTTTTATTTTGGGCTAACTCAATTTGGGGGGGTTTTATTCTCAAAAAACCCCAAAAAAACGTCTAAAAAAATTATTTCTCAAAAACGGCTCCAACGATTTCTTTTAAATTCACATATATTGTAGTTGTTGTTAATGTTGATAAAATGTGGGGGTCACTAGCCCCTTGATAGTTTGCTTCTGGGGGTAAAAAAATAAAAAAAACTAAATTTTCATGAAAAATGACTAAAAAATATTTTTTCTGCGAAACCTTTCTATCGATGATTTCTACTTTCAGGTATGTTTTAGGTGTTAAATTGAGTAACGAAACGGGATAGGTTGCTTTCCCAAAAAGTATTTGGTTTTGTACAAAAAATGTTTTTTTTTTTTAAATGATAGAAAATTCACGCTCAAATGCATTGCGTGCCCTGCCAGTGTTGCTGTGTGGTAATGTGTTGGTCTGACCTATCTAGAATTTACCTCACCTCCAGTGACGTCAGGTGGAGAACCCCCCCCCCCCCCCCCCCGAGATGCCCGAAATTTGCAATGTTCGAGTAAACTCGGACCGGTTCTTTTTATACGCGGGGGTCCTACTGGGGGAGCTACAGTATAAACAGCTGGCCATGGGCGTCCTGAAAGGAGGTCTCTACTATATTATAATAGGGTACTACACAGTTTGTATATACTGTATGCATACTTTTAATTACCGCACTATAAGTTTTTAGGCGCGGGGGTGTAGTCTGGGACCTATCGCTTGACCAGCCTTCCATGGGCGTCTATAGAGAGGGGATCTCGGCTATGTATTGTAGGCTATATATACTGTATGTATATGTTATATCATCCTCCAGCTCTCTCGGTCCTGCGCCTTCCTCTTCAGCTCTTGGTACGTTGAAGCCCCTGTGTTCTCCTTCAGTTGATCCATGAATTCCTTTTTCGGCCGCCCTCTTCTGCTGGTTCCTCCCAGTTTCCCCTCAATGGTGGTGTGTACCTGATTTTCGCGTCTAAATAAATACCCTACCCACCAATTACGCTCGTCTACTTTTTATATACATACTGTATTTTTATATAGGCCTACTCGTGTAATAAGATCATGTAAAACCCTTTTTATCAGTTGCAGCCTACGTCCCATCCCCTAAAGGTTCACTCAGCTAGTCTTGGTCCCATAAGCAGCATAGCTACTCAGATATAGGCGCCTAGATTTATTACAAGGTACACTCATTTGTTAAACATTTAATTTAACAATCACTGGTAGAACTGACCTCAAAGTTAAAACATAGGAAAAACATATGGCCAACACTTTCTGCAGTTTTTAGAATAGGCAACCATGCACCTGCAGCCATACGTAAATAATTAGATTACTCGTGACTTCGTGGTATTTCATTTTAATAAACAAAAAATAACAAAAACAAGTGTCTTTCAAGTTGCAACTGCTTACAAGGACCCTGCAGTCTGCAGCCTGATCGAGGCGATTATAATACCGGTATTTATTAAATACTATACCACGTGATGGGATTAATTCAATTGTTTAAAATAAAAGACAAGCAAATGTCAGAATTTTTAAATTGTGATGTTGGCTGAACAACTGAAGTGACGCGACGCTACCGTAGCAAATACAAATACAAAATAAATAAATAAATAAATAATCGTTTATTTGCAAACAGACAATGTCCAATAATATGCAAATTAAAACACACATTAAACACACACACACACACCTATACACACACAATAAACACACATCGCCCTAGAAATACACAAGTTTTAATATTTTGAATTAATATAGCCTATTAAGGATTATAAATATTTTGTCTAAATCTAAGCCAGAAAAAATGAAGAAACCTACCAAAAAAATAGCTGAAGATAATTCAATTGTTTAAATTTGAATTTTCCGCGCTTAGCACTGCGACGATTACCAACATCAAAAATTACAAAAATCTGAAATTTGCTTGTCTTTTATTTTAAACAATTGAATT
Source organism: Psococerastis gibbosa (assembly GCA_963971405.1). Classification (NCBI taxonomy): domain Eukaryota; kingdom Metazoa; phylum Arthropoda; class Insecta; order Psocodea; family Psocidae; genus Psococerastis; species Psococerastis gibbosa. The sequence continues at coordinate 32,760,982 of OZ020491.1, forward strand.
AATCCCATCACGTGGTATGGTGTTTAATAATACCGGGGTTAAATAAATACCCTAGGATTATAACTGTAAACAAACAAATTTTGAATAGCACTTTCCATTATAAAAATATCTTGTTTACCAGTGGATTAAATAAATACCGGTATTATAAACGCCCCGATCAGGCTGCTGGAGAGGACAGCTGGGCAGTGACAACACTACATGGGAGCGTGTATTACGAATGCGCTAGTCAAAATATATGTAAATATGGCGCGAAAACGAAAAATTCAACACACATCATGTCTCTAATTAATGTAATATTTCATCTCCAGGGCTATAATGATTCATTATACTTCGGAACGATTGGAGGATTGTATGAATACAACATTCATAAAGGGCAGAAAAATAAAATTCATGGAACAGAATCATTTCGTATGACGGCTGTTATGCCCGAAGTCTACGAAGTCTACATAACTACTTTTAAAGACATTTTCCTGTACGCGTTTGATACGGGAAAAGTTACCCCTATTTATTCTGAGGATACCGACATTTATGGTGTTTCTTTCCATAAAAACATACTGTATCACAGTTCAGGCAAGTCAGTTATAATACAAAACGCCACTGGAATGCATCCTGAAATCGAGCGAGTGGAGTTGGGGGAAAACATTTATTCAATGGGTAGTTATGATAACAAAATCTACATTGGTACTTGGACACATATTTATGAACTTTATCCAAACTTTTGCATAAATCTTAATAGAGTTTTGTCAAATAACAACATTGAAAATGTCATTAGCGGCTCTTAGACAGTAAATCTTGAGTCTTAAATTTTAAAAGCATTAGAATTCCTCAGTCCCAACGTGGACATTTCATTGATAAGTGTAACACAGTACAGTAATTCAGCTGCTCCTGAAAAAGCAAAGCCTCACCGAACTGAATACTGTGGAGAAACCGAAGTGTTCTATCAATCAACCAAAAATATGGAGAAAAAAAAACATGATTGATTTGCTAGAGTTAATAGAAATTGGGATTGTCGGAACCTTAAAGAGGAAACTCAATGTAGGCTACATAAAGGTAGTTTTCGCAGTCTTAAAATTTATGACCCACATCCACTGGTATTTTCTGATTTAGAAGTTACCAAAGCCAGCGAAGTATATAATAAATGATGCAAATGATACAATAAGTGAAGAGGTTTGATTCGGCAGAATAATGTACGCTGAAATTCCATGTAATGGCGATAAAATTAACGTTACTCATTTACCAGTACCTGAATGCCGACATTCAACAAAAATCATAATCAATGAAGAAATAAACAAAGTGCTCACTATAAAGAATGAAAGAGACGCTGAATCGAATGAAAGTGGGTATGAGAAGTTGGGACAGTGGCCTTTTGTTGGTGTTGACTTATTTCTAGGCTTCCAAAAAGTTTATGACGACGGTTTCATTAGGAAGAGATTGGCCGAACTTTAATGGTAGGCTAGATAGATAGATAACCGTGTATTTCTCAACAAAAATGAACATGTGAACATGAAATAACAAACTGTGCCCCCTCAAGCCAAAGCGTGGGAGGGTGGCGCATGAATGGTAATCAGACATATGACTTTACTTTGACTGACGATGTCGTCCCAGGGAATCTCGTAGTTCCATGTGGAACCGAAATTAAAGTAACCGCAATATCGAAGATTGAAACATGGGAACATGGTGGGACATGATAACGCGCTGACTATACCAGTATACCTCATGAATGGCCTAGCAGGTGCCGGAGTCTACTGTGCTCGTCCTCAAATCGAAGCATCAATCCACTTAGGGGCTCATGTCTCAGTGTTTCAGGCGGAAGTATACGCAATAAGGCATGCTTTAGATATTTGTATGCAATTAAGTCTTGGCTCCCGAATTTTTATATGTTCAGACAGTCAAGCAGCCATAAAAGCTCTGAGCAGCGCCACAATAACGTCGAGACTGATAGCGGAATGCCGCGAGCTACACAAAGAGCAGAGTGACGTACAAATTACTCTAGTGTGGATCCCTGGCCATAGGGGAATACACGGAAACGAGGAGGCTGACGAACTAGCCAGAATTGGCTCATCCCGACCCCCAATAGGAAACGAACCTTTTCTACCTTTGGGACCGGCGACAGTTTTTTAACTGCCGACAAATACTAACGCAACTACGGAGGTCGTTCTCAGAACACTGGAACAAAACTGAAGATCTTAAGCACTCAAAATTGTACATTAGAGAACCCTCACCACAGTATGGAGTACATAAGTTACGGGAAAGCAGAACGGCAATCAGAGCAGTAGTTTCTCTCCTGACGGGACATGGCCCATACCGTGTACACATAGCACATTTAACAACTGTCGGGGATGTCTCTTGCAGAATGTGCGGAGACGAACCAGAAACTGCAGCGTATATCCTGTCCGTTTGCACAGCGTTCTGGCGGCAAAGGTTGGCGTGTTTTGAACAGGCATTCCCCGATAGCGATACAATTAAGAGCAGCAAGCTTCCAGTCATAGTGCGGTTCGCAAAGCTTGCCGGCTTAACCAAATGGACTGATGTGAACTAATACAATAGTTAAAATGTAATGTAATAAAAATGAACTCAATGTCTATACGCTGTTCAAAGGGTCTGTGACCTATGTCAGCTAACAAACTTATAAATAAATACCAGTCAGTCTACGTGCATATCGAGTCCTGGTCACCTCCGATTTAATCGTGTGACTTAACTATATTCTCCAAGTGGTTCGGAATCCACTATAATCAGGAGGTCCACCCTGTCAGTCAATTCCCCTTTCCCCCGAGGTGAAAGAGTGTGCCCTTAGGGTGCCTCAAGTTGACAAACAGACTCACTCCCCCCGCCAGGCTGACAGGGTTGCTTAAAGCATAAATGCTGAAAGCAGGCGTTGGAAACAACAACAACAACAACAACAAGTATATTGTATAAAACGTCCCCTTTACCCTTTCCCTTGTATGCAAATGAAGCCTCCTAGGACGCTGTACACACCAAAGATCCTCACAGTCACGATTTGCCGAAGCCGTTCCCTTGTAGCCGCAGGGCTAGCCGCTAGCATACGATTTCTTGATCGGAAACTAGTGTGAAGGGCAAAAGGGTGAGCAGCGTTCAGATTGCTTGGACTACAGCTGTTACTGCAACTCAATATTTCCAACAGGAATGAATGAATGAAAGATGTATTGAATATTAAAAAATCAATGAATGTATAATAACTATAAGGCCACACTAGAAAGACCTATTCATTAATACCATTGTATTTTCACATGGAATGCCAAAGGCTTTCCTCAGCCACAAACCAACACTGGACTTGCACCTCTCTTAGTCATTGATTCTCTGCAATTTCATAGATATGCAACCATGTACATGTACTAATAATTTATAAACAAATAAGTAGTCTATACTCTCGTCTATCTTACAAAATTGTAACAACATTTTACAATACAATAAAATTAAAAACGGGAGAAACGATTGCATATTATATGCTGCAGTATAACCAATAATTAAGGGTTCCCAAATACATGTATAGCCTGAAAGTACCAGCAAAAACAAAAGTAATGCTGAACCAACACTAATCCTGCTTTATCCTCGAATTCCACATTACTGAATCTATATACTAGTATATTATTTACATGCTTAGGCGCCCATTCCATTGACCGGCTAGGGCTATTTCCAAAAACAGTGACGTGGTAGCAGACATTCAAGACTTAGGTGGCGTTTCCACCGAACTCGCATTGCAGAATTGACGGAAATGTTTATTTTCCTCCATGCCATAGTTAAAATTGATCAATGATCATACAATAAAATCACAAACAAACAAACTAAAATTAAAAAATGGCTTCATGGGATATGTTAAGTACAAACATTTTAATAGATTTCTATAAAAAGAAAAACAAACATTTCCGTCAATGTCACTTGCAATCTGCAATGCGAGGTCGGTGGAGACGCTACCTAAGTCTTGAGTGTCTGCTACCACGTCACCGTTGTTGGAAATAGCCCTAGCCGGTCAATGGAATGGGCGCCTTATCACAGCTGTAAGGTTTTCTACACTGTCAATTGCCATAATATAATTGAGTTGCCTATTAGCAAAAGCAATCCTGTCCACCCAGGCCGATTTTTCAGAAACTGCAAAAAACTGCTGTACCGCAACGCCATGAGGTATAACATTACAGTTTTTAAAGCTAATTTTAACAATATTAGAATTGCTTTTGCGTCTCAATATCTGATTCATCGGATAGAGTATTGAAAAAAAAAAAAAAATGGCGCGAATATCTCAAAACTGAAAAAAATTGAGAGAATTGCTTTTGCTAAGGTGCCCATTCCACATACGTACAACTTCAATGAAAATTATGAAATTGAAGGGCATTTCAATTTTACTCTATGCCATTGTTAAAATTGATCAATGATCAATTGATGATAGAGTAAAATCACAAACTATGAAACAAACAATCTAAAATTAAAAAATGGCGTCATGTGATATGACAAGTACAACTATTTTAATTGATTTCTCTAAAAAGAAAGCATTTCTGTATAAAAATTATAATAAGGATTAAATAATAAGGCGACGAAGAAAACAAATACAATTTCAAGAAACAAATTTCAAAAATTTGGCGCATACGCTTCAATTGAAAATTGTCAATTTTTTAAAAACATATGGAATGGCCCCCATCAATGAGAAATTGAAATGTCCTTCAATTTCATAATTTTCATTGACGTTGTATGTATGTGGAATGGGCGCCTTATAGGCAACTCAATTATACGATATCACGAGAAATTGGTTATTTGACTAAATTTCGTACTTTATCCTTTCGTATGTGTAGGTAGGCCCTAGGCCCTTAGCCTATATTGATTGTATTATTTAAGAAGAGAATAATTTATTTACTTAGCTAATTTATTCGAGGTCTCAGCAAACTACCCAATCAATAGAACTCCCATAATAATAATAATATTAATAAAGAAACGGTTCGAGTGAACCCGTGGCCTACATGCTTTCCCAATTTAGTATAATATTGCGTGCCTGATGAGATAGATGGCCAATTGACTCCCGCCAAGTGTAAATTTTAAATATCTAATGTCACTTGGTCAAAAGGTGACGCTAGGTGGCACCTCAAATTAAATTCAAGAAATATCGGGAATAAATTACCTATCTTTCCTATATATAGAACTGCTGCAATCGGCACCTCGGTCACCGGTACTTCGTTGAAAGTAGAGTTCTATATATTATAGAATAGATGGGGCATTTCCTCCCGCCTTCTTCTTCTTCCCGCTTAATGCCGCGTGCGCAGCGGGGGGGGGGGGTTGCCCGGACCAATTTCCTGAACTCGTCCCGGTCGGACGCTAACGCCTTGAGCTCGGCCATTATTTTCCCTCTTGCTCCGGCGAGATGTTCAATCCTTTCCTCGAGGGTTGTCCTCGGTCTACCGATGGGTTTTCTTCCTTGTGGCCTTGCTTCCGCCAACCTCCGGGTGGTCCTGTTCTCGTCCATCCTTTGGACGTGGCCGAACCATTGCAGCTGCTTGTTCTCCGCTCTTCCTCCCGCCATTTTTTTTTTTTAATTATTTGCTGTCGTCTGCCACGTCTTGTTTAACTAGTCAGTAGTCGACTGGTCAGTGAACGTGGCTTCTAGGTGGCACCAACAATTAAAACATAACCTTATCGGGAATAAATGACATATCACTCCTATAGTCTACCTATATAGGACTTCAGTCAGCACCTAGGTCACCGGTACATCGTTGAAACTAAAGTTCTATGTACCGGTACAGGGAAGACTGGACATACCTTCCAATCATTTCTTTTTTTAAATTCTCTGTTGCCATCTGACACGTCTTGTTTGACCAGTTAGTGGTAGAAAAATTGGCCTTCAGATAGAGAATGTCCTGTCTCTCTTATACTGTATAGGCAACTCTAGTTGAAACCAAGCAATCGTCCCTGTCTCGTCCATTAAGTTGACAATTGGGTCCGGAATGGGGGCCAGTCGTAATAGGATGGGTCACGATTGTTGTCGAGAATGAGGTCGATCTAGTCAGGACAATAACAAAACTAGCCTATATAGTGTAGGTAGCAATAAGGTTCCAGCACAGCCTGCCTTTTCCTGCTGTAACCATACCATTGGCTTCATGGACACGGCAAAATCAAACCACATGATAATTTTTCTCCGAAAAATCCAAATTACGGCTACATTCAGAAGCCCGTATTCTCTAACATGATGCTTTACAGGGGCTATGAAATCCTGTCCCACTGCAGCAATGGAGATAGTACTGGACTTCCCACCCCTCCATGTTGCAGTGGAAACTTCAGCCGAAATGGCATTAGTAGGAGTAGAAGGGCGATTAAGGCGCCCATTCCACATATGTACAACGTCAATGAAAATTATGAAATTGAAGCGTATGCGCCAAATTTTTGAAATTTGTTTCTTGAAATTGTATTTGTTTTCTTCGTCGCCTTATTATTTAAACCTTATTATAATTTTTATACAGAAATGCGTTCTTTTTAAAGAAATCAATTAAAATAGTTGTACTTGTCATATCCCATGACGCCGCATTTTTTAATTTTAGTTTGTTTCTTTCATTGTTTGTGAATTTACTCTATGATCAATTGATCATTGATCAATTTTAACAATGGCATAGAGTAAAATTGAAATGTCCTTCAATTTCATAATTTTCATTGACGTTGTACGTATGTGGAATGGGCGCCTAAGAGAGACTCAGCCTCTCTGACTACATCTGACCACTGCCTGGATATGTCAAGCGATAGAATCCATCCAAAATACTAGGACTAGGAGGGAATTCGAAACTATATTAGGGACAATGAAAGAATGCCGCGAATCAGCAGTAATTCTCAATAGTCACACAATCAAGTGGTTTACTGATGGCTCTAGGCTAGGAAGTACAAAACCAAGAACAGGCCTTGGCGTCTTTGGTCCTGGGGTTAAATATCTGGAGTCTCTTGGGGAGACAACTATAGTCCTGCAGATTCTGTAATGAAGGTGCGGAGGACCTGCAATGCGATGCGATGCAATCGCACGAAGAAGAGCAGTATGCTCGGTAAACTTGCAGTTACATGAACAAGACATCACTTCTGAATCCCCTCAAGCTCCTGGCTCTCCTGAGGGAGATAGGCCTCGAGAAAGTGATGTAGATACTTTGTTGTAGGGGGCACAATAGGCCAATAGGCTTAAGTGCACACGGGTAACACCTGTACCCCAATTTATATATATAAAAAAAAGGTTCCAGCAGCTCGAAGCATTAAGTTCGGGTGCACAATGTTCAGATTGCTCGGACTGCAAGTTGATGGTTCCAACAATGCTTCCATTCTGTTACTAAGGCTAGTTGGACTTACATTGCCTGCTGTGATAGTAGTCATTAGAGGCAGGGGCCTCACAGTCATCGAACCATTTGGGTGGAGCCCATTGTCAGGGGAAGGGGCCCAATAATTCTGATTAGAATACAAGAGAAATGAGTCAATTGTCCAGAAACCATAAGTCCTTCTCAGAACTAAGCCTGATGATGGGAGTACCTTTCCCGTGACAATGGGCTCAGTCCTAATTGTTCGATGACTTTGAGGTGCCTGGCTCTAATGACTATTCGATCGTCCCATATCTCCTATATAGAACTCTAGACAGGGCCCTTATCCTGACGTCAACGGCCCCTCTCCCTCGCATTCTTTTAGAAAGCTTTTATTTTTGTTGACGAATCTGGCTCCAAACTGAATACCTATTAAAGTGATGCCAGCTGTGGAGCCTGGTAGGGGGAAAAACTACACGGCTGTAAAAAATTTAATTTCTCAGGAATATTGGAGCAATAAAGTAGAAAAAAAATCCTCTTTATTTTGGTATAGATTATATTATTGCGTAACAACTCTGGTTGCATCGTATAAGTAAAAGAAGAGCTCACTTGATTGGAAATTTGCTTCGATACGAGAACTTCGTAATACAGGGAACAATAGAAGGCCAACAGACAGAAAAGAGTACCTGCAACAAGTTATGGTGGAGGCCAATACATACGTGGAGCTGAAGAAGGCGTGCCAGGATCGAGGGGAGTGGAGGCTTCATGTTGCTGCCAACCAGCCAGTCGGCTATAACTTGAAGAAGAAGAGAGAACTAATACCGATCGGTCAGTAATTGAACTTGACTTGCCAAAATACCGGATACTCATGTTCCAAAGTTCCATACCTGTACAACTGTTAGAAAAAGGTAGGCTACATAATTATCATGCATCGAAACGCCCAGAAACATTTCTTCTATTTGTCCTGATGTTTTTGACAAGATATTCAATTTTTACACTGACAATAATATTCCCCTTTAGATTTTCGCTGAACTCACAGGCAATGAAGGATGTGTATATACCGCGTGTATCCTCTGGAGTGGCGGATTCAGCGAACAGTTTAGGGGGGGGTCACAAGTTGTTTGAAAGTTTAAAAAGTAATTTTGTTGTTGAAAAGTTGAGTTTTATTCATTTTTTTTTGGGGGGCGGGGTATCTTATGAATTTACTCATATATAGGGGGGGGGGGGTTCATGACCCGACCCCCTGACCCCCCCGTGGATCCGCCATGGATATAGGTCCCCCAAACTCAGGGACTAAAGAATTGCAATTCCTATAATCCAAGCATTGTATGCAAACTTTTGGACTCCATGTATTGTATTTCCTTTTTATAACCTTGTATATTGCATAAACAGAAACGCTATAATTTGATTTGCGATTTGGCTATCTCCTCATATGGTACCGGTAATCCCAATAGAATTGAACTTCATATTGTGTTTTATTGTGATGATGTGTTGCATCATCTGTCCTATTGTTCTTTTATAGGCTACTGAAGTTTAATTGGTTTTGTATAATAAAATGTCATTGTCGGCTATTTGGTGGAACGTAGTCTAATCTATTGGTAGAGAATAGCTGACACGATGAAGTCATGCTTACGCCTGTTTCATTGCGTCAATGTTAAGCCTGTCGCAGCGTGTCGATTATCGCTTGTGGTTGACATTAAGGCCCCGGGTACCATTATAGTTTCCCAGTGGACAAAAATTTTTGGGGAAACAATAAAGTCCTTGGGCAAGCTTTTTCTTAAGGTTAATCAAAGGTACGGTATGTAAAATTTAATGAATGTATCCGATTGACCTCTTCAGTCACCTTAATGAGTAAACTAATACTTGTGCTGAGTTACGACACGTCTCCGATCGTTCACTCAATCAAAAAATATCATTTAAGTGGTGCATGCACACTACCACCTTACCACCGAAGCCGATAAGCAAGCCTACGCCCTTGAAAAGGCACGCTACCAACGCTTAATAAGAAAGTATCCGTAAGGAATTCAGGAGTACAAGAAACACTGCATGGCACCGCCATCTACTAATAAAATCGAGTAAGGAATTCAAGAACTGTTGGCCAATCGGTGTTAGTGACGGCCACATATCGCATGGAAATGTCACTATACTGCTGGCAGGAGCGGCACCAGATGGCGGTAATGCCAAGAGTGGGCGTTGTTTAAGGTAGGTAAGTAGATTTATCGCATTGTGTGATAAATAAATATTGACTCAATTAACAAGCCAACCTAGCGGAGTTAGGGCTATAAAGCCCTCTCGTTCACTCAACTAAGGAGGGAGGCCAGGGACCGCCTGCTTTACAAGCCCTCCGAAGCATGGCCAGAAAATGTGGCAAGTGTGGGACTCGAACCAACAACCTTTTCGGGTGTAAGTCGGAATCTGTACCACTACTCTAAATGTTCTGGCATGTGATAGTCCCGAGGAAGGAATTCAAAAAGCTTTAGCTAAGTAAATTGGTGTTAGGGAAGGTCATGTCATGTATCGAAATGTAGAGGAGCATTTCTGCTAATTTAACAGACGTCTACGATCGATGGACTTTGTAAACAAGACGCGTTGCGCGGTTAATCCAATTACATCGTCTTGCATGTTTCTCCATACTTTTTTTACTGCAATAAAAAATATAAACACGCCATAGAAAGGGGTACCGCCAACGACCCAATCTGAAGCCGTCACGGACACGATTGAGTAGTGTTGTTAGCCTCTGACATACGCAGTCTATATATGTATACGTCATTGGGCGTTATATAATACTATACTTAGGTGTAAGAGACATCTTCAGACGTGAGCAAGCCTACTATGTGTGCACTAGTACTTTCTAAACCGCAAGGATCGATACTTTCTTTTGATAACAGAGCTCTGACAAGTGCAGCAGCCTATGACTATTTGCTTTATACGTCCATTTATTAGCAGATGCAAAAGTGCAAATAAATGCAGAAGAATTAACTTCCTACATATATCCTGGGGAAAGTGAACAATTTGGTTTAGGCCCGGTGTACACACTGTATGAACGGACGATTTGGTTGCCCATATTATGTATTTATAAATTTAATTTTAAATTTCACGTAAAAAAATGTTGTTTTTTTTTTTTGTAAAAGAAATAAAGAAAAAACCGAAACCTAGGTAGGCTATTTGGCATTTTTCTCATAAAATTTGGGGTTAAATTTATGTGAAAAAAGTGTATAATCACTAATGTTGTAGATCTCATTAATCTAGCTTTTTGCAATTTGACGTTTTTGTCTGACTTGTTGTTTTGCCGGAAATGAAGATGCACCGTATTTCACCGTTAAAAACCCACCCCTACCTACTCAGATCGCCCGTAATTTATTTTTCCTTTAATTTCTGTCATATCATCTTCCATTTCCAATGGGTTTCATTCTACTGTAGGCTAATTTGATGTCTTAAAAAAAAAATTATCTACCATGGACTAATATGGGTACAAGAGGTACAAGTGAATTTAAATTTGAAATGAAAGTCCCACCCTACACCTGCGGATTCACAAAGTGAGTGGCAATACCACTGTGGTAAAGTTGGATTAAAAAAATTTTCTAGAAAGATGGATGGCAGAAGGGTTTAAAGTAAACTTGAATAAAGTAACTTAGAGTAACATCTTTCCTAATCCTTCCCCTCCATAAGCCATCAGACAATGTAGCCACGGAATGTCCTAATATAGCGGACATTAGCTATTCTGTACATCACCCCCATTCTACCACGACTGCATAGTCTCATTTTTGCAGCGGGGACAAATTTATAATCTAATCAGTCAGCCCACCAGCGACCATGCAACGTTGGATGGACCAGATGCAATGTCATGGAGGCATTACTCTGCATTTTTCTTATTTTTCCTCCAATTCGACCTTAAGAAGGTCAATTATTTTCTCATGAAATACGGGCCAAGTTCATGCGCAAAATCTTCCAATGAGGTCCAGCGTGTGACTTCTTCGAGCTCTTAAAGATTCCTTCATGCGGAGGGGTTGGAAGATGTTGTTTTCAAAGCCTGCTTTAAGCAACCCTGTCAGCCTGGCGGGGAGAGTCTGTTTGTCAACTAGAGGCACCCTAAGGGCACACTCTTTCACCTCGGGGGAAAGGGGAGTTGACTGAAAGGGTGGGTCTCCTGATTATAGTGGATTCCGAACCACTTGGGGAACATAGTAAAGTCACACGATTAAATTGGAGGTGACCAGGACTCGACACGCACGTATAGACTGACTGGCATAGTCTCAGCGCACTATCATGTCCCACCATGTTCCCCTACCAACTCTGTGCACACTACCAAGTTTGCTGCAGTTTGAAACATGTTCTGTCCTCATGGAATCAACATGGTAAGACCGTTGGCAGAGGGGTTGGAAGAGGTATTTCTTGTAAGATAAATGTATCAGTTTTCTATACTGCACTATGACTGCAAAATATAGTGCATTTACTACAGCGAAAAGCCTGAAAGTTGCTGGAAGCCTTCGAGATGGGGTGTTATACAAGAATGCAATAATTACTATAATGCAAGGCACCTTTGAGCGCACCAATCCCAGGGGCGGATCAAGGAAAGCATAGGTAGAAGACCCCAAGCGAGAAACCTAGTTGAGTATAAGAGGGGGCTTTATATCCCTAACTCCGCTAGATTGGGTTAGTAATCGAACAAAAATTAGTAATTTACCTTAGTTTAATTTTAATGTAATTTAATATTATCCATAATTACTTCAAAAAATAATTTTTTGTTCCAAACTAAATCTTTGTTTGATGGGAAAGAGCGACATGTTTGGTTTCTTTACTCTAATTAACATCTAAATCATATCTGAAGCATCGATAGAAAGGTTCCACAGAAACATTGTTGTTTTTTTTTACTAATTTTTCATGGAAATTGAGTCTCTTTTTTGCCCCCAGAACCAAAATGTCAAGTTACAAGTGACCTATTGGGTTTTGTTCACTCCGAGCAGTTTGCCCACAAATCGACAGACAGAAAGAAATCAGAAATTTCAAAAAAAAAACAAAAAAAAAAACACTTATTTGGGTTCCTGAGACCTCAAAACGTGTAAATCCACTGAAATCACAAATGACAAACGTACAATATATATATAGGAAATCAGAAACAAACACTACGGTATATACTGTACTTTCTTTGGGTTTACGCCAAGTAATAAACATAGGGATAGGTACGTGAACGACGGACATCCGCAATTAATAGAGAAACATAAAAAAACACGGTGTTTAACCAACTCTCACATCTTAATTACAGCACACCTACAACAGTTATTATTAACACAAGAATATTCACTCAAACTATCAACTATTATGTCTAAACAATACAATATATTCAAACAACGTATACTAATACGGTAATTTTTTATATAAATAAACTACCGTAACAAGAAGTCGAATACTATCTTTAGTAGGCCATTATTTTCAACGAAAATTAGCAGAAACGTAAACTATTGAGCGTTCTTATGACTGCGTTAAGTTGGGTCAGACGTGTGGCATATCCCTCCTTAGCGGGTCTCCGAGCATATGTTAATCCCTGCGAGATAAGTAGTAGTGATTGGCTGGAGAGGGAGGCATCAGGTGTTTAGAGAGGCTGGAGTAGGGATGTGCCATAAAAGATAAAAGACCTGAGTTGTCCGCGCACTAGTTGCAAGGTGGCCGGTTTGAGTTGTTGTTGTTGCTATTAAAACATTTACAGGTAAGGTATTTTATAATATACTACATAATATATAAGTATACCGTATAGGCTACACGGTATTAGCATATTATGGCTTTCCTATTTATATGGAAAGCTTTGTGATGGTCGACATTTTAGATACAGAGATTTCAATGGATTTACAGGTTTCGAGGACCAAGGAACCAGAAAAAAATGGTTTTTACGAAATGTTGGTATCTCTGTCGGTTCGTCGATTTGTTGGCAAACTGCTCGGTGGACTTTGACGGAATTTGGCGTGTAGGTTCACAATAATCTTTATCGCGTGCAATTTATTTTTTTATTTTAAGCCAAACTAATTTTAGGGGGGGTTTACCCTCCAAATAAAAAAACGGGTTTATCAAAGACGGCTGGAACGATTTTCTTTAAATTCACATGTATTGTAGTCGTTATTGATGTTAACAAAACCCAATAGGTCGCTTGCTTTGCCCCTTGGTAGGTAGTTTGTATCTGGGGCAAACATTAAAATAAAACTCAATTTTCACGAAAAATAAATTTTCTGCTGAACTTTTCTGTCAGCCTTGCGGGGGGAGTGAGTCTGTTTATTTATACTTGAGGCACCCTAAGGGCAGACGCCTTCACCTCAGGGGAATGGGAGTTAACAGACAGGGTGGGTCTCCTGATTATAGTGGATTCCGAACCACTTGGGGAACATAGTATAGTCACACGATTAAATAGGAGGTGGCCGGGACTCGCCGCGCACGTATAGACTGACTGGTATAGTCTCAGCGCACCATCATGTCCCACCATGTTCCTTTTCTATCGATGCTTTCCAACTTTAAGTAGGCCTACTATTTATATTTAAGCATTAGATAGACCATCAAAACCGAACAGATTGCTTTCCTGCACAAAGCTTAGGTTTTGAATAACACATTTTTTATAAGAAATCTGTGATATTCATGCTTCCATACATTTCATACCTGTTCCTGTGTTTTGTTGTATTGATCTGTCCGTTCTATGGACCATGCAATCGTCCCATCATTCAAATCCGTGCTTTGGGATAGTAAAACTCGAGCCAACCGAAACTTAGTTTTTGTTTTGAATTTAAAAAACCTTCCTGAAGAAATTATGATGTAATACAAAATCAGACTGCTCGTTCTAGACTACGCAACCGTCCCATCGATCAAATCAGTGCTTTGGGATAGGGAAACTCGAGCCAACCGAAACTTAGTTTTTGTTTTGAATTTAAAAAACCTTTCTGAAGAAATTATGTTGTAATACAAAATCAGACTGCTCGTTCTAGACTACGCAACCGTCCCATCGATCAAATCAGTGCTTTGGGATAGGAAAATTTAGAGGGAACTGAAATTTAACCCTAAGACAGTTATTACCATGACAGTTATTTACCATTAAAGAACTACTCATATTAATATATTAAATTGGAAATCATATATAAGGGTTCACTCGTACTTTACTTTAGGCCAAAACCGGTTTTTATATTTTATTTACACTGGATAGGATTCGTTTCCGAATAAATATCTAGCCATTGGCAAACTGGTTCACTCCTCGATGCCACCCTACACCGACTACAAGTCAGAATGGGTAATCAGAGACAGGTGTTAACTCGACTTAACCAAGTATGGCGACGAAACATCTACTTAAGAACCGGTCCGAGTTTACTCGAACATGCTTTCCAATTTATCAAAATTAGTAGATAGAGAAAATGAGTAATTTCATGGTAAATACTTTTCCTATGGTTAAATTTCCGATATCTCGGGGGGGGGGGGGGGACCTGAGGTCACTGGAGGTGAGGTAAATTCTCGATAGGTCAGACCAACACATTACCACACAGCAATACTGGCAGGGCACGCAATGCATTTGAGCGTGAATTTTCTATCATTTTTTCAAAAAATAATTTTTTGCACACAACGAAATAGTTGTTTGGGAAAGCAACCTGTCCGGTTCTGTTACTCAATTAACACCTAAAACATGCCTGAAGGTAGAAATTATCGATAGAAAGTTTTCGTAGAAAAATTATTTTTTAGTCATTTTTCATTAAAATTTAGTTATTTTTATTTTTTACCCCCAGAAGCAACCTATCAAGGGGCAAGTGACCCCCCGCATTTCGTTAACATTAATAACGACTACAATATAGCCTATGTGAATTTAAAAGAAATCGTTGGAGCCGTTTTTGAGAAATAATTTTTTTAGACGTTTTTTGAGAATGAAACCCCCCCCCCCCCCAAATTAAGTTAGCCCCATAACAAAAATGGTCCCAGGTATGATTTTTGTAAACCTACATGCAACATTTCATCAAAATCGACCGAGTAGGCCTAGTTTGCCCGGAAATCGACGCACAGACAGACAGACAGAGCGACAGACAGACATTTCGTAAAAACCACTTTTTTGGGTTCCTGGGACCTCAAAACGTATAAATCCGTTGAAATCTCGGAATCGAAAATTTGGACCACCACAAAGCTTTCCTTATACTAGGCCTACGTATAAATTGGAAAGCAAAATTTAGACACGGACCAAAGCCATTATTTATCTTATTTTTTCTAGAAAGATGAAGGTTTGTCTGGCAGTGTGTGGCATTCTCCTGGCCGTCAGCCTTAGTTCAGCATTCCCACATCCTCAAAAGGATGGCGCCATCTTCTCGAATGAGGCCATCCGGCAGGCGCAAAACACGTTCCTCATCCCCAAAGATGCCACAATCCAAAAGGTAAGTCCATGAGCAGGAATAGAAATTATAACCTAAGGATAGGCAGTCACAGTTAGGTACTTTTGTTTGGGAGCAAAGTTATCCCTTCCTAAGTAAGGTAGGACAGAAGGCTTTTACATTTTACATTTTAGTGGCTATTGTAAATAGACGCCAAAGAATCCAAAAGATAAGCGTCTATGAATAGGGTAGACAAAAAATATGTTCTGAACACCGACGTGGAACTTTGCCAACACAGAACTTATTAATTCGAAAACATTGAAATATGCCTTTAATTGCATAAGTAGGAGATTTCTTACAGGCCTAAAAATAGCAAAATATTCTAGTGGAAGAAGGTGTTATATACTCTGACATAGGCTACAGTATATTGTTTTCTATATAGGTATGTGTGCATGCTAACGTTTTCTCTTAGTGAACCCTTCATAAATTGTATATACCGTATGGGAAAATATACCAAGGTTATAGCACCTTCTAAAATAAAATCTAGTTTTCTTTGAAGTTAACACCTTCTTCTACCGTGCTCTTAATGCATATACTGCTGGAGGACGGCAACGTGTTAGCCATTGGAATATGTAAGCCTGTGTACGCCTAAGCGGGTTGCAGTTTTGTTGGCCTCTCTGAAAAATAACCAGGTTAAGGTAGACCTCCAATTTCCATGGTAGCTTTACAAGAAAAGAACGAATTCGACAGTAACATAAGTCGAAAATGGTACTTTTTATATTCTCTAGAATGACCTTGACATGAATTTTACTAAAAGTTCAAGTTCAATCCAGGAATCCAATTATTTACGGGTCCGCACAGCTTTCAAAGACGGAAAATAAAGCAAAACTACTTCTTCTTGAGTTGCAATCTATGGATGGGTTTGCAGCGAATGTTGTAGTCTTCTTCTCCACTCTTGTCTGTCTTCTACGGTCCATTTTAGTCCTTTGTGGGTGTCGCACCCCAGGTCTTTCATGACATCCTCTAGGTACTCCTTCCCTTGTTCTTGAGGAGCCCTTTGTGTCTCAGAATATGCCCAATCCATTTCTCTCTTCTTGTTGAAATAGTGGCCATAATTTTCGTTTATTCTAAAGAGCACTTCTTCTCGTTGGTTATGTGGTCTCTCAGAACAACTATATTATACCTAAATACCTAATGTAGGCACCCCAGACTCGAGATTATTTGACTGTTTCGGTTAGTCTATAGGAAACTATCATGAGCTCCCAAGAGTATGGAGCACTTCAGTCTCTCTAAGGGTTTAATAACGAAGGCTTTCACGGCCGGAGTCTAATAAGGGGACAGAAGAATCCGGGCTAGTAGGCCGTGGTCGATTGGAAAGAAGTCTTCCAAACGTTTCGTCAACAACTACGGTCGACATCTTCAGTGGCACTACGTACACGTAAACTTCTAGTTCTAAGGTTGTATCGCGGAGGTACCGTAGCAACTGACTGACAGACTGTTGTTTTGTTGAGGGCTCTCAACTCAGCTCTCAACAAAACAACAACGAAGAAAATGAGTCAATCAGAAACTCCAGTGCCTGCGCACCGATCCATACCTGCACCAATCTGTCAGTCATTTGCTACGGTACCTCCGCAATACAACCTTAAAACTAGAAGTGTATGTGAACGTAGTGCCACTGAAGATGTCGACCGCAGTTGTTGACGAAACGTTTGGAAGACTTCTTTCCAATCGACCACGGCCTATTAGCCCGGATTTTTCTGTCCCCTTATTCTCTAAAGTTTTATCAGACTGTAGACATAATACGTTTAAAAGTAACATTGCTACGTATCTTGTAAAAAAAAATCCGCAGCTGGGCTAAAAAGTCTCTAATATTTTCAGGTACAAGAAGGTATTGAAGTAGCCGCTTACGAAAACATCCCAGCAGGACAAGGCATCGATCTGGCTCGTATTCTCGGGGACCAAGTACCGCCTGAAGTAGTCAGCAATCTTCAGGAACAGATCTCCCAGATTGGACAGTAGACGAACGAAAAAACTCACCAAAAATCAGCCAGGTTTGAACCACAAGCGTAAGAACTGAAACTTCCTCTTTTGAGGGCGAGAAAACTAGTCTATGTAGTGTTTGACAAACTGTAGAGTATCATTATCGCTAAAATCTTATATTATGTTATTATGAAGACAATAAAAAACTATCTTAGGTTGGCCTGAATAGACGAAATAGGCAAAAGATAAAAGAATCTATTAGAAGTTAGTTAAAGACTCTGAAGAAATGCTGAAAAGTAGTTCCAGGATAATTCGGGGGTGAAAAAAAAAAAGAATTGATAACCTAAACCTGGAAAGGGTCGTGTTCTAGCCAGATCCTAGATCCCTTCATTGTGGAAAAATGAAGTACCTACGTAAATACCAAAAACATGAACATATAGCCTAGTAGACACTGACGATCTATTAAAACCTAGGTACACTTAAAGTATTTCTTTCGGGACTCTTACAAAACAGCCACTAGGCACGAGATCCACAAAGCTACCGCTACCGGTGAGACGACAAGTCTAGCCGGGTTGTTTACCATATTATATCATTAATAGAGGGCCATTAGGTTACATCAGTAGGTCATTCGTGAGAAGATGAATCTGTGATGTCACAGGGCAATGATCTTTAAACACAACAATACACTGTGTTGTAACCTATCATTGGTTTACAATTAGTCTGCTTATTGTCAAATGTCAATAATAATTTATCTGACAACAATACACTATGTTGTAACCTCTATGGGTTCGCTTGCATTATAATATTGCTTATTGTCAATAATGAGGATATCAACACCGTGCTGTAACCTAGCATTTGTTTACAATTAGTCTGTTTATTATCAAGTGTCAATAATAATTTATCTGACAACAACACACTATGTTGTAACCTCTATGGGTTCGCTTGAATTACAATGCTGCTTATTGTCAATAATGGGGATATCAACACTGTGTTCTAACCTATCATTTGTTTACAGTTAGTCTGCTTATTGTCAAATGTCAATAATAATTTATCCGACAATAATACACTATGACATTGTAACATATTCTATGTATGTTGCAAGCCTGCTTGTTGTCAATAATCATAAATAAAAAACCGAAGTAATCTTAAATTTTCTAATGTTAGACAACGTTGATATCATTGCCTACTGTCTCTTTAGTCAATGATATTTAAGAGGGTATGGAACGTAAAACATTGGTACCAATATCCTACACTTCATTTCCCCTTAACTCAAAAAAATAATGTGTTGTAATAATAATTGTAAGAGGAAATTAAGCATCAATCATTCAAAAGGTTGTATTATTATAACCTATTATACCACATCTGAACGTCATTTTCAATGTAGACCTGCCTGATTGGATTTCAATTCATCATTTTCTTCATCAACTTCTGCTTCATCATCATCTTCTTCATCATCATCTTGCTCATCATATTCTTCATCACCATTCATCATTTTTATCATCGTACCTTTCACTTTTTCTTCACAACCTTTGTTCATCGTCGTTTTCTTGTCATTATTTCAAATCTTCGTACTTGAAGCATTTCCAAATACGTCCTGGCTTTTAAGAGACATTCGGACACCCCAAGGCCATTTTTCATTTAAAAAAAAAAAAACATTTAAAGGAAAATATAGATTGAGGAGCTATAAGTAAATGCTGCCTTGTAGAAGAGATACTCCTCTACATTTTGATGCATAGTAGGCTATGTGGCCATTACACCAATTGGCCAGTTTCGAAAATCTTTGGACTTGACATGCTCAGTAATTTTTTACAAATCGAGTTCATAGACTCACCGATCGCCGATCGGCCACATAATATACATCAAAATGTAGTTGAACGTTTCTTCAATTTTTTTGAAATCCCACTTACATATTAATATTTATCTTGATATTTCCAGTGACGTTAGATTTATTCGCACCCTTAAAGAACGTTTTTCTCCCTCTCATTGTCTTTTAAGCAAATTCTTGATTATATTGTCCAATCCCATCCACATGATGCCTTTGCAATACAGTAGAATAGGGTTATTGTATTGTATTTGTACGATAGTAAACAATTTTCAGTAGGCTATATTCTATTGTAATTCTCAGCGAAGGTATTTTTGAGTTGCCATGTTCATTAAGCATTTAGCTTTACATAAGGTCTTGACTAATGGTAGCTTAAACATAACCATAAAATCGCCACATTGCAGCGGATGTGATATTAGTTATTAAATAATTGTATACTAAGTTAATTTGAATTTTTATTTTAGGCCGCCGTTCCATTATCTGAACGCATAGTCGATGCAATTTAAAGAAAGTTTCACTCTGATTTAATTACAAAACTTACACGGCTGGAGTTACGTGACGAAGCAGTAGAATCTGAAAGCGCACTTCCAAACGTTTCGTCAACATCTGCGGTCGACATCTCCAGTGGAACTGCATATAGGCGTGTTTATGTATGCGCATAGGCTTCTAAGATCTCGGAGGCTCAGCAGAAACTGAGCAGCAGTTGTCGGCCACTCGACCGCAGATGTTGACGAAATGTTTGGAAGTGCGCTTTCCGAACGACCACGGCCTATCATCCCGGATTCTGCTGCTTCGTCACGTTTCACTCTTAATTAGAACTTATGTTGTGCAAATCAGTACATATAGTAGTGAATAACATATTCAGCAAGTGTCAACGGTCATACCAAGTTGATTCAACCAGAACAGGGCATGTTTCCAACTGCAGCAGGGGAACATGACGGGCCATAATAATGCGCTGAGACTATACCAGTCAGTTCAAGTGCATGTCGAGTCCTGGTCATCACCGAATTAATCGTGTGACTTTATTCTGTTCCCTAACTAGTTCGCAATTCACTATAATTAGGAGGTACACCCTGTCAGTCAACTCCCTCTTCCCCCGGGGTGAAGGAGTCTGCCCTTAGGGTGCCTCAAGTTAATAATCAGACTCACTCGACCCGTCAGGCTGACAGGGTTGCTTAAAGCAGAGATGCTGAAAGCAAGGGTTGGAAAACAAACAACTATTCAGGGAGTGTTGTTTGTTTTCCAATGCCTACCTTCAGCTTTAAGCAACCCTGTCACCCTGGTGGGGGAGTCTGTTTATTTACTTGAGGCCTACTAGTCAAGGACGGGCGTTGGCTGAAGAAGAAGAAGAAGAAATCACTGTAAGAAGGAAACATTGGGTAATCACGGAAGGAAGTGTGTAACATACCACACAGCAGTGTATGTAAGTGGAATAGGCCCAAGGGGCAGACCTGAGGAACATAGGTTAGGTTCGGATGTAGACCACATATTCATGATGTAACTCCTTTCACTATAGGTATAGTACTTGTATTGAATAACAGGAGGCTGCGTCTGAGCTCAGGGAAAGCCGCACCTATCGACCACCCTCTTCACAATTATTGGTTTTAAATGCTTTATGCTGACATAGCCTTTAAAGAGGTTAATAGGATACATTCATTAAATGTTTTCCATGCGATTTAACCTTTTTTAAACAATAAGAAAAAGCCTACTATATTATACGGTCGCACAATGCTCATAAAATCAGTGAGTGGATGATATGGGATGGTCCTTATTAGATAATGGGACTTCAATTAATAAATTAAACACCTACTTCAGTCCTTTAAAAATCGATTTGGTACCGTATTCGAATCTTAAATATATGCAAAAAAGGGCCATCAGAGCGTTGAATGGGACTTGGGACTAAAGGGTGTCATGCCCAGTGGCGGATTAAAGGGGGAGGGGGGGGGGGCGACCTCCCCAAATCTATAAAAAAAGAAGCATTTTCTATCACACAGAGTAATAACAAATAATTTCGCACATTAGTTTTAAAAAAGAAAAAGATGGAATTGGCGCGAAAACGTCAATCATCGTGTCTATTTACCACGTTTTTTTTCTTGACTAGCTTGTAATAAAAAAGCTTCAAATAGCCATCAGCCCCTCCCAAAACTTTTGGTTTAATCCACCACTGGCCATGCCGCCCGCTTTATCCATTACTGGGGATCAGACCATGGCCGTGCCCAGGGGGTTGGTCCATGGGGTCCGGACCCCCCCCCCCCCCCCCGAAATAAATTTTTGTATGTAAACCTGTATGGTCTGAAGAATTTGTTCATTAATTCATTAATAAGTTACGTTAAAAAAAAAAAAATGGAACACCCCCCCCCCCCCAAGCGAAATCAAAACCTGGGCCCGGCCTTGGATCAGACACTTTCGGCGTATGAAGAATCAGTAGAATCTGGACTCCGTAGCGAGTCAGTGACCGGAGCAACCGAGGTACAACCTTCCAAGTCAACGCAGCGCCACTAAAGATGTCGACCGCAGAAGTTGACGAAACGTTTGGAAGTTCACTTTCATATCGACCATGGCCCATCAGCCCGGATTCTACTGGTTCTTCATTCGACTCCGACCGTCAAACCCTTTGCAGTTACACTTTCAGCGTTATACGGAATCCATTTTTTGTTGAGAAGTACACGGTTTTTCTATCTATTCCATCTAGTTGTCGAAAAGAAAAGGATAGTAGCCACAACAAGAGGACCAGCCTATCTTGGCTCTAAAATACTAAACTAGATAAGCTCCCTTTAGAAGTGGTGAACCTACCTCAAAACATTCAAATTTAAGCTCAATTTATCTGACTAACTGAAAAGTAACTGTACGAATTTCATAAGTCAATGGTATATTTAAAAGGTGGAAATTTGGAGTGCCCCAAGGGAGTTTACTTGGCCCAATAATCTATAAACTAATAAATTAATTAAGTGTATCTTAGGAATTTCCGAGTGTTTATGTTTGCTGACGATATGGCCATTGTAGTGTATGAAGTTGACATTGAAAAAGCGTGATTACAAAATGATCTTAAACATTTATTATAGTCTAGGATTTACTAATATGACATATTATAGAGTAGTGGTACAGACTCCAACGTTCACCCGAAAGGTAGCTGGTTCAAGTCCTACACTATATAGCTACATTGAGTTAGTATCGTACCTCCTTGTATTATGCTCTCAAGGAGGTACGATACTAACTCAAACTTTTTCTATAATAACGAAGGCTTTCACGCCCGGATTCTTCTGTCCATTTATCAAACTTTTTCTCCCGATAAAATTGAAGAAATGGCAGAAGATTGGTACTAGAGCCGCATCGGCTTAAGCTCTATGACGTTTTTTATCCAGGAAATTATTTAACAAATCACCTCTTTCTATGAGGGAATTAACAAGTGTCAGCCAATTTAAGAAAGCACTAAAATTATATTTGATGGACAGTGCATTTTATTCAGTACAGGAATTTACGGAGCACTCTTGGTGTTCTTAGGAAATAGTATGTGTCTACGATTATGTATGTGTATACAGTATGTAGGCTACTTTATGTGTGCTTATTTTTATGACGACATAATGTAATTGTTTTATGAATAATTTGATTTGCTACATTTTCTGGCCATGCTTCGTAGGACATGTAAAGCAGATGGTCCAGGGCCTTCCTAGTTGGGTGTAAGAGAGGGCTTTATAGCCCTAACTCAGCTTGATTAGCTTAGTAATAGAACAAAAAGTCAATATTTTTATTTTATTTTTATTTTACAAATATTCAAAATTAAAATATGCAAATAATACATAAATAATAAATAAAAACTCGGCGGATGGTGGCCAAAATCCTCAACGACGCGACGGATGTAATAATTTCATGCCAGGAAAATGAAAGGACAGATCAACAAGATGGGATTGGATGGCAAAGATTTACAAGTGGAAACAGTAGAGAAACGAATAGAAGACAATCAGCTATTGTAAAATGGTTTGACAACGTCCAAAAAATAGGAGTAGAAGAGATAAACCGGAGGCTGGCCGAAATGACAGAGACCCCCGTCGGCAGACCGAGGACAATATTCGAAGAATTCAACAATTGGCTGAGAAAGGGGGGGGGGGGGAACGATAGGCAGAGCTCCGACAATCCACCGGACACGTCATATTCTCTGGCAGATTTCAAATCGCTCATTTTCTGATTACCGAGGAGAAGGTGCAGTATACAGCATGTATTGCTCTATTTACGGCTCTACGTACCCGAGTCTTGTCCTCCCCCATTTTGAATCCTTGAGATCCGCGTCACCAGCCTTAAAAAATACAATTGTAACAATTTCTCGTGCATACAAGCTTATTCGGGGACAGTTGTTGACACAAGCAATTTGGCCTAATTATTATATGACATTATTTCCTCACCATTCGACAGTTTAAGGCGTGGAATCCGCTGTGGGAGTAGTAGGCCTCCTGTTTATAGAGGGGCAATCTGTAACACGGAATTCCCACGAGGTGCACCACATTCTCTGGCAGATTTCAAATGGCCCAATTTGGTATTGCCTGGGAAAAGATGCAATATATGTATTGCCATCGAGGAACTAAGAGCACGAAGACTCCAATGGACCGGTCACCTTTCAAGGATGCCCCCGACCAGGGCCGCGGCTAGGGTGTGGCAAGCCCAACCAGCAGGCAACCGACCACAGGGGCGACCTAGGAAGAGATGGTCGGACCAGCTCTCCGAGGGTTTGAGAGCCTGGACGGAGAATCGCGCGCTTTGGAGGGCTTGGTGCGACAGGCGAGAGGCCCTCATGGGCCGATGGAGCCACCTTAAGTCAAGTAAGTCAAGTATATGTATTGCTCGAATTACAGCTACAAGAACCCGGGCATTGTCCTCCCCCCCCCCTTTTTAATCCTTGAGATCTGACTGAAAAAATGAAATTGTAACAATTTCTCATGAATACAAGCTTAGCCGAGGCCAGTTGTTGATACAATCTGTCCTTGTACCCTATCTACTACAATAAGACATTGTTTCCTCACCATTTGGCAGTTGAAGGCGTGTCATAAGCTAAAAAATAATTTCCCCTCTCTCTTTGATGTACATTAGGGTACATTCACTGTGTTGGTAGAATTAGCAAAAAAAAATGGAAATTGTATAAATAACATGGCTATGACAAATGGAAACCAATGTCAAGCTTACTTTATTCAAGTTTTCAGATAATGACAAACAACTCCACCGCCTTACTCGTTTTTTTCACTTTTGAATAAGAATATCGTATCCAGTTAGTTTAGCCAACGCCCATATCGTATCCATTACAAGACAATAGGTACCCCCCCCCCCCAGCCTCGAGCACTGTAAGACGTGGTTCATGGAGAGCCCCGGACCCCTTTGCAGCAATATCAATATAAGCATTCCTTTGTCAGCTTTGTTAAATCTACAGCTATACTTTACTACTATTAAAATGCGTAAAACCCTACTATTTTGCACTTATATTTTAAATTTTTCCTTATCCTGCCTGATGACGTCATAAGGTCTACTTATAGTTTTGCCCCCGCCATCATTCTAAGACTTTACGCCTCTGCTCCAGCCCCCTGCTATATAGAAACATAAAACAATGTTTACCTTTTCCATAGGAGAAGACGAGTGGAACGGCAGGCAGACTGTGGACCTTCACGGGGCGTAAGTTTGACGTTACTTGTTCTGCATTAAAATGAGATCTGAAACAGTTAATCACACAATGTCAAAATCACAACTTCATTTAATTGCAGATTATTGCTTTCCAATTTATACGTAGGCCTAGTATAAGGAAAGCTTTGTGATGGTCCAAATTTTCGATTCCGAGATTTCAACGAATTTACACGTTTTGAGGTCCCAGGAACCCAAAAAAGTGTTTTTTACGAAATGTCTGTCTGTCGCTCTGTCTGTATGTCTGTCTGTTCATCGATTTCTAATCGATCTGCTAATTTTGATAAATTGGAAAGCATGTTCTAGTAAACTCGGACCGGTTCTTTATATTTCGAATAATTGCCGGAAAACCCCTAAAAACAGCCCTTTTCTTTTTCCTATACAAACGTTTTCTATAACTAAAACGTTTAGTCAATTTGAGCTTTATGTTTCGCTTATAAGAGAAATTCTCTTCTTTGCCTGTGTCCGGACCTCAAAAAAGGGACATCACAAAAGAATGATGAGCCTTCCATATCCATAAGCTAAGTGCCGCTGGGCCGGTACCTGAGTTGCCTCTTATGAATGGGGGTTGTGTGCAACGCGAGATTTTCATATTATTTTGATAGGTAACTATGTGGAGCTGAAGAGGGCATGTCAAAATCGCGGAGATTGGAGACATCGCTGCAATATGTTGCTGCCAACCAGCCATCATCCGGCTGTAACTTGAAGAGAGAACTGCTTGGTTAAGCTAAGTGCAGGGGACTGTTGTGGAGTGCCGCTGTGCCGGTATACCTGCTTGGTTTGGATTCAACAACTCTTTTAATTACCATTACGTTAAGCAGAAACCCATACCATAATCATTGAAATCCTCGATTGGGTCCGGAGTGCGGCAGCTCGCAGCCAGCCGAGAATGCAAGATAGCAGTGCTGGCCAAGGGACACAGTATAATTAGATCTGAAACAGAGTTAATCGCACAATGCCATAATCACACCTGCATTTAATTGATTATTATTTATTTATTATTTATTATTGGCTATTTTTACCATGCACCTGATTTGCAATGTTGAACAATGAAAAGAAAAAAAAATGGCTTACCTTCTTTAGTATGGGCCCTCTTGGCTACTTCCATGCCTAAACGGCCCCAATGAAGGCAGTCGGCATGGAAGTATTTTCCTTCATTGATAATATTCATGAAGTTAATTACTTCTACTTTCACTGTAACAAATAAATTAATTGTATAAATAACATGGCGCTGGCATATGAAAACAAACAGGAAGCTCTCACTCATTGTTAAAATTTACTTCGTATAGTCTTACAATAAAATTAAATTAAAAACACAACCGGTTTCGGCTCACGCCATCGTCAAGTTACTTTATGCGATGCTGTGTATTATCCTGACAATGAGTTTTATTTTATTTTGTTTTAGCTTGCATACCTTTTGTTTACCCTTTTTTCAATCGCACTTGACGATGGCATGAGCCGAAACCGGTTGTGTTTTTAATTTAATTTTATTGTAAGACTATACGAAGTAAATTCTAACAATGAGTGACAGCAAGTTTTACAAAGTTACTAAGGAGACTATTATGTTTAAACAGGAAGCTTATGTATCATATATCAAAATCGTCCGCTCAATATTTCATGAAATGTAATTGATGTTACTCCCGTTCATAATGAACAGTAACCGCTTAAAAGATACACGACATATTTATACTTACACTTCTGTCCCAGCTTAAGAATGGCTTGGGCAAACACCTCTAGGTAGGCTATTTGCCCAAGTTTTGGTATAGCCGGGGGGATACACACACCACCAGCCGCCCCCGGCGAACCTTTTTAATGGCCAAAATGAGATAGAAAACCTCCCTCACCAGCATCCTGCTGTCAGCTTGCTGTAACAAATTAAATATAATCTATGTGTCGTATATTTTATAAGTAAAAATTGCCCCGCCAGCTTGCGCGAGTACTATCTCATTAATACAAATTATGAACTTCAAAAGATGGAATTGTCTTAACTAGATGGTTGAGTTCCATTAAAGCTTAGTGAATTTATGGAAATAAGTACGGTAACCTATTCCTACTAATATTACATAGGCCTACTTACTTTGCTTGCCATCCCTAGTCTAGACATCTAGGCACACTACCCCGCCTTACTCGTTATCAAGAAATACTTGTATACTTGATATAATTGTATTGTGGTCGATCAAATATTGGATATCGATATTTCGTTTTGTGGGATTCCCCGAGTCCCGATTTAATTAAACTATAAGGGGAGCAAAGTCCTACTATACCCAAGAAAAATTAATTTGTAAAGTTTTGAAAATTATCGTGAAATGGATTAAACTCAATCTGCGAAAGTTTGAAACTTGCACATGGCGTGTCATTATCTTGCTTAGTACGGTGGCCTCCATAGAGTCCATATTCACCGCATTTAGGAGGCATTTGATTTCAATAATACGACATTCTCTATGATAATTTGCGAATATTTTGTCTACAAATTTGAAAGCGGCTGCTGAGGATCGACAAAGATGGAGGGAAATTGTCAGAGCGGCCGAAAGGCCCCCTGGGCTGATCGCGCCTAATTAAGTCAAGTACCTAAGTCAACAAATTTGAAATGTTGAAATGCGGCTGAAGAGGCTATTTGGATACATTCATTGTATACAAATAATCTTTTATTAAAAATAAAATAATAAAAAAAAATCAAATTCAACTAAAGTCAATGTTTTTTCGTTTAATTTAAAGTACCTGCCTGCCTCCTTTAAATCCGTTAGCAATTAAGGGGTTCTTTACACTGAAGGAGGAACTGTGCAAATTTATTTTATTTAAAAAAAATACTGTGTGAAACTTACATAGGCTACTTACTACCCATCCAAATCAGGTGATTAGCAGCAAACATAGTCCAAAATACTGGAACTGTCTTTCTTCGGTGGCCCCAAGCCTCCTTGGTTTCTGACCGTCTAAAACAATGAATGCGCCATTAATAATTTATGTATATTACTTTTTTTGGCATTGTGGGTTAAAATTCTACGTGGACTTCCCTTAGAAAGTCATATACAGCCAGGTAGGAGTCAATTTTAGAGATCATGTGGGCATAATTAAAAGAGAGGACTGTCATTAAGGGGAAGATGCGGTCTAGTAATTTGCTTCTAGCTATGGTGAATTCAGAGCATTCCAATATAACATGCAGCATTGTGCCTTCACTTTCCAGGCAATGGCTGCAGAGAGGAGAGTATGGGCCCCGTAGGGTATGATAGATATATGCCTCAGAGAGTCCATAGTTTGTCCTCAGGCGTGAGATGGTAGATAAATACATGCGGTGAGTTGGGCCAGACACATTAGCAGACCATTCGTTTTTAAGCGGTCGAGGTAGAATAGACCTATAGAAGGAGCCAGAAGTATTGGAATTAAAGTCATTTACCCAGAACTGGAAATGGTGTTGTTTTATGGTCTTATAAAATTCCTCTTTCGGGAGCAAAATAGCACTGTACTTGCTCCTTCTTTAGCCAGTGCATCTACCTGTTCATTCCCCTTAAGTCTGAAGTGGGCCTTCACCCACACAAAACGAATATTGATACATCTTGATCGTAACTCAGCTAGAAGCACAAGACTTTTTACGATGAATGGGTTTTTTGCACTATTTTCCATACTTTCGAGAAGGTGCAAGCAGCTCATAGAGTCTGAGAAAATAGCGACATTCCTACAGTCTGAAATTATTATGGTTTCTTTGCAATAATGTACCAGTGCTCTATATATCGTTTCTACCTCAGCAGCGAAGCTGCTACAATTAGGTGGAAGCTTAAAGGCTTTACCGTAATTTGTCGTGGCCACATAAAAGGCGCAGCCTGTGGCGGAAAGGGTGTGGGGGTGAGTATTTTGTCTTTGGAGGGAGTTGGCGGAGAATCGCGCGCTTTGGAGGGGATTGGTCCGACTGGCGAGAGGCCCTCATGGGCTGATGGAGCTTAATGAATGAATGACATTTACATTTCATTTACCGTAATAATAGTTTTATTCTTCTTCGGCCGGTACTATCCCGCGCCGAATGAATATATAATTTGTAAGCATAATCTTGAGTACAAAAAACCTGGGGGCCGCCATGTTAATAAACGTTTCTTGCAGGTCACTTATGATTTTTCTCTCGAGGCAGTGGCGGATTAACCACAAGGCAGTTCGAGCAGATGCTTGAGGAACATTTTGGTGGTGATTTTCAAAAACGTGTAGGCCTAAGCTTATTTAAAGAAAATAGTATAGTATAGGTCCGGGGTTCCTCCCCGAAGAAAAAAATTTATAAGTAGGCCCAAATTAGTGAGGTTTTATGCATTTTGCAAGCAGTACAGTAATAATTGAGATATTACCGACGAATGAACCTACCACTGGGGGGGGGGGGTGTCTTGGGGTTTTAATTATTTTGAGTAATATATTTTTTGTGCAAGTACTTGGTCAATATTTTGATTTTTTTTTTTTCATGTCTTTCACCTAAAATAAGGATACTAAGAATTAATTTCCCTTTCGTTATTGTGAATAAGCTACTATGCTTCTAGCTTCCATAACGTCTTTGTAACCAGAAATCCCGGGGGGGGGGGGGCTACGGAGGACTCAAGGGTGGGGACCCCCTATTTATGCCAATGGTTAATATTAATTTTTTCATCTGTTTTTTCTTACTTCTGCGTTCTTGGAAGGGATAGATACCCCTTGGACGCACAATGATGATAATGCAAGTTAGTCATCAGGGTTTTTCTTATTGTTCAGGCGCGAAATTTATCTGAGGGTGTCAGAGGTGCAGGAGTGTTTCGAAGCAGAAACTTCGGTAGGCCTACTTATTTTTTGGTTTATATTATTAACTTTCTTAGACTACATTGTTAATACTTACATAACACGGGCAATAGCCTATAACAATAGACACATAATAATAAGACAATATAAAAATTGTTAGAATTAATTGTTCAACATTTGACCCCTCTACATCAAATGCAAGCCTTTAAGTCTAAATAGCCATGCACAGCTAGTCTTAGTGAACCATTCAGTGCCAAATTCGGGCTGCACCAGGGATCAACGCTCCGTTCCTCTTTGTTACTATAATGGACGTTGTAAAAAGTGCAGGAAGCCGGTAGGAAGCTGAAGTTGAGCTAGGCAAAGGGGTAAAAACGCTGGTGATCAACAGAGCCAAAACAGAGTACATCGCAACCATAAGCGTTGGTAACCTTGAACTTAACAAAGAAGGGAAATTTAAGTACCATAGGCTAACTAATATTGCTACGCCAACCTAGCAGAGTTAGGGCTATATTATATAGGCCTAGAGCCCCAGAGCAAAAAGTCAATATTTAATATTTGCATGGGCGCCGAGTTGTGAAAATTATTGGTATGGCCCAACATTGCCCGAGGAAATCTTTTTTTCGGGGGGTAGGGGTCAATTTGCCCCACCCCCCTCCCCCAGTAAATACAGTAAAATGTATATATGGCTTCACTCTGTAGCTATCATTTCAATAAAAATAAAAAATTATCAAAATACACTAAAATATGAGGTGGTTATTCCTAAAATGGCTGAGCCATACCAATCTGAATATTGGTATGGCCCGGGCCATACCAAGCCTTATGGAACCGGCGCCCATGAATATTTGTTTACTTATTTCTTCCTAAAGTTAATCCTAATTTTCCTTTAGTTTACTTACTTTGAGTTTAAAGTGACACTGATGGCGGTCGGCATCAGATCTTCACTCTTCTATTCTTATTCTACAGTCTGTGGGCGGGAAAGCGGCTGCCGGCTAGGGCAGTAGGGCGTGGCGTCTGGGCTTGGCTTGGCGAAATCGGAAATGCGGAATGGTCAAGGCGCATATTCTACCTACGTCAATAGTCAATAGTAAATGTGGTATTGACGTGGTAGCAGACATTTTTAGACTGTCTTTAATGTCTGCTACCACGTCAATACCACATTTACTATTGACTCTTGACGTAGATGGAATATTCTCCGAATATGGATCAATGGAATCATTCCGAATCAATGGTTCATGCATGATTCATGCATTCCCATTGGTCATTGCTCATGCTACCACGTGACCAGTTATGAAAGTCACATAATATTTTAAAATAAAAGGCGCACAGAAGTTACCGTATGAGTTTTGCTAGGTGATTACTTTCATGACTTTTATTTATTTTTAATTAATGTTTTTTAATATATGAAAAATATATATGTGTACACACATATATATATATGATATAATTTATATATATATAAATTATGTCATTTAAGTTATAATGTTTTCTAACTAAATTTCTAAATGGTTTCTTTTGTGTTTATAATTATAATTTATTTTTAACTGACTAATGTCGAATGGATCTTAATGGATTGATAAAATATGATATTTCTATTATATTATTTATTATGCTGTTTAAAACAGTGAAAAGTGTAGGCCTATACACTACACACAAAAAGTAGGAACATGTTCTTCTGTCAATGTTATAATAAATAAATTAATAATAATATAAATGATAAATAGTCAATAAAAATTACGGCATATTGGCCTGGGAGGAATCTCCGCAGGAAATATGGACGCTGCACTCAGGCTCCATAAGAGGGGAGTCCGGTACTTGCTAAAACTGGGACCTCATCGCAGTCTGTACGTCGCACTTCATAACATTAAAAATCTTGACAACCCCAAGTCTTTACATACAGTATAAAGATGCATATTACATACCCTTATCGCCTGAGGTGTGGGATAAATTTAAGAAAGATTGGGACACGCACCTACAACACGAGACAAAGGGGAGGGGGTCTGGTAAGGCCAGCACCACGGACAGCCAACCGACTGGATCCTATACTACAAGGATTCGCCTTACTTAAACAACTCCCGATTGAACTGAGAGCGGCGAGAAATGCTACTAGCTTCCCTAAATTGCTTAGAAACCATCACTTAGAGAAACCTTTCTCTGTCATTGAGGCACACAATGGCAGAATTACCTAATTTTAGCGTTTTACTTTATACTTTCTTGACGATTACCGTAGTTGATTGTGTAATTTAACAAACATTTATATTTATTTGTAAATATAACACTTGAAATTTGATTTTTTACAGTTACCTTAAAGTTACCCTGCTTGTCAGCTTTGTCTCTAAACTCTCTAATCAGAAGTGGAGGGACAGAGGGGAACTCGTGGAGTTGGCTCACCTCTGACACCAGGACAACTGGAAATGATCATTAATGATAATTATGATGGTAGGTCTATATATATTATATACTATAGTAGCATCTATCGCTATGAGATAGCTTCTTCCAGCCGAAAGTGCACAAATAAACGTTCCGCAAATTGTAAAGTAAAAAGTCTTGTAATTCAGATAGGTTATTTCAAATTTTTTAAAAAGAATACAGCAAATATAACATAGAAGGCTTTCAAGTGCCAGTCAATAATGTAGATCCAGGATAGTAGGCCGTGGTCATAGTAGAGCATTCACTCCAGACGTTTCATCGAGACAGTTCTTCATCCTCTGAAGAAGGCAGCTACAAAGCTTGGCGAAACATCTGGAGTAAATATTATATTTCGATCACTAGCCCGGATAGTTCTACCTAATTAATGCAACAAATAAAAAATATATAAATTATAAAATGAAATAAAAAATTAAGAGGATATAATTATTATAGCCTAGAAAATTGGAACCTCAAAATCCGATACTTAACATTTTTTGTTTAATTTAATAATCAATTTTTTACAAATTTAGTATATTCAAGTTGCAGAAGACGATTTCATGTTACATATTGCAGGGTATTTTTAATTGTTTGTGTTATAGTTGTCTTCAATGTAGCTGAGCTTTTGAGTAATGTCTTATGGTCTCAGAGGCAAAAGCCCCTACTCTGTACCTCCTCGTAGTGAAGATGCAAGTGTGTAAGGGTGAGTGACCAGATAGGGACGGAGTTATAGCCGGGATAAGCGAAAAACAGTATTTTGTGTGCAGGGCACTTATTTTTCCAGGGGTCAGGAAACTGGCCCGAAGACCACTGCATTACAATGCCCTAGTATAGTCATTAGCACACAATTGCCATGGTAATCGCCAATCTTCGACAGAAGTGGCATTTGAAGAAGTAGAGTGTTAAAGTTTTTCCAATAACCTTAATTGGGGGAAATTGTAGTCCCCAGTAGCATTCGTGAAAGACCTCTTGTGCTTAAAATTAAAAATTCCTTAAAATATGATGTAAAATAGTTTTCTACAACTTGAATAGAGTACATGTTTAAATAAATAAATAAATAAATATCGACTTTTTTTGTTCTATTACTAAGTCAACCTAGCGGAGTTAGGGCTATAAGCCCTCTCTTACACTTAACTAGGAAAGCCCGGGACAGCCTGCTTTACATGCCTCCGAAGCCTGGCCAGAAAATATAGCAAGTGTGGGACTCGAACCAACAACCTTTCGGGTGAAAGTTGGAGTCCGTTCCACTACTCTACATGTCCTGATGTTTAATAACTTGTTTAGTAAATTAAAATATATATATATACTGTATATCCAATGAAAATGTCAGATTTCGGTGTGCCGATTATAAACGTTTCACATCCTCTTAACAAATAATACAAACTACAGTGTAGTAGTTAAAACTGCTTTACAGGTAAGTTTTTATAAGTACATTTTTATAAGTAAGAAACATTACAAGACAATCCTAGGGAGAAAAGTCTACCAGGATTATAAAATCTCATGAAATACCGATCGATCGTAGAGCATTCAATAAGATCACATCACTTAGCAGAAATGTCCCTCTACATGTTGATAAGCGTATATCTATAAAAACCGATTGACTCGCCTAAATGGCATTGGGCCCTTACAAATATTGTAATTTTTCACTATTGTTTATTGATGAATTAAACGAATTATTATTATTATTATTATTGGACATGTATAAAAAATTGTTGGCGCCCGGAGGGAAGATTTTTAAAACTGGAGAAACCGACCATACATCATAACCTGTATCAAAAGGTAGGGGAGTATTTCTTCTAAGTGAAGCGACATTGTTGTTAGCTCTACAGTTAATATTTCCTGTGATAATTTAATTTTGTTGAAAAGGCGGAGTTCTCTTACAAGCAAATATTTCTCCCCCAATATCCACCTTTATATTGAAACGAAATCAAATTTCGCATGAAATTTCAATTGAACATCAAAATGTTAAAACTCTTAGAAGAAATACTCCTCTCCATTCGGCGGAAACAATACCAATCATGTCCAAACTTACTTTTACTCTTTCACGATCAAACGATTCGAAATTTTAAGAACCAGTATTTGGCCACGTCAACGGCCGATTGGATGCCTGCCAGACCTCCTCAACGGTGACTGTTGTAGGGCAGAGTTCACAGTTGAGTAGGTAGGTTGTATCTTGCACTTCTCCGCACTCGCATGCGACATCCTCAGGATCAATTTGACGCCACCACGGTTTCTTCTCGTCGGTGCCACCCCCGTCCTCAGCATGCTGAGCGGTCGCCCAAAATTTCCAGTCGTGGTCGTATCCCGAAGTACAGGCCGCAGTTTCCGTGTGTCCAATGTCCGAAAATCTATGGGGGCGTTGACAGGGCAAGGTTCAATAAAAGGGATGTGATATTATTAGATCTATATCATCTGATAATTGATTTTTTGTACCTGTACAGCGTTTCCACTAGTATTGTGTTGTTGCATACCCGCGTTATTGCAAACATGACACTTCTAAATATTCCCCATACCAGCTATCACAAAGATTGAACTTCGCCATGACTTGTCACATGATGTAGCGAAAACATTTACCCCCAAATTTGCACTTGGAGCTGCAGATACCTTCGCCGCGTAAAAGTTTTCTGGCACTTAACGCAGCGGAACCGCTTCTCCCCAATATACGTGCACTCAATTGGATCCGCAGTATTGGCTTGCGTTTCAACGCTTTCCTGCAGAAATAACAACTATAGTAGATCACATTAGCCTTCATAAATATCTAGCACCCGGGAGAACTAAGTTCCCCGCTATCACAAAGAATGTACTTTCGCATGCCTCGTCACATGATGTTTTTGCGAAAACATTTTCCCACAAATCTGACACGCGAACTTCTTGTCTTCATGGGTGTGCATATGCAGTTGTAGATAACTTCGCCGAGCAAAACGTTTCTGACACTTTACGCAGCGATACCGCTTCTCGCCAGTATGTGTGTTCAGATGGTTCCGCAGAACTTGCTTGTGTTTGAACGCTTTCCCGCAGAAATCACAGCTGTAGTAGGTCACGTCGTCCGTGTGAGTCAACTGATGCAGGCGCAGACTGCTGCCCTGTGTGAAGCATTTCCCGCAGGTTGTACACTGGTAAGGTTTCTCTCCCGTATGGATTCTCCAGTGGGCTCTCAGGCTGCCCATGTGCTTGAAACGTTTGTCGCAGAGTGTACAGAGATAGGGGGCTTCGGCAGAGTGCGTTATCATATGAGATTGGAGGCCTGAAATAAACAAATATATCGTTAATCTGCCGGAACTTCAATTAGAACTTCATCATACCGTAGACCAGTGGTTCCCAACCGGTGGTCCGCGGACCCCCAATGGTCCACGAGACCCTGGCTAATGGTCCGCGAGAATGCTTGCAGTGACTTAATTAAGAGTTGCTATTATCAAGAACAACAATACAATGAATTGTAAAAAACATGCGTACCCAAGTTTCACATTAACTTTGTCGTACATTAAAATAGCTAAATATAGGGATATTCTTGAAAGCCTTTTAATTCAAATAATAATAATAATAATAATAATCACTTTCACTTTTTTTCCTTGACCGGTAACCCCGGACAAGGTGCATATATTGAGAACAACAATTTGTTATTAACCAGCATTGTCACGCTCAAGCTTCCGCTTATCGAGCGATCATAGTGCAGTGGCACTGCAAGATATAAAAATAATTAATAATAATTAATAAGAATAAACCATTGTATAGTACTCACTCCAGCTTTCTGCATTGAGTGAGATCCTTCTGAACTCTGAAGGATGTATTTATATATATTTATTATTTATACTATTATATATTATTATATATTGATGTAAAATTATATGTATAATGAAATGGCTAATAGTCTGTATTTAAAATTAAGTATTTTTTTAATTCTTTTTTTATTTTCCCTATTTTGTTCAATTGTTTTAATTTAAGTGGCAATTTGTTAAATATCTCTGGTATAACTGTTTCATTGAGGCGTCTGCCGTACTTATTATGTGTTATAGGAATATTTTGTCTCAATGTGTCTACATTTCTCAGTTGCCTCTTATTCTGTGTGTTTCCAACAATTTTACTTAAATACATAAAATAGTTATTCTTTATTATAAGATATTTGTACAGTTTTCCTATTGGTAGTATATTTAGAAATCTGTATTTTTCGTCTATATTTTTAAATTTTTTGTTTAATTTATTAGATAGCATGTTTTTTACTATTTTATTTTGCATTTTTTGTATTTTTGTGAAATAGCTGTTGTTATCTCTCCCCCAAGTTTGTATTCCATAATTTAATACCGATTCTATTAGTGCATGGTAAATCATTTTTAGGGTTTTTAGCGGAAGGCAATATTTTAATTTTTGTATAGCACAACACCCTGACCTCATTTTTTTGTATATACAATCAATTTGATTCTGCCATGTTAGTCTACTGTCCAATATTAACCCAAGGTATTTATGCTCCTCCTTAATCTCTATTTCTTCTACACAGTCACAGTTAATAATAATAATAATAATAATAATAATAATAATAATAATAGATGTAAGGGGTGGTCTGCAGTGACACGTTGTCGGCTTGAGTGGTCCGCAGATCGTCCCTGGGTGGGAACCACTGCCATAGATAGACATTTAACATCCGTTGGCAAAATTATTCACGGGTTCCAATATAATTATACTTTTTTTTTTTACTTTTTCGTGGCCAAGTGATTCAAAATTTTAACGACCATATTATCATATATATATTATATATTTGGCCATTTCAACGGCAGCCTGGCTGCCTTGCCAGAGGTGACTGTTGTAGGGCAGAGTTCGCAGTTGAGTAGGTGGGTTGTAACTTGTACTTCTTCGCACCGGATGCGTCATCCTCAGCATTGATTTAACGCCACCCCGTCCTCAGCTGGTTCACCGTCACCCAAGCTCTCCAGTCAAGGTCGTGTCCCATAGGTTTGGCCGCAGTTTCCGGGATCCATATAATTATATAATAATAATAATGTCCTGATGGAATGGATCTATAGGGGTCAACGACAGTGGTTTCTCGGACATTACCAATATTGTTCCTCTACGAACTGGTGCATAAACATAATAGTCTCCTTAGTAACTTTGTAAAACTTGCTGTCACTCATTGTTAAAAAATTACTTAGCACAGTATTACGTAATAAATTAAAAAACACACAACCGGTTTCGGCTCACGCCATCGTCAAGTACAATTGAAAAACAGGAAAAACAAAACGGTATGCAAGCTAAAACAACGTAATTCTCCCTTGTTAGCGCTACCATTGGTTAATGCTTAAATGTTTAATTTAAAATTGTTTACTTTATGCGATGCTGTGTGTATCATGACAATGCGTTCTGTTTTGTTTTAGCTTGCATACCGTTTTTGTTTTTTCTGTTTTTCAATTGCACTAGACGATGGCGTGAGCCGATACCGGTTGTGTTTTTTAATTTATTACGTAAAACTGTTCAAAGTAATTTATTAACAATGAAGAACTGGTGCATGTTCACGAGCCAGTTCATCGCCTTGTTCATTTCATTGAACATCACAATCACTAGGAACCCAAATTAATTCGACAGCGTTGTATCAAGCAATGGTTTGGTACGCACGCATGCAGTCTCTGACAAGCTGCGATAATTTCATGGTAACAACAACAACAACAACAAATTATATTATTCACCTTGGGGGAAGGAGAAGAGGCGGGAACAAACTTTGCACTTGTAAGGTTTCTCTCCAGTGTGGACGACAAGATGGCGTAGCAGGTCTTTCTTCTTGGGATATATCCGGCGGCATTCTTCGCACTGGTGAAACGTTTTTACTCTATGATTGCCGCTACGTGGTACCAATGCCAGAACGTCCTTAACCGCGTCTTCTTCATCTTCATCTGCAGCATATAATAAGGGGAACAGTCAAGCTACGGGCGTATATGGGGAGGGGGGCGAGTAAACTTGCTAGTGGAGTGTAGCTGTACTGCAAAATTGAACAGATGGAATAGATGCTCAGATCAACAGTAAGCAGTTCAGTTGGCAGAATTAAATATTGTCATAGTCGTCGAAAAATGAGTATAATTTCTTTATTAACCAAATTACATAGCATTGGCCTTGCCCCCCCCCCCCCCAATATCAATTAGCAGAAGATCACTGTCTGTCAAGCCTGCGCTGGGTATGTGTACTGCGCGTTAACAGTCAAAATCTATCCATCGATCAATATCAATGCATCTACAGTGCTCACCTTTCACATCGCTTACTTCAGGCTCCGCTTCGTTAGTGTTTCCGTCATACCAACTGCAATCCACATCTGAAACACGTTAAAGAGTTGGCTTACCGGTAAAGAACACAAAAAGAAGCGCAGTAGCGCTCAGTCCCTTTCTTTTCCTTTGCATTATGGATACAGTTACAAGAACTGATCCAGGGGGTGGCCCAAGAAAACCTCCTCCTCTTCGCCGATGACATTGTACTGAAAGAGAGTAGCAGGCGGGCGGTGCAAGAGAAGCTAACCCTCTGTGAAACAGCAATAGACGCGCAGGGGCTTAAAGTCAATAGGGGAAAAGGAATAAAATAATAGAATAAGGAACCCTGCCAGATGGAACCGTGTCTATTGGCCCGGACAGCCTTGCCAATGTGGACAAATTCAAATACATGGGGAGGGTGATGGAAATGGAGGGCAGGTGGGGTAGACATAAAAAGCCTGAATAAAAGCAGGACGGTCTCAAATTCAGAGAAATCGCAGACAAGCGCAGAAACGACCAGATCAGAGCTGAGTAGAAAACAGCCAAATTCATTCTCAAGTCCAGGAAGAAACGACCGTTAGGGCATGGGCATGTCCAAAGGCGAAGTGACTTATCTACTGACAAGGTTGATAATATTGTGCTCCTAGGAAACAGAAAACTGAAGATGACGCTGCCGAGAAAGATCCTGGCAGGAATGCACCAACTTCCACCCCCAATGAGGCGCCCTAGATAGAGCCCAATGCCATACCTCCTCCCTGTTGGGAATAATGTGAGGAAAAAGTAAAGGCTCAGAGAGTCTCTCAGAGTCTGATGATTGATTTTATCCTAAACCGGTCACTATTATAGAATTTCACTGTGTATCATTGCGTTCTTCTTCTAGTCATGATGTTCTCCAAGTTCCACGAAGTCACCAAGGAAACTCTCATAAGGACTTACGTTAGCTATTGTGATACATCCGATAAGCTAAGCTCTGTAAGCATTTCATTATTAATTTAATATATGATAAAGAAATAAGTGGGAAAAACCTGCCTAAATGCGATTAGTCGACTGTGGCCTAATTCTAGATTAAGATAGCAGGTACGCTGGTGTATTTTTTCAATACACTTGTCTTTACCAACTAACTTTATTAGACACAATGTAGCAAGAGAAGGCTTAGTACTCTTTACTCTTTATGTTTACAGGCTTACTGTCTCTCCGATATTCTGACTTAAATTTCTAAGGGTAATTGGAATCATCACAAGGGTGCTTTGAATTTTGATGTTAGGAAGGCATTTCATTTCATTTCATTTCAATTCATTTCATTTCAGCATTGGTGGCTTATTGAGAACCTTTCCTAAATAAAACTAAAAAACTGTACTTAAAAATGACAAAAACATACCAACTTCTACTTTTACCACAGCATCTTCCATATTTGTTAGCAAGAAATGCAGAAAAAATTAAATTTTATTAGATTTTCCAACAAATTAATTTTATTAAGTTTGTTATTGTTATTTGTTTGAGACAGCGGCCATTTTTAAACTTGAAGTTATGTTTTTCTGTAAGGTTTTTAGGCGGGAGGATTTAAACCATGGTAGGTTGGCAATGTTTCACTCGGTGGTTGAAACTGTTGAAAGTTTTAAAAATGTTAATTTTGATCATATAATAGTAATAATGTTATGGTAATAGTATTATATGGTATAAGAATGTTTACTACATGAGCTATTAATAAATTTTTTAATTTAGATTCCTTAATCCTTCATCTGATAAATGAATCAGGCTACTTAAAAAGCAAATTGGAATCCTCGAAATTTAATACTTTTAAACATGCCGGATTTTTACCTTTTTTATCTTAACAGTAATGTTCAGTGAATTTATTTAATGGATTTTGCTTCAAACATACCTAATAGGGGAATATCATCCCGGGGCTGTCCCGTAAGGTCTATTATGGAGAGGGCCGTTACCCATATGTAACTTATAGGCGACACCAAGATGTAAAAAAAAAATCAAAATCAACAATATGGCAGCTGCAACGTTTGTTGTGTCGGTGGCTATCTAAAGTATTTTCATGTTTGAATTATTCTGTCTTAACTTTGAAGTTTCTTTATTAAATAACCACCATGTGGAAGGAGTGCAAGATGTGGGATGTAAAAATACGAAATGCCCGAGCCATGCTTATTTTTTCCGGTAAGTAAAATGCAATTTGCCATTTTTGCGCCAACCTGTTAGGATTAGGCCAAGCATGTTCGCAAAGGTTTTATTTTTAATGTATCCAGTTAAACTATATCTTATGTTATTAATACCGATTTAATGAAACCTCTTATAAAAATACAATTATGAAGATTCTTGACCATCCAGAGTCGAATCGACAGTTGCACAAGTTGCAGTGAGATTCAAAGTAATACAAATAGCCACCCAAGAAGATTGCAGGGGTGCTGCTACAATAACGCGATTTGTAAACTCTCTCTACCCTAACTCCTGAAGGTAAACTTAATCAGCCTGTACAAAGGTGTGTCAGTAAGACCGCCCTTACAAATGCATGACTCATTGTATCACGGTTAAGGCCAAGCCCAGCTTATAAATGGAAAACTGGTCAAAAAGGAACGGAAAGGATTGACTAGACGTAGGATATTTATTAAGTACAGTATATGCAAGTTAACTCGTTATAAATTCCTTTCCTTGACGTCAATAACATTACTGCTGATTAAAGACTATTAAAAACTGCATTGGTACATACCGGAACCTAAGCCTTATGTCCCTGGGAATTGGTAACAAGTCGGCTTGTAGTTTATGAATTTGTTATAATGTTTACACATTTACTTTGCTTTCTACAGGATTCCAAATATGGGAACAAAACGGAGAGTTAGCTATGTATGCTCCCGCCACGTAGAGCCAAATTAGTTAATGTAGTTAGGAAATCGACGATATTTAGTGGTACGTACCTACTACATTGTGGACTGTTATGATATTGGTATTACAGCTATTTTGGGCTGTTAATGCCAGTATATTAAATTAAATAAGTGCATAATATCAGGCTAAACTAATTGTCTTCGATTATAGTTACACCTATCATGTCCTACAGTAACCCACCATGTTTCGTTCACCATTTCCATGAGAGTCCATATTCTAAATTAAAATTAAAGAAACAAAACAATAACTAATTCATGCAGATACCTGTAGGTACAAAGTAAAAGTAAAATATTAATAAATGCGTGGCCTTTTCAAAACCGAACCAGCACTTAGTAGTTTAAGTAGAAGCTTACTCCTAAACGCTCTCAAAACAATTTTCTTGTAGGACTATCAACAAATTACTGCACTTTGTACCTTTACCAGCATAACGTGCTTCAACTCTTATTTCAGAAGCAAGGAGTCAAGAGGTTTTTCTGTGTATAGTATGTTATGCAGAACTTATTGCTCCTAAGTGTATAACTACTAAAAATGGCGAGGAGAAATCGTTCAAGGCGCAAAGCAGAAGCATCCAAATCTCTGCTGGACTGCATAGAACTCCGAAAGGAGCAAGCCTGCCAGAGCCATCAAATCGAACAAAAGAGACGCATTCAAAGACTTCTTGGGAAAACTTGATTTTAGAAAAGACGTAAGTAAAGCAACCCGTTTTGTATCGAGTCTGAATAATAATAATAAGCAACAACAGCTACCACTCCGAGGAAGAAACAAAGATTAACGTCTCACAAGCAAATCGCAGAAGCCTTATGCAAGCAATTTCAAAATTGACAGAAGGGCAAAAGCCAAACTAGTTAAGAGCCCCCTGCCTCAGTGCCTCGACAGAAAAATGACGTGCATCTGTCTAGAAAATTTTACATTTTTGGAGGTAGAAGCAGCCTTTGCTCAAACCAAGAAAAATAAGGCTGCAGGCATCGACGGCATTTTCCCTGAAATGGTTATTAATCTGGGCTATAGTGCTAAGGCAACATTACTAGAGTTTATAAACCTGACGTGGAATTCCAGAATTCTCAGCCAATGGAGAAAGAGTGAAGTGATCCTACCTCTCTGAAGAAGGGAAAGGACCCATGGAGGCTAGACAGCCATTACCCATTTCGCTCACCAGCTCCTTATGCAAGGTCGCAGAGAGAATGGTATTAAGCAGGCTGCTCCTTCCATTCATTTACCTCGGTGGCCTAGACAATGCACAAGCTGGATTCAGAAAACACAGGAACACTATGGACCAGGTAGTGGACTTCACGCAACACGTTAAGGACGCTTTTCACCGAAAAATGTCCACTGTCTCAGTCTTGGTGGACCTAAAAGCAGCTTGTGACACCGTATGGAGAGTATCCTGCTCAAGATGGCCATAAATGGATTCTTCTTCTTCTTCCCCCTTAGTGCCGCGTGCGCACCGTGGGGGGTCGCCTCGAACCCATTTCCTGAAATCGCCCTGGTCGGACGTTAACACCTTGAGCTCGGCCATTGCTTTCCCTCTTGCTCAAGCGAGTTGTTCAATCCTTTCCTCGAGAGTTGTCCTCGGTCTACCGATGGGTCTTCTTCCTTGCGGCCTTGCTTCCGCCAACCTCCGGGTGGTCCTGTTTTCGTCCATCCTTTGGACGTGGCCGAACCATTGCATCTGCTTGTTCTTGTCCATAAATGGCATCTCTAGTAAAATCTTCTACTGGATAAATTCTTTCTTGATAATGGCACTGAACTTTTCCTTAGCAAAACATCAAAGCTCCGCTTGCAGCGGCAAGGACTAGCCAAGGGGCTGTCATCAGTTGTCAACTCTTCAACTTGATGGTAAATGACGTTCTGAACACCATCCGAGCTATGCCAGGAGTTGA
The DNA here is from genome assembly GCA_963971405.1 of Psococerastis gibbosa. Classification (NCBI taxonomy): domain Eukaryota; kingdom Metazoa; phylum Arthropoda; class Insecta; order Psocodea; family Psocidae; genus Psococerastis; species Psococerastis gibbosa. The sequence continues at coordinate 32,804,158 of OZ020491.1, forward strand.
AGCTTTGGTATATGCTGATGACTTACTCATCTGGGCATCCAGCAGCGACCTGAAAAGCCAGGAATCTGTCCTAAATTAAACATTGAGAACCTCGCGAAAGGGGCTACAAGCAACTCTGTCTCACCGTTAGCTCCGATAAAACGGTCAGCCAGGTACTCAGCCTGTCAACGAAACAGTCTGAAGTCAAACTTACCCTCTAAGACGCGGAACTGGAGCAGCAGGATGCAACGAAATATCTGTCGATTGACAAGAAAATGACGTGGAAATCCATAGCTGACAAAGCCTGATAGAGGTGCTGTCTATTTAAACGTCCAACAGCTACAAAATAGGGTGCCACTCAAGACGTGCTGACATCCACGTACAAAACCTATATTCGCCCCATACTCGAGCACGGTAGTGAAGCCACTGTAACAGCGAGTGCCAATACTACGCTAAAACTGCATGTTGCCCAAAATGCGTCAATGCGAATTATCACTGGTGCCCCAAAATCTACACCTAAGCTGCCACGGAAGTCCAGACCGGAATAGAACCCATGCAATGCCACAGAGAAAAAGCCGCACTTAACTTTTGAGAAAGACAAAAACGCTTGCTGCCCCTAAAAAGGACCCAATATACAAAAGCTGCTTCCCGGCTGAAAAGAAACTCAAGTTACTGATCATGGCAGACTCCATCAGAAAAAAAATACGACATACTACTGGGTGAAGCAGCGCCTTCCCCCTGCCAACAACAAGCCTTTCTCTCGCTTCCAGCTGCTGAGCTGCACCTAGTCAATCACGATCTGCTAAAACACGTATCCACTGATGTTGCTCTGCTTTAGAGACCATTCATACTAGATACGCAGCAAAAGAATGGCTCCACATATACTGCAATGGCCCCTCCATCCTTTATCTGGAAAAAAAGAGCAGGTTTTTTGTCCGAAGCTTTCCAAGACGCAGTGCCTGTAGGTGCACCTCTGGGCTCTGACCAACTACGACGGAGATATTGCAGCAGCATGAGCCCGCTAAAAAATTGTAAGAAACAAGAGACAATAAAAATAAAGTAGTGTTCCTGATTGATTCTTGCTCTGAGTAGCAACCGTGCCACGGTTGCGAAATAGCAATAAACTGCCGCACGCTGCTATCAAATTTGCTAGAGGGTGGATGGCACATCGTTCTGCAGAGGATTCTCAGCCATGTAGGAATCGGCGGCAACGAAAAGGCAGACGAGCTGGCCAAAATTGGAGTAGCCGGCCAGTACACTGTCATACACCTCCGCTAAATCCATCATAGCCAGAGCTGTAAGGGCATGGGTCAGAAACCGCCACAGACATACAAGCGCAGGAAAAAACTGGGCCACCCTTATAGACTTGCCAATACTCCGGTTCCTGCCTAGGGCATTGAGCGTTGCTGTTTTCAGGACCACCACCGGCCACGACTACCTTCCTTCCCCCTGCATCGCATCGGGGTCTTTGCTTCGGACGTCTGTCCCCTGTGTAAAGGTGAAATGAACGCAAAACATCGACCCGAGTGCCCAGCCCTGTCCTAATGCTGTGTCGTCGTATATTCTATATAGCATAAATATAGTACTTCTTTTTTCATATCGGTATTCTCTGAAACTAGAGGTGGGGAATTTTTGCTTACTTTGCTTTTTGTTTCAGTCAGAGGTTACAAAATAATCTACTACGGCCAAGCCGGCAACAGTTCAAGCAGAGTTGGAGTCATTGTTGAAGGAAGCCTGTAAAATTCAGTAGTTGAGGTGACCAGGAAGAGCGACCGGGTGATGCATTGTAAGTTTCTATTTACTGACGAAGCAGTAGTGCTGAACGTGATATGTGGATACGTGTAGCAACGAGAAGAAAATCCTAGTCAACCTGAACTTCGATGAGCTTATGATGACTCTACCGGATATTGAAATGGTTTTTTAAGAGCCGACTTAAATAGGCATGTTGGTCACGAGAGAACTGGCTACTCCACAGTACATGGTGGGGAAGGTTTCGGAGCGAGAAACACGGAAGGCGAGAGGATCCTGGAATGGGCTGAGACGCAGTAACTAAATATATGTAACACCATGTTCAAAGTGAGACAAGAGCACTTAATCACCTATAAGAGCGGAACGCACCAGGCGCAGATGCTGAGGCGCAGAGATAGACCTGCATGCATGAACTGTAAAGTGATTCCAGGGAACTGCGTCTTTCCGCAGCAGTGGACAGAAGAATCCGGGCTTATAAATAGGCAGTGGTCGATTTGAAAGTATGCTTCCCAACGTTTCGTCAACAACTGTAGTCAACATCTTCAGTGACACTGCGTACACTTATACTACTAAGATTGTATCGCGGAGTTACCGTAGCAAATGATTGAGTTGGTGCAGGTATGGTTTGTTGCGCATACGTTCTCGTTTCTGATTGCTGTGATTGGCCCATTGGCATCATTCTCGTTGTTGTTGTTTTGTTGAGGGCTGGATACCATATTCTATTTACTTTTAATCCTTCTTCCTTTCTGTTAAAGTTTTGCGGATGTTTGTAAATTTCTATGGCCTCCCTGTATAGTCGGGGGTAGTACGAAGCCGTGGTAGAGAGTATTGTAGCCTGCCCAAAACGTACAGTATAGGCTGTATGGTCTGTTTGTGTTAACGCATGCTCTGCAATTGCAGACCTCTCTGGCTGAAGAAGGCGACAGTTACGTTTGGGTTCATCTATCCTTGTTTTCAAGCTTCTTTTTGTGGTCCCTGGCATCTTTGGCCGATCTGAGTAAGCTGTTTAGTTGTTGTATCGGTTTGAATATAGTTTTCACATTGTGACGTCGAAAGAGTTTACCTATGCGATCCGTCACATTTTAATGAAAGGAAGTTGGACCAATCCCATCGTGGCTGCTGGTTCCTGCCGGTCGGTTGTATTACATGGTGGCCGTATTGCGTGTTTTATTTCTCGCTCTGAGTACCCATTCGATTGTTGTCGATCCAATCAAGGAAACATTGGAATTGATAAAAGAAAAATTCACTGACGATATCACCCAATGGTTCCACCATGTGCTGACGAAGACGTATTTCCAATGGAATTTGGCCTTATATGAACAATTGGACGGAATGGCAATGGGTAGTAATATAAGTCCGGTAGTGGCTAATTTCTATATGGAATTCTTCGAAAAAACGGCATTGAACTCAGCTCCTCTGCAACCGAAATGCTGGTTTCGATATGTGGATGATACTTTTGTGATATGGAGTCATGGCCAAGAAAACTTGATCAATTTCCTGAATCATATGAACCTGATTCACCCGAAAATACAATTCATGATGGAAAAGAGATTAATTGTGATTTGTCGTTTCTTGATGTGTTGGTAATAAAGAAGGCGGAACTCTAGGGCATACAGTATACCGTAAACCAGCACATACTGATAGGTACCTAAATAAGAACTCCAACGACCATCCCAGCCAAAAGCGCCATGATAAAGACGATTATTCACCGCGCCAATAGAATCTGTGAACACCGGGCACTAAAAGAAGAACTAAACCACTTAGACATTGCACTACAATCGAATGGGTACTCAGAGGGAGAAATAAAAAGCACGATACGGCCACCGCGTAATGCAACCGATCGGCAGGAACCAGCAGCCACGATGGGATTGGTCCAACTTCCTTTCAATAAAAATGTGACGGATCGCATAGGTAAACTTTTTCGACGTCACAATTTGAAAACAATATTCAAACCTACAACTAAACAGCTTACTCAGATAGGCCAAAGATGCCAGGGACCCACTGACATCAGCAGGCGTATACAGAATTCTACATAGGTAGGTACCACAAAAAGAAGCTTGAAAACAAGGATAGATGAACACAAACGTAACTGTGGCCTTCTTCAGCCAGAGAGGTCAGCAATTACAGAGGATGTGCTAACACAAACAGGCCATAGGTACTGTACGTTTTGAGCAGGCTACAATACTCTCTACCACGGCTTCGTACTAGCCCCGACTACACAGGGAGGTCATAGAAATTTACAAACATCCGAAAACCTATAAAAGAAAGGAAAAAGGATTAAAAGTAAATAGAATATGGTATCCAGCCCTCAACAAAACAACTACATTTTCTGGCCATGCTTGTAAAGCAGGCGGTCCCGGGCCTTCCTAGTTGAGTGTAAGACAGGGCTAACTCCGCTAGTTTGGCTTCGTAATAGAACAAAAAGTCCTTATTATTTATTTACAAAGAGAATACGTCAGTGGGCCAATCACAGCAATCAGAAACGAGAACTCCTGCTCAACAAACCATACCTACACCAACTCAATCAGTTGCTATGGTACCTCCACGATACGATTTTACCAGTATAAGTGTACGTAGTGTCACTGAAGATGTCGACCGCAGTTGTTGACGAAACGTTTGGAAGCCTACTTTCAAATCGACCACGGCCTATTAGCCCGGATCCTTCTGTTCATTTAAAAGCCCTTGAGCCTAAGATAAGGTGGTTTGACCTGTCCAGAGATGGTATACGTGACTCCTTCAGCCAGGAAGGCACGAGGAAACTGCCAACTTTGAACGACCAATAGGAGGCGTTAGCTATCAAGAAGCTATGGCAAAACATTGAGGCAGCTCTACTGTCTTCAGGGTCGGATGTGCTGGGAAAGACTAAAGGTGGCCAGCTAGTTCAGAAAGATACGTGGTGGTGGAACGAAGATGTGCAAAGCAAACTGACAGATAAAAAGAAGTCATACAAGGAATGGCAAAAGTCGAAATCAAGGGCCGACCATGAGTGCTACACGGTCACTAGACGAAGAGCGAAAAGAGCAGGAGCAGAAGCCAGAGACACAGCCACTGAGGAGTGACTGAATACCCGAGACGGAGATCAGAAAATATTCAAGAGCTAAGAAAAGGCTGAGCGATAAACAGGACATTGCCCAGACAGTTATATGTATTAAAGACAAGCAAGGAAGAGCCCTTACCCAAAGGGAGGCCATTAACTAGTAATGGATGGAGTACTTTAGTGGAATTATGAATGTTGGAAACCCAAGAACCCAGGTCCTAAATGCTGAGGAACGTAATAATGAAACAATACCACAGAGGCAGAAGTGAAAGAAGCACTAAAGAGCATGGCAAATGGCAAAACCACGGGCCTGACAGCTACCCCATTGAAGCTTTCAAGGCACTTGGGGCAACAGGAGTAACTATAATGACCAAATTCATCAACAAAATCCTCTACGACCCGCAAATTCCAAATCAATGAAGAAAAGAATGGGGGACGTGCAATCCTGCGGAAAATATCGACCCATAAAACTGATTAGCCATGCAATGAAGTGGACTGCGCGAGTAAGATCCAAACTGGAGAAGGACATAACAGAAAACCAACTTGGCTTCATTGCAGGGCAAGGGACCACCGATCACCTCAGGACCATGCAGGATAAAAAGGAACCACTCCACCTAGCCTTCATTGACCATGAAAAAAAAAATTGACCGCAAAAAAACTAAGTACATGGAAAGTGGAGGGATACTTGATGAGCACACTGTTGAAATAGAAGGCGCTCAGCTCGAAAAAATGAACAATTTTAAATACTTATGGTCCACCCTAAAAATGGGAGGTGGGTGTGAAAAGGACGCTTGCAGTCGAATCTCGATAGGCTGGCTGAAGTGGCGAGATATGCGTGGTATCCTAACAGACAGGAAAATGCCCAAAAACTAAAAGGGCTACTCTACAAGCAAGTGGTTAGAACTACCTTGATTTATGGCTCAGAGTGCTGGGCCTTGAGAAAGGCCGAAGAACAAAGACTGCATGTGGCCGAGATGCGGATGCTGCGACGGTCCGTGGGCTTCACACTAGCTGATAGACGCCAAAACGAAGAAATAAGAGCTGAAATGAAGACCGCAAACATAGTCGCATAAAGCGCGGGAACGGCGACTATCATGGTGGGCCCACGTTGAAAGAAGGCGGCCAGATAAGCTTATCAGACGGATAAAACGTATCGAAGCCGAGGGAAAGAGAAGACGAGGACGGCCCAGGCTGACGGTAAAAGCGAAAGCCCGCCAAGACCTCAGAACTATAGGAGCAATCGCAGTCGAAGCCCAGAATCGCAGAGTGGAAAAGAACATGCCGTTTCGCTGACCCCTCCTAGGGATAAAAGCGAGGAAAAAATAAAAAAAAGTCTGAGGTCGCTCAGCCGCGCCGCTGTCAGATATTCTCACCACTGTCCCGTTATCACAAGTGATAAAAGTTCAAGTTCAGGTACTGGCAATATTTTAACTTTTAAAACAGGAATCAATAGCAACCACACACAAGATCACACGATGCATGTACTGTATATCTTATGAAATATATTACTCTAAATTTTTGTGTACAATATGATTAGCCACAGTTATTGAACTAGAAAATTGTAAAAAGAAAAATTCTGTCGGTGAGAATGTCTGGTCGAAAGAGCTCAAAAATTGTGCAAATCGGAGCTGGTTACGGCATATAATACAGCTTAAAATTGTAGATAGAATTAGGCGGAACTGATCCACAATAACATATGTTAACAGTGACCGGTTTCGGTAAGATACCATCATCAGACATAAACAAACAAATGAAACACGCCATTATGTACATACCAAGGGGGTGGGGGATACAATATTAATTGGTAGGAGGTGGGCGGGGTTGGGAACATGACCTTACGAGTGGGGAGCAATTTTCCAACATTTTCCCAAATTGCTCCCCACATGTTATGTTCCCAACCCCGCCCACCTCTTGGTATGTAATATAATGGCGTGTTTAATTTGTTTGTTTATGCCTGATGATAGTATCTTACCGAAACCGGCCACTGTTAATATATTTTATTGTGGGTCAGTTGCGTCTCATTCTTTCTACAATTTTAAGTTTGATGAAGTTCCACGAAATCACTCTGGAGAATCTCACTATGATATAATACGGCTTTGAATGTATAAAACTGTTTTTCTGGGGGTGTCCGAACGACTCTTTAAGTTTTCATCTATTGTTTCAGCAAGAGATCGCGCAGCTGTCGGATGGCGCCATTAATGCCACTTTGACCTACTCAAACGAAGGGAGCCGATGAACCAATGGAGGAGCAACGTAAATTATATTTTTATGAAGCGCCAGTAGAATCCGGGCTGATGGGCCGTGGTCGAAATGAAAGTGAACTTACAAACGTTTCGTCAACATCTGCGGTCGACATCTTCGAAGGTTGTAGCTCGGTGCCTCCGTAGCGAGTGACTGGGTAGGGGGCTGCGCACTGACCTTTATACCTGGACGTTGTTGTTGTGTTGAGAGCGGGATTTGCTCGCTCTCAGGACATGTAGAGTAGTGGAACGGACTCCAACCTTCACCCGAAAGGTGTTAGTTCGAGTCCCACACTTCCTACATTTTCTGGCCATGCTCCGGAGGGCATGTAAAGCAGGCGGTCCCGGGCTTTCCTAGGTGGGTGTAAGAGAGGGCTTATAGCCCTAACTCCCCTAGGTTAGCTTAGTAATAGAACAACAAAAGTCGATATTTATTTTATTTAACATGTTCCTCTGGGGAATTTCTATTACCTTGTTTTTCACAATTGACCGACGTCATCCTTTTTGTTGTGGTTTTGTTCAGCCCGGATACCAGAGTTTGCTCACCTTAAGCCGTCAACCGCAGATGTTGACGAAACGTTTGTAAGTTCACTTTCATTTCAACCACGGCCAATCAGCCCAGATTCTACTGGGTCTTCATTCGACTCCGGCATTGAAAGCCTCTGTAGTTACATCAATTTTCATGAGATTTCTCTATAACTTGCACTGTCGGGGTTTAAGTTCTAAAAATTATAAGTATGTCGCCACTGTTCTGTATTACGCATTTACATGTCGATATTTTTGCTTCAACTTATTAGCCTACATATTACCATGAAAATTAAGCGGACAGAAGAATCCGGGCTAACAGGCCGTAGTCGATTTGAAAGTAGGCTTCCAAACGTTTCGGTTGTATCGCGGAGGTGCCGTAGTGACTGACGGACAGGGATGCAGGAATGGTTGGTTCGGTGCGCAGGTGCTCTCGTTTCTGATCGTACTACCCCCGACTACACAGGGAGGTCATAGAAATTTATAAACATCCGCAAAACATTTAACAGAAAGGAAGAAGGATTAAAAGTAAATATGGTATCCAGCCCTCAACAAAACAGCAATAAAGAGAATGACGCCAACCAGAAACGAAAGCGCCTACCCACCACACCTGCACCGGTCTTTCTGTCAGTTGCTACGGTACCCCCGCGATACATCCTTAGAAGTGTACGTGCACGTAGTGCCACTGAAGATGTCGACCGCAGTTGTTGATGGAACGTTTGGAAGCCTACTTTCAAATCGACCACGGCCTATTAGCCCGGATTCTTCAGTCCCCTTGTTAGACTCCGGCCGTGAAAGCCTTCGTTAATACACCATGAGAATTGTTTTCGTTACTTACCTACTGTTTTTTTCTTACATTGACATAACATTGCCGAAACCGGTTGGGTTTTTTCTATGATAGGGGTCTTCACAGTGTTCGTGTTATCGAGTTATCGAGTTAGATGTGCTATTCAACTTAACACACAATCGTGAGTGGACCTCGGGAGTGAGTTATCATGCTATATCGACAGAGTAAACAACGTGGTAGTAGTCAGACGTTCGTGGCACGGCTTTAAAGAAAGTGGCAGAACTCTATTCTAGTGCCACATTTGTTTATATTTTTTGTTCATTTTGGTTATTATAATTTTAAGTATTTACGGTAATTGCTTGTGATAATAGATTACACAAATACATTTAAATACTACAAAATTTTAAACTCGTGTTTCAAATCAATCGAAAAAAACAAATATGGCGGCGGTCAAACCTGAGCTATAGCAAGGTAAATAACACGTTAACCAACTTGGAAGTGGGTTTAGGATAGTACGCTGGTTATCGGGTTATCGATGTGTTAACTTAGCTTGATATAACACACTTAACTAGGTATAACTCGATAACACGAACACTGTGAAGACCCCTGATATAACGTAAAACTTAACAAAGTAATTTATTTATAATGAGAAAGGGTAGAGTATTATAATAGAGTCAAAAGTTTAGAGATTAATCATATAATAAATTATTTTACCTTACTCAGTGGCGCTACAGCCTGGTTAGGGTCTTGACTTGTTCTCTATTGGTAAAGGTTGATGGCAATGGTGTAATACTATTTAACAAAGGGCTAGTTGGACTTACATTGCCTGTCTGTTAATAGTCATTAGAGGATAGTCTCGAATAGTTAGAGCGGAGCCCATTGTCAGGGGAAGGGGGTGAAGATTTGAAAGTGGGTGCTACTCCCATCATCATCCTTAGTAGGACTGGTTGGGTTTCTGACCAACGGACTCCTTGCTCTTGTATTCTACTCTGAATTATTGAGTGCATCCCATCCCCTCGAGAATTCAAACTACCGTTCTCCCGATCGAAATGCAAGTTCTCTAACCACTCGACCACGGCGCTCGGCGAGGAAAATCCTCAAGGGGGTCGGATTTACTTAATAATTCATAGTAGAATACAAGAGCAATTGAAACCATCAGGACTTAGCCTGATGCTGGGAGTAGCACCCACTCCCGAAATGTCACCCCCTCCCGCTGACAATGACCTCTACCCTAATTATTCCATGACTATGAGAGCCATGTCTCATACTCATGACTATTAACACTACAGACAACGTAAGGCTACCTGCCTTTGTTAAATTGACTTGTTTTAAAAGGTTGAAACGGGTCTTATTCTTATGCTGCCTTCGTTTGAAATGTGGTAATCCCAATGTTAGGCTGGCTGGAAAATGCCGAGAAAGACTTCATCCACCTCGTCGCACGTAATTGCGTGACTGGCATCCAGAATGGGCTTGGCGGGACATCGCGCGCCTAAAACAATAACCAAACATTCTATTGGAACTACCAAATGAATAGTTCTCGTCGGCAAACCGAAATTCTATTATCAGTATGCTATAGTAAATATTTCTATGATTGTCTCAAATAACTGTTGTTAAATGTTTGATATGTGAGATTATTACTTAGTTCCCTGAACTCGTCCAAGCTGTGGAGTGGACATTCCTTCCTTCTCCTTGAAAACTCAATTAGTAAGGCTGGGCAGGGCATTGTAGTACCTAATTGCCGAGTTTGCTTAAGATGCGACAACCGACTCAGCCTGCATTTGGGGTAGGCGTTTCATAGCCTGAACTTTATATACATTCGCGTGTCCATGAAAACGAGTATTTAAGTGGGTTGTCCAAAATCGAGCAGCTTGGACGGCTTTGACGTTTGCTTCATACAGATCGTCTGTTTCGACCTCTCTATAGCAGCAAATTACAGCTATTGGGTACATCTTGCTCATCGGTGTAGGTTTGAGACATCCCGTTATGATTCGCACCGTTTCGTTTACATCCACCTCTTTCGGCATGAACCGAGTTGTGCGCGCAGGAACTGCGTATTATCCCTCTGAGAAGCAAAGCCCAAGTGCAGAGGTTCTCAGTGTTCTTGTCTCTGTCAGACTGCTTATTATATTATATATATATATATATATTATATATATAGATGAAAATAGATGGATTTGATTTCAGTAAGTTGTTCTTATAATACTTACAAGGGTACCAAGGGCCAGTCCCAACTCGTGCTGAACCACCTCGAACGTTTTGTCTTGTGCTGCAACAGCTGCGTCATCGGCATGTACAAAGTGTTTAGTGAACCCTGTCGTGGGATGATCGTTAGTGTCGATAAGAGCTAATATCCCATCCTGGGGAGGCTGTTCTTTTGGGTTCTCCACCGACTCTTTCTGAACGAGATAGTTTTCTCAAATAAAAAACTGAAACAAATTTGAAACATTAATTAATGTTGCGTTCAATAAATGGAAATGATGTTAACTTGTACATACCCTACCTACACGAGAATTATAAAATATAGGTTATGATAACAATGTATTCAAGTAGAGTATAGGTACTTTATGTCCGAGGTTGGCAGACAGCAACCCATTATGGATTCAGCGTTAGACCTAATTAAATGCATTGGTAGAGTTGCCATTGATATAATTATTGAAACAGTAAAATATGTTAAACCCCATTTCATAATATTATAGGCTAGTTTCAAGTTAAACAATGTTTAACTGCATAATTATATAAGTACTTCAGGTGGCGGGTAGAAGTGAAATGAAATTAGCATAAGTTAGCTATGATTTCCCTCATTCATGTTTGCCTTCGCATCAGGCTGATTATGATTATTAAGTTATTGTACTGGAATGCATGTTTGCATTAAACAAAACAGTAAGGTATACAGGTTGTGCAATGCGTAGGCTGATTGCTGAAGATATTTCACGCCAATAGATATTTGCACTATGTTTACAAATCACTACTACAATAAAAACAACAATAAATTGGTGAAGTGGTTAGGTTAGGTTTAGAAACTACAGACGATGACGCATTGTAGGGCCAATACTAGTAAAATAAGGTACTTACAAGTATTATCTGGCAACTGAGTTACATTCAATACTATTTTTATTTGCTTCAGCAGCAAATTACTTAAAAGAAACATCGTTAAAAAAAGCCCGCATTGGCAGTACAGCGGGCATTTTATTTTTATGTTTTGTTTACACGTCAAGGTCTCCAGGAATGCTTGAAAACTAGGATTCTATTCAAAAGAACTAACCGCTGTCGTGCGCAGATCAGTAGTCTCATCAAGAGTGGCAGAAACGTAGTGTTGCAATGGATCCCAAGTCATGTAGGTGTGAATGGAAACGAAGAAGCCGACGAGCTGGCGAAAAATGGTACCACCATGCAGCAGCCCTCCTGCCCGCAGTCATACGTGTCTGCAAAATCTAGTGTGAATAGTGCAGTAAAAGCCTGGAACAAAGATCGCCTCCAAAGAAGCAGCCATGGAAAAAGCTGGGCAACTCTCGTCGACTCGCCCATTCCAAAACACCTACCTAGAGCCGTGAGCGTCGTTGTTTATATTTCAACAGCGGCTATTTTCATTTTGCTATTTTCACTGATTTTCACTTTGAAGTTTTATGAAAGGTTTCTGGTTTTGTGTGGTTGTTTGGCGGGAGATTTAAATTGTGGTAAGTTGGCCATACTTTACTTCTTCATGCAAAGTTTAGAAATTTTGTAATTTTTTCCCATAATTTTGTTCACCATCATTTGTAGACAAAATTAATTTTGATTAGTTAAAATGTATTTTTTAGGTTTTTTTTCAATAGGATACTACACCAAAAAATATTTCAATCAGTGGAATCCATGTAGCTTATAAGTAGGCTACATAGATAGATTTCATTATAGGCTCTGTGAGATAGGACCTTCGCTCCTCTTTTAAGGATTTTTCAATATTAATTGGTACGGTAATTATTGAAAAAAATCTGAAAATATAAAAGAAAATGGAAAGAATTATTATTATTATTCATTCGCTATTCTTTTATATTTACAGAGGCTATTTATACCCGCCATTTACTAATCAGAGTGTGCTCATCATTGCTATATAGCTTAGAGCTCTAAAATAAAATATTCTACCTATATTTTAGCCTTCACACCTTTACACCACAAGTTTTGAAGCAATGTCATGTCAAAGTAAGTAATTAATTGTATTCTGTACAGTACCACTGAAGATGGTGCCCCTATCTAGATTAAACGTTAGGAAGTACGCTCTCAGATCGATGAGGTCTATTCTATTGCTTCAGCATTTTTTGAAGCAGTTTCTCAGGTGGTAAATCATTATAATTCAATACCTACTAATAGTTAATAATTATAAATTATTGATAATGATCAATAATTAGTCAATTATTAATTAATAATTAATAATTGATCGTGATAATTATCATTATTTGAATTCTTTATAAAAGCCTCTTTATTTGGGGCCAATGCATTCAGTCCAGTGTAAAAATCCAAAATATCATACTATAGCCTATCCTATTTCGATATCCTATAGTAAATACGGAAATTCTCTCATCATAGGAAAAATAATCTATTTGTAAGGGTGTATGGTGTAATATTAATTAACAAAGCGTTAGTTGGACTTACATTGCCAGTTGTGTTAGTAGTCATTAGTCAATGTCATGGAACAACTAGGGCCGAGCTCATTGACAGGGGAAGGGGTGACGTTTCAGGAGTGGATGCTACCCCCACCATCAGGCTTAGTCTTGAGAAGGACTGATACGTTTCTAAACCTTCTAACCAGCATTCTACTCTATCTAAGGCGGCTATTCCACTTGTCATTTTTTCTCCACTTGCTCATTAAAAAATGATGAGATTTTTGTTCTAAGGAGACTATTATGTAGATACTTAACTTATCTTTCATAAATTAAGTTATAATATGGTAGAGACTTATTATTGATGTCTCTATCATAGTGTAACTTAATTTACAGTAGATAAGTTAAGTATCTACATAATAGTCTCCTTTAAACAAAAGTCTCATCATTTTTTAATGCACATATTGTTATGATGAAAAAAATACAAGTGGAATAGCCACCGAAAGGAAAAATAGAAAAAAAACAACCTTCACAGTTATTTCAATAATAATTTAATCATTATTTTCTACAATACACAATCAGTAAAAACACACTGCAATCAAAAGGAAATAAATAGGAACTAGGAAATAGGTAATATAAAACAAAGGCATGCTTTGAAACTGTGAACAAATACGCAGATAATTATGTTACATAGTCTACCTCTGCAAAAGACGAAGAGAGACAGCTGCTGCCATATATAAAAAGCAGATGGAAGAGCGAAATGGGTAGAGCGTTTTATTAAGATATAGAAATCTGGTAAACACCGTCACTGAGAGGCCTACTGGAAGGTCGAAGGAACATTGTCGGATTAATTACCCATGGGCACTTGGGGCACAGGCCCACGGCCCCGACAAGTTGGAAACAATTTCCAACCAAAGTTTTGAAATTGAAATTTAACGGTTTTTTTTGCTGCAATGTTGGTAGACAGAGTTTCCACCCACGGCCCCCTCATGTCTTGTGCCAGTTGTGCCCACGGCCCCCACCGGTTAATCCGGCACTGGGAAGGAACCAATAAAAGAGGGTAACTGAAGAAGGAATTCATGGATCAACTGAAGGAGGACGCAGGAGTCCATTTTCACAAGAATCGTAGAGCCTTTCAAAATATCTGTAAAAACAATAGGAGAAATGCACCGCTAACACTATCTACAGACTGCGCGGACGTCATTTGCTTCTGGGCCTGTCAGAAGACAAATAGTTAAAGGACAGTAGGTAGCCTTAGTGATTCCGTATCATTTTGTATACTCCGGGCTTTGCCAATACAACACTGCATACTGGTGCCAGTGAGTTTACTTGATGGTCTATATCCTTTATTGGAGAGCAACTATATGAAGTCGGCCTAAACAAATTAGACTCTTGGTGCACAATCAATGACAAATGACACCGTTAGTTTCATCGCTTAGTGGACTCAACCTCGCTCTCTGGCTTATTCGCCGCAGGCACCCCAAAATTGTCGGGCATGCTCTCTTCCGTGTTAGATACAGCTCTAACACCATCAACAACTTTGACCATATGTACAGTTATAGGCGCAGAAGTAGGTACTACAACCACCCCATGTTTCTGACTGGGCAAATCGTCCACTTCGTCCGATGGTTGCTCTATGTAAATCGGCTGTTCTTCGCCCAACTTTAGAAATGGCAACTGGTCACTTATCATTGATAAAACAGGCGCCAAACTCTCATCTGTGAATGGATACTTTAAATGTATCGGAATTTCTGAATCTTCGTTGAAATTATTGTCATGAAAATCCGAAGGCTTCCCTAAAGCTTCCGCCAAATTTTCGATATCTTTATTATAGATATCGATACCATCCGCCATTAATAGTGATTCATTAACCGTGTGTGGTACTACAAAATTAATAGATTTCTCTGGTTCCATCTCCAAACTGCGTATGGTTCCTTCTCTACTTGCCACTGTGGCATTTTTCGCCTCTGTTGGAACCTCTTCTGGCTTGTTTTCTTTTATAAATTCTGTGGTTTCGCTCACTAGTTTAATGAGTTCAGCAGTTAGAGTTGTTAGAACGTCGTCTAGTCTTGCTTCTTTGGCTGCAAAACTGTTATTGCTTTGAAATTCCTCTTTAGTATGATAGCTTCTTTTCTCTTCTTCAGCTCTTACTTTCTTAGACTCTAGCCACTTTAAGAGAATTTCAGCTAACGCTATGGTTGTATCATCAACTCTTCTTAATGCCGAATCTTTATTAGTTGTAGATGATAATTCAGTGGCTGAATCTATCGTTGAATTTGTATCGTCGCTAAGCATTTTTTCGGGTGTTTTTCCTTTGGAGTAAATCCCGGCAACATCGCTTAATGTGTACTCTCTGTCGCTATAATCGTTTTCCAATGCTGTCGTGATGTTATCGACTATATCATAGTTTGACGTATTGCTCAAAGGACTAACCGTTGTAAACAGAATTGTCGCAATAGGGATTTCAGATGTGGTTTTATCTGATTCCGGCATTGAGGTAGTGCTAAAAATATCTATATCATCAGGTTTC
The DNA here is from genome assembly GCA_963971405.1 of Psococerastis gibbosa. NCBI lineage: Eukaryota > Metazoa > Arthropoda > Insecta > Psocodea > Psocidae > Psococerastis > Psococerastis gibbosa. The sequence continues at coordinate 32,819,579 of OZ020491.1, forward strand.
AAATCTTTGATTTGCCCAGTTCTATCAATAGAACTATTAACTGGATTAGTGAACAATTCAACAGATGTGATTTCAAAATATCCTAGAGTGTAATTGCTCAACACCATGTCTTCTGACGATGAAGTATTTCGACTATCAGGTGCCTCAGAAACAGTCATTGACCTAGGCCGACTGTGTTCTTTTTGGGCAATTTTAATCACATGATTTTCCGTTGTACTGCTTCCACTGCTATTATGTGGAATGTCAGTGGACACTTCGGTTATTTCAGAGTACTTTTCCAATGCTGTGCTGACTTCTGTAGTTGTATCTTGGTTATTATTTTTGTTATCATGGTTGATTGTTTCTACAAGCTCGCCAGCATTATTATAAAGTGAGCCAATCGTGTCTATATCTTCCTTAAGATGATCCAATCCATCCTTAATGATAACCTCTTCTGTTATTGCCTTGTAAGAGCTGCCCTCTATCACACCATCCAGTCTTCCCATGTCTTCACGCAATATATAATGCCTATCAAAAAATGTAGGCACCGTCCCTACCCCTTGCTTATCTGTTGATAAATCAGTTTCTACTGTTGCCATTTTGTCACCTTCCGGCCACACCGTTGTTATATACTCTTCTCCTAGCACATCAACACTTCTTTCAGTCATTATTGTCACTGTAAATGGCATACTTTTGTCTGTCAGCCTCTCCGGCTTAATTTTAACAGTGTCATAGACTGATTCATCAGTTACCCGAACAGTCACCGTATCTTCCGTTGGACTAAAAGCACCCTGGTCTTCGAAATCGCTGGTTGATGCATTGCGTTCTTGTGTTTCAAGAGATTCAATTACCTCTGTAGCCTCATTTGTGTTATTTGGATATCCATGACCTTCAGATACCTCGTGTCCGTCGCTTACTTCTTCTACAGTACTTGTAGTATAATCATCGAGGTGCTCAGTATACTGTTCATAAGAGGGGAGTGACGAAGTAATATTAAATATCTCTTCTAGGAATTCACTGCTATTGAATTTTCCACCCTCGTACTCTTCCTGTAGTAATCGTGTTAAATTGGGAGGAGCTGCAAGCGCTACTTCTTTAATAACACCCTCAGCTATATGCGAATCAGATTCCAGTGCATCAGAATTTGAATTAAGAGACGTCCCATTCACTGCGAATGAATCTTCATTACTGTCATTAGCTGCAATCATAGCTACCACATCGGATTCAATTTCAAAATCTGAAGGGTTTAACATCCGGTTAGGTCCAAATGCTACAATGTAATCAGTGATTTCCACAGAATCAATATCATCTTCCATAGTTTCATTATAATTTAAAATTTGAGAAGAATTAACTGATGTGACATCTACAACCCCACTATCCGTCACAGTACTGTAATTAAATAAACCTACTGATGAAATTACTTCTGCGACATTTTCTTCACTATAGTAGTTTTCAGTTATCTGCGGCGAATCATGTGTCACCCCCTCAATCACTTCTGTAGTTTGATGGAAACCTAAGCCTTCTGTTGACAATTTATCTTCACTGTCGTTTCCTACATTAGCTCTTTGTAAAACATCTTTCTCTGCGGTGTTATTGCTTTCTTCTGATACATTGCTTAAATCAACACTCTCGTTTGTAATGTTTAAACAATTAGCATCTCCAATAGTTTCATTGCACCACATTCTCTCGTCAATGGCTTTATTGTCAGTGCCATTTGTATCCGTTTCTGAAAAGGATACCGTACTGTTGACATCAACCGCTGTACTTTCGATAACAATCTCTTCAGATGTTCCATTACTAGTCATTTCTAATTCATCCAAGGAGCTGTAATTTGTTACATTCACATCTCCTGATATAAGACGTCCGGGAAATTCGGTGTTTTCAGTCGTTGAATCTTCTTTATGTGATGAACTAGAGTCAACTGCTACCTTCATTTCTGCTGCCATAAGTAATACATGAGTTGTTGACGGATCAGTCGCATTTTCTTCAGCTACTGTATCATAAGCACCTTCAGTCGTTGTATTGAAGGGGAACCGCCCATTTTCAATTTCTTCCACTTCCGTTGATTCTGTAGTTCTAATTAATTCCTGAACAGTTGCATCCACCAATGCTACTGTATCATTAGCACCTTCAATCGTCGTATTTAAGGGAAAAATCCTAGTTTCTATTTCTAACACCCCCGAATTCTGCTCGGGATAAATTTCAACAACTTCAAGTGTCCCAGAAGAGGGGATCTCCTGAGTTGGCATGGGAATATCTTCCACAACTTTCTCAAATCTTGATGAAGTTAACAGTATTGGGAATCCGGTAGCAGTTCCATTTAGGTCAGTGCTAGTGGTAGATACTTCTTCAATTTTTACAGGAGCTAATTCTTGGGTTCGCTCAGTCTCTGTCGTGCTCTCTGTTGTCACTGCGGTTGCCCCTGTTGTAGGCTCTGGTTTGGTTGCACCAGGCGTTGGAGCTTCTGTTGAAAACCTTGCGAGCGGTGTCCGATTTGGTGTCTCTGAAAAGTGTACAAAATTTCATTTTCATTCACTTTTGGTTATTCTAGCCTTTTGTATTATTATCTGACCATTTCTATCGTTATTCGTCTAGCTCTTAATAACTTTACAGTTTATACAAATAATGGTTACCATGTAACCCTGCACATTAGACATTAGTTAGACATTTATTTACTGGGCAGTGGTCGTTCTTTGGACAGCACTTCTCAAGGACATAGTGGGGCTCATAGTCCTCCCTATAGTATAGAAAGTAATCCCTGCTAGTTGAATTCACTGCCACTGATATATATATTAACAAACTAGAGCGACCACTTACCTATCGCTGGGCAGTGGTCATATTTTGGACAGCACTTGCCAGGGACGAATTGGGGCTCACAGTCCGCCCTCGTATAGCAAGTAACCCCCGCACATTGGATTTCACCCCCTCTACAGTAGCAAACGTTGCATGGGTTCGGTTCTTCGACCTTCTCTCCATTACCGTACGTTCTTCCGTTTCTATGGCAATCTGGAATTCCAGAAAAGTTAGTTCTAGATTAACGCCTCTCTGCAGTTAATTATAACTATCTATATCTATATGAAATGAGGGAAGCCCTCAGAAACACAAGAGGTGTAAGAATACATGGACAAAAAATAGACATGATAAGATATGCTGATGATATAGCCTTGATCGGGGAAAGCGAAGAAGAACTGCTTGAATCTTTGGTTACAATGCAGAATGTTTTGAAAGAATACAATATGATCGAAGCTAAACAAGGCAAAGACGAAGACTATGGTGGCCAGCCGGGAAGAAACCCTAGCCAATGTCGTCCTAGAGGGGGTAACTCTAAAGAACGTCAAGTCCTTCCCATACCTTAGTAGTGCGATTACACAAGATGGAAAATCAGCACAAGAAATCTCTACCAGAATACATCTTGCAAGAGTGGCATTCAACAAAAAATCCAAAATGTTTGAATCAAATAATATTGACATGAAAATAAGAAAGCGAATGCTTAAAACACTGGTATGGAGTATACTGCTGTATGGCTGCGAAACTTGGTGCATACATGAAAGTGACAAAAAGAAACTAGAGGCCTTTGAGATGTGGTGCTACAGGAGAATGCTGCAAATTTCATGGCGAGACCATATCGCGAATGAGGAGGTGCTTCGTAGGCTAAACGAAAAAAGAACATTAACGATAGCTATATCTACGAGGAGGGCCAGATTTATGGGGCACCTTATCAGGCATGAAAGCCTTCTAAACACCATTGTTGAAGGCTCAGTTGAGGGCACAAATCACAGAGGCAGGCCGAGAAAGGAGCACATGGAGGACATAATGGTGGACATGGAGTGCGGGACCTACTGGGAAATGAAAAGGATCGCGGAAGACAGGGAGGAGTGGAGAAGAAGAGTCAAGTTGCTGCAAACCAATCGATAGATTGTAACCCCAGAAGAAGATCTATAGCTACCTCAAATAAAAATTATTTACGACTAGTAGTGAAAGGGAACACAGGGTTCTGCGAAAGATCTTCCGCAGAAGATGCAAAATAAGAACTAAAGTAACGATGTGGCAGTAATATAACAGAAAAAAATCTAATAGGTATTAGCAGGAATGTCGATATCAGCATGGTTGGATTTAAAGTGACTGTATATAGAAGGCAGAAGATTTGAGAATTTGCAGACCAAGTAAGATTGGGGGCCTCAGGAAGCTTAATGTCTGAGAGCGGCGTTGAGAGACGAGTATGGTTCCGTAACTCATAAGAGTCAATCACAGGGGCCAGCGGATAATGATTTTTAATCGAACACAGTCCACAAATTTGAATTTGATTTGCATACATAAAAGAAGCTATTGGTGTGGTTGTCCGAAGAAGGAATTCAAGAACTGTGGCCAATTGGTGTTAGTGGAGGCCATATGCCATGTATCAAAACGTTTTCTTCTTCTTTATATATCGAAGATTGGCGATGAAGCCTTGTAGACTGCTGCTACCTATGAAAAGGGAAGTCGCGCTTTTGCCAAACCACAGCCTCAGGTTTTTCACACATTATATTCAACTTCTGCTGGGAGCGTTCGGTTCTTTCTATTGGATTATTACATGCAGAAGGCGATACATTTCGTTCCCATGGCCGAAGTATGTTAGCTACCATTTCTTAACCGTCAACAGTAACTCGGGTCTGCATGCGACTTCGGTGGCAAGTTGATAGCGTGCTTGTATACTTGTCGAGTATCTACGCATCTTGCGGTCGGAGACGTGTCGTAACTCGACACAAGTACCTATTAGGTGACTTAGTGAGGCATTGTAGATGTTGATCGGATACATTCATTAAATTGTTTTTATGCGATTTAACCTTTTAAAAGGAAATGAAAATGAATTCATTCGCCCCAGGGCCTTAGTATCAGGTACACGATTTCTCCAGGATAGGTCAAAATGCAGAGGAGCGTTTCTGCTAATTTAACGGCTATTTTAACCGGCTTTATAAGATCGATATTTCGTGTAAAAATCAAATTTGTATAAAAAAGCATAGGTTACTCGAAAATGCATTCCTTTATCAATTAGTTTAAGTACGTTCCGAGATAGAGGGGAGGTAAGAGTAATTCCATATTAAATAATGTCCCTAGGGTTGCATTTCGGTTGCCACGACATTCCCTATCCCAAAGCACTGAATTGATCGAGGGGAGCATATAGAATGGGCAGACCATTACATTACAACAGGGTAATAATGGCAGGGTACGCAATGTATTGGGGCATAAATTATCCATAATTCTTAGAAAAAATAATTATTTAGTAGAAAACCAAATCTTTGTTTTGGAAAAAACCCGGTTCGGTTTTGTTTCTCTATTTAACACCTAAAACATAATTATACATTAAGTTAGGAAGCATCGATAGTAAGGTCCACAGAAAAATTATTTTTTGGTATTTTTTTCACGAAAATTGATTTTTTTTGCCCCAGAACCAAACTATCAAGGAGCCAGTGACCTATTGCTTTTTGTTAAAATTAATAACGACTAGGCCTACGATATATGCCGTTTTTCAGAAACATTACGTAAGCTGTTATTTTAAATTTTTTGTGGGCGAAAAATGCCAAAATCGAGTTAGCCCAAAATAAAAATAAATTATCCAGAGACAGACATGTAGTAAAAACCACTTTTGCGTTCCTGGGACCTGAAAACGTGTAAACGTGTTGAACTCTCGAAATCGAAAATTTCGACCAACCCAAACTTTCCTTATACTACGTATAAATAGGAAAGCAGTAAGTCTGTTAACTGTTAGTTCGGCCACTTACCGCATACATAATCGGGGCAGCACTGTCCAGCAGTGTGCAGAGCCTTGCAGCCTGGCTTGGCCTCGCACGTCTTGAGGGAGCACGTGAACCCTGGTGGCTGACACGTGCAGGTCTCACATGGGTTAGCAGTTGGATGGGTCTGGCCCGAAGTGTAGATTTCATTTTCGTAAATACACACTGAAACAATGCAATATTTGTATAACTTGTATTATTCTATGCGAATTGGGAAAACCATTACCTAGCTATGGCATACGGTAGCTTGTGGAAACACAGTGTTTCTTGTAGTAAATATTTAAGTACAAAAATACATATCGACCATATTATGCATCTTGACTCTAAACTCTCTTTCTCCCATCATGATAACGAAACATCAGAAAAGGATGAAACTACTCGAAAGGCTAACATCTATTAAGTGGGGAGCGACTCAAGAGTTGCTTACAACCGCATATAAGACATATGTTAGACCGGCCCTAGAGTACGGCGCAGAGTTGATGGAACAAGCCAGTCACAGCGCCCTAAAAACGATTGACGTTGTCCAAAACACAGCCCTTAAGACCATAACCGGCGCAGGTGTCTTCACCCCGGTCTTAGCCATGTAAGCGCAGTCCTGTGTCGAACCTCTGAAATGCAGGAGGGAAAAAATCCTACTAAAGTACTGGGAGAGATGCAGAAGAGTTGACTGTCAATACTGGTCCACCCGCCCAGCGGCGATCGAGAGGCTAACAGAGAACTCACCACTTGCTAGAATTCAAGAGCTTCAAAGACAATACAACATCCCGGATCACCCTATGGCACCACTCATGATTTCATGATTTTTTTTAAAAAGGTTAATCGCATACAAACAATTCAATGAATGTATCCGATTAACCTCTTCAGTCGCCTCACTAAGTTACCTAATAGGTACTTGTGTCGAGTTACGATACGTCTCCGATCGCATGGCGTGTAGGGACTCGCACAAGTACAATCACGCTACCACCTGGCTCAGCACCTTCTCCATCATTTTTGATTCCTTGCCTGACGCTAACTTTACTTATCACTGCTGGACCATAACCAGCCGAAGAAAATGAGCCTTGAACAAGAGCTAAAGCAGGCAGCGTTAAATACTATCAGGAATCTATATCCTCCTTCCAAATGGCTGCACGTGTACACAGATGGATCTCTATACCACAAACAGGAGCAACAGGGTACTTCTGTAAACTATTTGGAGAGACAGTTCCGGTTGGTGTCCCTGGCAGTAACTTCGATGGAGAGGTAGCTGCCCTGCTCGCTGCAAGTAAAAAGCTGGCCCCCCTACAGCCTAGACCGGTTGTGTTCCTTGTTGACTCACAGGCAGCGATCACAGCGGCATGCACCAACTCTCTACTACAGAATGTTTGAGGACGATAGAATGTAGGGTATTTCTAGCCAGTTTAAAATCTTCAGGATGGTCAGTTGCTGTCCAATGGATACCGAGCCACGTGGGAATAGCCGGAAACGAAAAGGAAGACCTGCTAGCTAAGATAGCCACAAGTGCAGCGAATTCTGTAGTAGTTCTTCTAACAATAAATAGTGCGGTGAGAAGCAGGTTATTAACAGCGCAATAACTAGAAGACATAAGAACGCTCTATCAACCAGCGCAACAGGACAGAAATGGGAAACTTTGGTAAAAAATCCCTTACCTCATGACCTACCAAGAGCCACTTCTGTCGCCCGTTTTCGGTGCATAACTGGCCACGACCACCTGCAGGCTCACCTGTTTCGCCTAGGCCTGGCTGCTTCAGACCAACGACCACTATGCCTCAGCGGACGTATGGATGCTGCCTACCTTCTAACATGCCTGGGTCCAAAACAAATCCTTCAGAACATAATTTCATTACTACTCATCCCCATAAGAATAAGACGTAGGGACAGAATGTACCAACAATTACACATTAAAATTCGGGGGGGGGGGGGAGATCCAAGGGGTCCGGACCCCCTCCGAAGTAAAAGGGATTTACTCTGGATAGCATGGACTTTCAATAATATATTTTTTTTAATTATACAAAACTTTTCTTGGACCCCCCCCCCCCTCAAACAAAAACCTAGGCACGGCCTAGGCCCGCAGGCAGGTGCCTACGGAGTACCTGACACTCTGCTGTCGCCTTTTCCCCGCATTTGGCGGTTTTCTTATCTATTTTTAACGACAAGTCATTGTCATTGGAGTCTCGGTGTTTTACCTTGCATGATATCACCCAGCAAGTTCGTGCAGCTCCTTTAAAATTCCACAGTTCTGATGAGTGAGTTGTCGTATTATTTCAAGGTATATGCCTAATCACAGCTCAGTCCATAGATTAGGCATGACGTCTGTACCTACTGCAGCTTTTAAACGGGTAGGCTACCTACTGCTAATCTGGTTTCTAGTCTACTTTTTACGCAGTGGCGGTTCTAGCAGAGGGGGCGTATCTGGAGCTTTGAATTTTCAGAATAAGTGGAGGGGCAGGAAGTAAAGGTTTCGAAGGGGGAAACATATGAACCCCACACATACCCCATACAGAACACCATAACATAGACTGGACAGGGCTGCAGCCGGCTTATTATGGAGATTATGTTTAATCCTAACCTGTGATTAAAAATGTAAACAAGAGTATTTTATAATGGATAAGGCACTATATACCCGGGTATTGTCATCCGCCATGTTGTATCCCAAATTTCCTATATGGTAAGTATTGTAAGAAAAGTAAAAGATTGTAAAATATTGAAAAAACGAATATATACGATTTAGTATTTTCTAATGAACTACTTCCCTAATTGGTAGCACCTTTTTTAAATAATAATAAATAAACAACGGTAAATTTCTAAAAATAAATAGGTAAACACCCAATGCTTGGCTTATACACCAGACTTATAATGGATACAACATGGCGCATGACAATACCTGTCTAATATAGAGCCCTAATAATGGAAAGTGCTACAGGTATTCAAACTTGTTTTGTTTGTGTCTTTTTTAACCCCAAGAATAAGCTAATATACCAAACGGTATAGTAGGCCCGCAGAGGCGTATTTATATTCTCTGTGCCACCCTGGGCTACCCAACCATCGGCACCCCCGGAAAGTAAATAATTGTTTTATTTTGAAATACATGGATCTTCGATAGAAGAGAAATTTTCGGAGAAGCAGAAGATGATATTGAATAAGGTGTAGGAAAGAGGTGCTATAGGACGGAAGCTATCAGCCTGTATCTAATACCCGTAGCCTACTTATTGTTTCGAACAATAGAAGTTAGGCCTGAATGTTCCCACCATAATATGAATCTTACGTTCTGACGGAGAATCCTACGCTGATGCTAAAAATAACCTGGAATTAGGGCTATTTTCCAATCGAACTGCTTTATATTGTTTCCTTCAATAGGCAATGGGACTCTCCATGACTTTCATCCGAAAAGTAAATAGGCATAAATAATAGATAAATAAATAGATATTGAATTTTTGTTGTATTACTAAGCCAACCTAGCGGGCTATAAAGTCCTCTCTCGAGTCGCACACTTGCTTCATTTTCGGTTTTTGAGGACATGTAAGCTAGGTTGCTAGGCGATTCTGAGCAGTGGCGGAGCGTGCATGTAAGACGGGTAATGCCGCATTACACTCAACGAATCGTCATCCGTCTTTTTTTATATATATGTATTTATAATTCTCCGTTAGTCCTAATACGAGTTTCAATCACGGTACCTTGGTTATTTTTGATCGGTGGCTTTGGTATCTGTCCGTCTGGAAACGCCCGTGCGTTCCGGCTTACAGGAACTGAAAGTAAAAAAAAAAACACGTGATAAGTTATATCGCATGTATACAGTATATATAAATATATACAGTATGTACATGCATATGTAAAGGTGGCGGACACGAGCTATTCATATCAGCATCAAAATCCATTACGCTTATGCTGTACTAATACACGATAGCTCTATGCTATTTTCAGACTGAAAATGATGACACTAAATGTAAGAGCTAAGAATAAGCTTTCTTTTGATATGCAACAAGGCACGGTCCTAAAAATACTAGTAGGAAACACATGATTTCGAACCCCCTAAAAAGTTATGGAATAAAATGGTTGGACAGGTGGTGTGGAAGTATACCTGCTTGAGTAAGTGAGAGAAATATCATGAACCAGCTGCAGTACCGTATCCCGTGAACAATCCCCTTCATCCCCCTATGCCACCTGCAACAAAAATACAATACTATAAACATTTAGGTTAGTGGTAAGAAGTCTGGTTTCCAATTGGAAGGTGGTCGGTTCGAGCCTCACACTACCCGAAACCATTTTTTGGAAAATAAAAGTGTTCCAAACGTCATCCTACCACGGTCAGGTAGTAGTTTTGTCTATACCAAGTCTTCTTCAAACAGTCAGTGAAAAATAGTGGCGGGTGCCAGGTGACGCCACAAGTTCCAATTGATTTACTTGTTGGATTTTTTTTTTTTTTTTTTTTTTTTAATTACACCATAGCGCTAGGCTTCCGCCATCAGCTTTCTTGCAGCCCAATACAACACATAATCTGGTGAACCTCTGCTACTGGCAAGAGCCTGGCACGTCTTAAGATGATTTCCGTCCATCTCTTCCCGGGTGTCGCATAAAGGGCAGAAAGGCTCCGCTGCTACACCTATACGGTGGAGATGTTTCTGAAGGTAGTCATGACCCGTAGTTAACCTAAATTCCGCAACTGACTGGTATCAGGGTAGGTTCTTTGGCGGCCTGTCTTTCTTCTGCACTAGTTTTTCCCATGTTTTTCCAGCGGCGTCGGTCCTGTGAGCTGTCCCGCACTTAATCTGAAAGAATTCTTTGGTATGCCTCTTACAGTCACTTGAGGTCATGGGTTTGTCAGGTTGTTCCATAGCAGCTCCCTCTCTGGCGAGTCTATCCGCTTCCTCATTTCCATGGACATCAGCATGCCCAGGGATCCATTGTAGTACTATGGTGCACTTGTTGGAATGATATCTTTGTATAACTAAAATATACATATTGTATATTATACAAAGATTTCTAGTTGTGAGTGAGCCTACTGCCACCTCGCTGAGTAACTTAGAGGCTGTATCATTCGAGAGTGGTACGTTCTCAATCAAAATCGATACATTGGATATTTTGATTTAAATGTAGGCCATCGGTGACAATCGTTTTTAAATAACTTACTGACGGGTTGCATGCGTGATGGGCAAGTTTGATCGATAAAATGATATTGTTACGGCATTTTGCATAGAGATATTCCTTTATTAAAAAACCCTTTGAGGTGAGCCGGTCGGTTTCCTTAAGAGGAAATCGGACACCACACGCGAGCCGGCACTGACATAGTTTGGCCACAGCTTCGAAGATGTGAAAAATTAAAGGTTAAGTTAAGTAACTTAAGTAAGTAATGAGATAATATATTAAAAATTTTTATATTTTGGTATTTTTGGTTAGTTTGGTCTGCATGATCAGTATCGGCTCATCTCTTCTTCTTCTTCTGACTCCACAGTCCTTAATAAGCTTGACAACTCTCCTCCAGTCATCTCGGTTTTCAACAGCGTTCCACCACCCCCGGACTCCCAACTCGCGAAGGTCAGTTTCCAACTCATCCTTCCAGCGTTTTCGAGGACGTCCGGCCAGTCATCTTCTTGTCATGCTTGCTTTATGCATCTTTTTCGGCATGTGGCCATCTGACATTCTTTTACATGTCCCAGACATCTTATGCGTTGCGCTTTTATGAACCGGACTATGTCTAAAAAATTGTAGTTGAGCATTCTTCTATTTCTAGTCACATTTATTTTATGATGGCTCTATGATCGATGCCTAATAGATATTTAAAGTTGGGCCAAAAACGCGTAGTGGGAGTGTTCAATTGGCTCTTTTTAGGATAGCTGATCCGATATGTCGGTCAGAGGCGTATATACAGCATATAATTCAGGGAGGCAAGACCAGATCGCTTCTAGCTATCAACATAACGAAGGCAAGGCGACGTTGAAGTCTATCAACCAAACCGCTTACCGCTTACTCACTGTTAACCCGAACATCTATTAGATCCGTTAAAATTATGCATTACAAATTAACATTAGTTAATTTCGCCTTCAATTTTCCCTTTTCGGTGGGGGGGGGGGTGGCTTAAATACGTCACTGGTCTGGGTAGATTTCACCAGAATGAACCACCTTAAATTTAGGCTATGCACAAAGGCAGCAACATACAATACCTAAACTCATATACTCAAAATCCAGTATATTCTCGATATTGCATGATGTTAATAAAAACTAATAGTGCCTATATAGCGGCCATTAGTGGAATAACCGTTTTATATTGTATAAAAAATGTCAAATCAATAGTATAACCTACGTTACTGCCCTGTACGGCTGTACACAACATAAATGACTAGCTAATACAGAACTACACTCATTTCGAATTCTGCAGATCATGTCACGAATAAAACAACCGGTCCGAGTTTACTCGAACATGCTTCCCAATTTATCAATTAGTAGGGAGAGAAAATGAATAATTTCATGGTAAATAATTTTTCTATGGTTAAATTTCGGATATCTCGGGGGGGGGGGGGGTGTCCACCTGACGTCACTGGAGGTGAGGTAGCCTCAATATATTTAAAACACATTACAACACAGTAATAATGGCAGGGCAGGCAATGCATTTCAGCGTGAAGTTTCTATAATTTTTTCAAAAAAAAAATTTTTGCGCAAAAGCAAATAGGTTTTTGGAAAAGCAAACTGTCCGGTTTCGTTTTTTTTTTTTTTTTTTTTTTTTTTTACCTTCGTGGGGCCTACTCGTTTGAGTTCCTATAAGCGTCGACCTAGAAGGTCTTTTGCTTCCACGTTTGCCGTCTACGCCCATCTTATAACACCAGTCTTTTTGATAAATTCTAGTGTTTTTGTGATGGGATTAGATCGGATGGTTTCCTCTTCAGACCTAGGGTGGCCAAGAGTTTGGTATCGAGTTTTTCCCAGCGCTTCACATTCAAAGAGAATGTGTTCAGCTGTTTCTTCTTCAACTTCACACAGTCTGCATCTACTGTCGTTTTTCACGCCAACCCTATGCATGTGTTTGTTGAAGTGGCCGTGGCCCGTAAGCGTGCCAACCACCCTTCTAGCTTGCTCTCTACTTAAAGAGAGAAGCTGATCGGTGAGCTTTTTACTAGGACCCGGAATAACCTTCTTAGCAAATCTGCTTAAAATGAATAATTTCATGGTAAATAATTTTTCTATGGTTACATTTCGGATATCTCGGGGGGGGGGGGGGGGGGGTGTCCACCTGACGTCACTGGAGGTGAGGTAGCCTCAATATATTTAAAACACATTACAACACAGTAATAATGGCAGGGCAGGCAATGCATTTCAGCGTGAAGTTTCTATAATTTTTTCAAAAAAAAAATGTTTGCGCAAAAGCAAATAGGTTTTCGGAAAAGCAAACTGTCCGGTTTCGTTACTCAACTTAACACCTAAAACATGCCTGAAGGTAGAAATCATCGATAGAAAAGTTTCGCAGAAATATTATTTTTTAGTCATTTTTCATTAAAATTAAGTTATTTTTATTTTTTTACCCCCAGAAGCAAACTATCAAGGGGTAAGCGACCCCCCGCATTTTATCAACATTAAGAACGACTAGAATATACGTTAATTTAAAAGAAATCGTTGGAGCCGTTTTTGAGAAATAATTTTTTTTGACGTTTTTTTGGAGTTTTTGGAGAATGAAACCCCCCCAAATTGAGTTAGCCCCAAATAAAAAAATGGTGTCGAGGTATGATTTTTGTAAACCTACATGCCGAATTTCATCAAAATCGACCGAGTAGTTTGCCCGGAAATCGATGCACGGACAGACAGACAGACAGACATTTCGTAAAAACCACTTTTTTGGGTTCCTGGGACCTAAACACGTGTAAATCCGTTGAAATCTCGGAATCGAAAATTTCGACCATCACAAAGCTTTCCTTATACTACGTATAAATTGGAAAGCAACAATAAAGGGATGCGTTTAAGGAATGGAGAGGTTCAGTCGATTTTATAAGACTCGTTTGAAATGTAGCTAACTTATCCACAAGATATACTTACAGCCTATGCATGCATTCGACTCCCAAGTATATATAGTTAGCTGCCACCAAATTTGGTAAATCTGTTGTAAGTTTAGTTAAGTAAGTCTTATTTAATCTTTAATCCATAATACATATGTTTGTTAAAAATTAAAAAGTAAAAATATATTGGTACCAAATTATGAAGTTTTATGAAAACGGGCTGAGGGGCTGACCCCCCCCCCCCCCCTCGACCTGAAAATGGTATAGATCACAATGTTGGTAAATGTATATACTGTATGGACAATATATTATGCGCATTAAATCAGACAGACAATGTAACAGTGGGAAGTCCCCAAGAAACTGTTGTACAGCATGAAGTTGATAGCCCTAGCACGTGCTTTAAATTAGACTAATTGTACGATAAATATAATAAGATCAAATTAACTCACAACGGTTGAAAACTGCACACTGTATGGTTCTCATTCATTATCACACAAGCTAATAGCTACATGGACATATTGTACTGCATATGTTAAATCATTGGGGGTATGGTTCATACTTGGTTTTATATCAGAAATATAGACTTCCCAATTTCTAAAATAACAATTATTGAGAAATAACCTAATTTTAACAAACAATCCTATGCCCAGCAGTAAGCCTACACACGAACCAAAACTGAGAAATTTGAAGACGACACGGGAATGATGCAAGGGTGGCTTTGCCTCCAATATAGGGGGGGGGGGTCAGCAGGCAGGTTCAGTGAATTATCACATTAAAAACATTATTATTTTTAATTCCTTCTGTAAACCAGAGGCGGCGCTATAAATTTAAAGGTGGTGGGGCCAAGGAGGGGCATGACTTCTATCTGGGGGGGCCAATGAAAAAACAAAACATTTTTCATTGGGGGTAGGTATAACGTTCAATAATTCTGCAATTGAACAACATGTGCAATATCTCAAAAGTGGGGGGGGGCCATGGAGGGGCCGGAGAAACTGTTGGAGGGGCCAGGCCCCCTCGGGCAACCCCGTAGCGCCGCCACTGCTGTAAACTCATTAATTTTTATCTAGTGTAAGATCGTGTAAGTTCATTCTATATTGGGGGGGGGGGGGGTCCGAACCCTTTGACCCCTCTAAAATCCGCCCTTGGAATAACGAACACGGTTCACAATTTCTACCTTCGCTGTTGTTACTACTACTCGATGCGTTTCAGGGAGATTCATTTACCTAATGAGACGGCAGACGCCGGTGCACGTTTTTCAGAAAACTTTGCTCTAGAACTGTGTTCAGTAAGCTTTTTACCGTAGTCATATCATAAAGGCTATGGTTGACAACGAGAAGCTCAGGGTCGAAAGGTTCAAGGTCATTTAGCTGAAAGGTTTGTCGTTAGCGCCCCGAACGTATCGATTGTCTAATTTTCCCGTCATTGTGAATGATCACTGCTTTTGTGTGCTACAAATTGGCCTTATGAGTTATTGGGAGACATTATTAATTTTATAGCCATAAAAGGGTTAGTTTTGGGGGTAAATTAGTGCAGCGTGGCCAAAGGGAGTCATGGCTCCCGAATTTTAGATAAATAAAGAATATAGCCAACGGTAACGTAAATGTGCAATATACAAATGTACTCTAATTGCCATTCATGTGTGTTTTTTCTGTTCAGCGTAAGTGTGTTCTAAATGTTAGCAACCCTCCGGTCCTGTGCGAAGCAGTTCTACAAATGACTGACTCACTCATGGGCTTAGCTCTGTTGCTTTACTCTGACATAATTATACAAGTGCACAAGTGCATACGATGAGAATAGGTATTTCTTATTTTGCGAACACCCAGACACAGTGGGGAAGGTGGAGCGAATGTATGTTACTAAAAAGACTTAAACTTGCTTTTCTGAAAAATGATACGTAGAAATGCTAAGCTATTTTGCACCTATTTTCAAAATTATTTTTCCCGGAGACCCCCTAGACCCCCCCCCCCCCAGCGGTCGTCCAGCTCAATAGTGTCCATAATGAATATTCAAAAGGAGCACAAAACTAAGTATCACTCATCAATTCCTCTGTGTGAGAGGAATTATTTGAAAATTCAACAACTTTAAATCGTTGCTGCGTTATTTGCAATTTTAGATATGATGCCTACCTACAGTGTATTGTAATAACACAAATATAGTCAGCCAATCCAAAAAAAAAAGGCGCACGACCACGGGGCTTTCTTCCCTGTGGCTAAAAATATGCATGTGGAATGCCTGAAAACATACTTTTTCGCATTTTAATTTTCCCCCCCGGGGGAAACCCCCCTAGCTAAATTCGAGACATCGCCAGCAATGTAGGCAGTAGTTATTGCAAATTTGACACATAATGTTATATTACAAAATTGATCAGTGGCTAATTAAGTCACCTTAACCTGAATTAGGCTAATTGCGTTAGAATCACGTATATTCTTTAATCCTTATCAGAATTGGATTGTATACCTCATTTATATAAGATGATTGCGAAATGATCTTCATAAGATCGCTATGCCTACATCAGGGGCATCTCAGACATTCAGAGGAATAATTAGGTTCGTATATTAGATCTAGATGGGGCTTCAAGGCAAATAGAACCAAATTATGCGTCTAAATGGTCCATCAGAAAACAAGGTCGCACAAATCGGGTGAGTATGGATGAATGAGTACCTATATTACCTTCTTCAATTAAAAAAAAATAGGTTATTTAGGTTAAGATAGAGGTTTTGTTTTCGAGCATTACTGAGTACCAGACATACATGCATACTACTTACTAGCATGATAAGGACGTTACATACGAGGGGCTTGCAGTAAATAATGAGGATATATTTATTGAGTTATCGTGTGGGAATTAATCCATGCAGATCCGAAGCCAGGAAAGAAGGAAGGGGATGAGAAGAATTAAGACAGAGAAGTACACGAAGAATAAGAATACGACGGAGAAGAAGAAGATGATGAAGTTTCCTGGCATAAATGTGTAAGTGTTTTACTGACTAGATAATGACGTTCCATATGAGGGACTCCCAGTATGATGTGACTTGTGATATGTATCGTGGGGAAAATTTTTACCCCAGAGTTGAGGCCAGAAGAGGAAGAAGAAGAAGAAGGAGGAGAAGAAGAAGAAGAAAATGATGATGATGATGATGATGTTTTCTTGCATAACTGAGTAGATATATGAATAAGCTATTACTGTCATAGATAAGAAATTTTCAACCCAGGAGCCCAATAAAGTGCGACTAAGTACGGTATTAATGATGATATTTATGGTGAGGGAACTAATTAACTCAGAGTTGAAGCCAGAAGAAGAGATGACGAAAAAGAAGAGGAAGAAAAAGAAGACAAACAGGAGCAAGAGGAAGAAGAAGAAGTAGAGAAAAAAAGACACAAAAGACGAAGAAAAGTGCTTCTTGCATAACTGTATGTGATTTACTGACACATCATAAGGACGTTCCATACGGGAGGGCCCACAGTAAGACAAGTTATAATGATGATATTTGTTGTGTGGGAACTAATTACCGCAGAGCTGCTACGGATGGCTGCGGCCACAGTCCGTGACATTGGCCATCTTACAGGCTGCTCTTGTACCTACGTCCTGTTTTTACCTAAATCAATAAATAAATAAAATTCATAACCATGAACAGTCCAATTGATAGAGAACTAGACTTTGAAATGGAAGGAGGAGGTTCGAGACTCGACATGGGCGCCAAGTTGTGAAAATTATTGGTATGGCCCAACATTGCCCGAGGAGATCTTTTTTTCGGGGGGAAGGAGTCAATTTGCCCCCCCTCCCTCCTCATTAAAATATATGGCTTCACTCTGTAGCTATCATGTCAATAAATCTGTTGCAAAGATGACACAATAAGAGTAAACCCACAATTCAGATATTTTTTTAATTTTAAAACAGCGCAAACACCACTCCTTTTTTCATTTTTTTTAATGAACAGATTAACAAGCCGTCTCAAGTCCAAGTGGTGATGATGGGCATTTAAAATGGCAACATGGTTAAGTCGCTCTTATGTCTTCGTGGAACGCAAATAATTTTTGAGGCGGCGCAATCCTTTAATTTTTAATTTTTAAGATTTGTTCTAAATAAGTGCAATGTAAAATAGTGAATTTATTAAGGTGCCCATTCCATTGACCGGCTAGGGCTATTTCCAAAAACGGTGACGTGGTAGCAGACATTCAAGACTTAGGTGGTGTTTCCACCGACCTCGCATTGCAGAATTGACGGAAATGTTTATTTTCCTCTATGCCATAGTTAAAATTGATCAATGATCATACAGTAAAATCACAAACAAACAAACTAAAATTAAAAAATGGCGTCATGGGATATGTTAAGTACAAACATTTTAATAGATTTCTATAAAAAGAAAAATTCAAATTTCCGTCAATGTCATTTGCATTCTGCAATGCGAGATCGGTGGAAACGCAACCTAAGTCTTGAATGTTTGCTACCACGTCACTGATGGCTCAGCCATACCAATCTGAATATTGGTATGGCCCGGGCCATACCAAGCCATGTGGTACCGGCGCCCATGAGACTCGAGGTAAGAGGATATATTTTCCACCCGGTCCCAACTCTGACGGGTAACTTACCTTCACCGTGGACACAGGGGGTTGTGGGTGTTCCACCCCCCCCCCCCCCCCCCATTCGAAAAAGAAAAATTAATAGAACCGTAATATCAGTTAGTCGTCGTCTAAACTATAGAATTGTAGAAATCCCTAGACACTCGCACTATTTCTCGCTTGTATTTTCAAAACCTTTCCCCTGGGGAGAATCCCTTTGTTTGTAAAGACAATTTAAAAATCCGACGTTTACTGCTTTAAAAAAAAACCCCAACGTCCCTCTTCTATGTCTTCAGAAAAACCTCCGGAAGTGACCCCCGCCAATCTGTGTAAGCTATAGATGGCAAATTATAATAATCGGGTTTTGTGGGTGCAGGCTATAAATTCTGGTTTGACCCCCTCAAAAACGAATCCTGGCTGCGACCTTGAGTTTATGATCTCAGAACTTATATCAAAGTAATAAATAATGTTATCGTCCACATAATATGTCCCTTTTGCGGTTTTGCGACTTGGGCTGTTGTCGAAAAATTATAGTAATTTATTTATCAAGATTAAATCTTCATCTTCTTCTTATTCTGGCTCTACAGCCCTTGATGAGCTTTGGCCTGCTC
Organism: Psococerastis gibbosa; assembly: GCA_963971405.1. NCBI lineage: Eukaryota > Metazoa > Arthropoda > Insecta > Psocodea > Psocidae > Psococerastis > Psococerastis gibbosa. The sequence continues at coordinate 32,838,473 of OZ020491.1, forward strand.
GACAAGACTACTCCAGTCATCTCGGTTTTGTTCAACGCTCTACCTTCGACGGACTCGTGAAGGTCAGTTTCTAACTCATCCTTCCAGCAGTGTTTTCAAGGATCACGATCAAAGATCAAATGATGAACGGAAATAGGACCGGGGCAAAAGCCCAGTTCGCCTCGGATTCTTTCACAATCGGGAAGAAGAGAAAAAGAGGAACTGCATCTCTCCAGGGTCAACGTCTGGTTGTTAATATAATGGCGGGATATTTGAAATTATACGGTATAATTCGTATACGTCGAATACCTGAAATTCCTCGATAAGCGCACGGCTGTGTCGTTCGCCCCGATGTAATTGGCTTGCTGGTCCATTGACTCCAATGGCTAATGAGACTTGCACCCGATCCTACCTGAGCACGAAGACACTGCACTTTTCTATAGAATTTTGTAGTATTCCTCTTGAAGAACTGCCACTGATACCTCGAAACTAAGAGTTTTTGAAATAACCATCGGAGAAGCGCATACACGGAAGGGTAAGCAAAAATGTCTGGAAAATGAGAGCAAACGTCGAGATAAACTATATCCTTAAAAAATAAGACATTTGAGTAACAGCTATACACAACTTGCTAACCGAACAGGCCTGTGAGCTAACTCCGTTGCCTAAAGGCAATGTTTTATTCAATATATTCAACCATTATATTGTATATGACCAGTGCAAAATCAGGGGGAGAGGGAGGGCAGAGAGAGTGGCGTATCCGAGCACCTACACCTCCATATGATTTGCTTGCGGAAGCAGGGGACCAATAGAAAAACGCCATATTTAGGCCTTAAGCTTTCGCGCCAAATGAAACTCAACAGTTTTCTTAAGGTAGGCTACCTAACCCAAGATTTTTACAATTAAAAAAAAAAGTGTCTTTATTAAATATATAGGCTGTCTAACTTCGCTATTATGATAAATATGCTTTCCCAAAATAGCTGAAAATCCTATGGATTAAAAGGAAATAGCATCAAATTAGTTCAATCATCCAAAACAGTAACGGTACCCTATGAAATTTCAAATGTAGCATTTCAAAATTAAATTATAGGCTAGAATAATAAGGGCAACAAGAAGGCATTTTCTCTTAGTTTTTAAATAAAATACAGAATACCCCCTGCTGTGAGCCCAAAAATGGTGGAAGTCAAATGACCATGCGATACTAACACCAATGGTTCTTCTAGCAATCTAGTGTATTATATAAGTTCTTTGAGTGTATCCGTAGAAATGACGAGCTCTACGCGATATACCGAGAACCACCGATAGCAGCCGAAATCAAGAGAGACCGCATGAGGTGGCTAAGGCAGGTGCAACGAATGCCAGAAAATAGGGCTACAAGAGCAGCGGTACACAAGGTGCCGCAAGGGAGAAGGCGAGTGGAAGGGCCACGGATGCGATGGCTGACGAAGGGGAGCTGGAGGCTTGCGTGATGTGACACAGCAAGGCCCTTCACAAGCCGTAGTGCCAAGGAGTAAGTAAGTAAGTATTGTATTGTATATAATACTGACATTAAACTAACTTGAGGGCTTGTGGTCCAGCGGTCAAGACGATGCTCCGGAATAGCCTAGATCTTGGGTTCCCGCCAAGTCTACATTTTTTTAAATCCTCGAATTTCGGTTGTAATGAGGAGGCTGTCTCTTCAACATTATTACTATTGTTAGTTATTAGTTAAATGTCAATGTTACTCGTATACTTGTATACAATAAGCATGACAGGAAGACGACTGGCCGGATGTCCTCGAAAACCCTGGGAGGATGAGTTTGAAACTGACCTTCGCGAGTTGGGAGTCCCTAGATGCTGGAGCGTTGTACAAAAGCGAGATGACTAGAGGAGTGTTGTTGAGCAGGCCAAAGCTCATCAAGGGTTGAAGAGCCAGATGACGTAGAAAAAAAAGAAGATTATACTTGTATTATATACCATATAATGCTGCAATGCAAAGCATTTATTTTTTAACCCCCTCTTCTAGATCCTTCACTAAGCCTGAAGTCATGTTTCCGGTTACAGCCTACACCCAAGAACACAACAATGTGAGCGACCGTGAAAGCCTACAAAGATGTTATTCAATAATGGGAAGGGCTGCTGATAAAATTCAGGAACCCCAGTCAGTGAACCGTATCAGCAAAAAAGCCGCGAAGGAAAGTGATGCAGTCACAGCCGGCTTGTTGACGGGTCCTCAGCGGCTTCGCAGCGGCCGCTGGACCGGAAAGACCGTCAGCGGAGATGGCCTGTGACCAATCTAGATCCGAAGATGTTATACAATAGCAGCGACATGGCCGAAACTATATCGGGGACTGAGCTACTTCTTACTTCTTACTTACTTCTGCCAACGTACGTGGCCTTTCGGCCTTCCGGCGCCAAGCCGCACCAGTGCCGTAATTTAAATGTTATTCAAGGGGGGGGGGGGGTAATTAAGTATACAGGGTTATAACGATTTCCTCGTTCGTCGGGGTCAATGTTGTGCTTCGTTTTTCAATCTCAGGGGGCCAATTGACCCCCCCCCCCGGGGCCGGGACCCCAAATCATCGCAAGTCGCAAGGCGGTCCGCAGTTCCATCAGCAGTGAAACATTTAGGGTAGTGATGGATTCTGCACTGATTATGGTCGGACCGAACAGTAGACCGTAGATTTGATCTCGGTTCTCGGTGCCGGACTGGCTAACACTAAGCTGAGCCGTTATAGCTAGGCCAGGTTCCGAACAGCGGACCGAGATCTCGGTTCTTGGTCCTGGACTGTCTTGCAGGGAGAGACTTGTTTAGAATCGGCCAATGTATGCTCTGTTTGGTAAGATAAAGCTGGACTTGGCGGGATTCGAATCCACGATCTTCGCCTACCCGGGGTGACGTCGTAACCGCTTGGACCAGTAGCCCAACAAGTCCAGAGCCCTCTAAATCCTCAACGTAGAAGGATATCGATGGCATAGTGGTAGCTTGTACGTTCTTGTGAGAGTTTCTACACATTATGCGATCGGTGACCTGTCGTAACTCAACACAGGTAATACCTACTGAGGCGACTGAAGCGCTGGTTATTGGGATACATTCATTGAATTGTTCGCATGCGAATAATATTTTTGTGAAAAAAGGAAAAAAGAAAGATTGTGGGTTCGAATGGGCAAGTCCAGTTTTTCCTATACCCTCTAATGTCAGCTATAACGAGGAGGTTACCACTTCAACCAAAGTTAATTTAATGTCAGTGTTATATACCATATAATCCCGTACTCCAATAGGCTACAGGTCCTGCTAAGCTATTGCAACGACACTAGAAAACATTTTAGCCTACAGTGTTTGCCACTTGTGAGCCAAACAGAACACCTGTTTGATATATTTATTTAGCATCAGTGGGTTACACCCATGATTAGTTATTGGCACGTTATTAGTCCAACCTTACTTGAAAAACATTGGGACATAAATTTCACATAATATATCAAATAAAGAATGTTGGTAGACATTTATTCACGGTTCAACAGAAAAGCCATAATATGATTTTTGTACAAAATCAAATGTCACAGCCGTCATCCCAATCGTCCAGTCCATTGGCGTAAATTCCCAAAATTTTAAATTTTAAATTTCCGATCGCATGATGTGTAGAGGCTCGCACAAGTACGAACAAGCTACCACTATGCCATCGAAGGCCGCTGTAATAGATATTTTTGACGGGTCTACGATCCACATTTCCTTTGGAAGTTGCCTTTGCACAAAAACATCGTAGCGTAACGTAACATTTGCTCTTTAAACTAAAACAAGCAAACAAGCCATGCTTCGCTACTGTTTTACGATGAGTTTGGCAATACTTTAACATTGTACTGTATATGCGTGCGTATTCATATAGCGTTAATTAAATAGTTCGGCCTTTCAGCTGTCATGCGTATTGAAGCAACAGGCTTGTCTACTGAACTTATGGCGGTTTAACTTGCATTGAATAGGTTCTTCAGAATGACAAGGATGTTGATGTTATAGCTCTGCCATAAAAATAGGTATTATAATTTATGGTAGGACCGATATTGCTGATGTCATGCTTAAGCCTGTTACATTGTGTGAATATTAAGCTTGTCTCAGTTTGTCAATTATCGCTTGTAGCCGGTATTGGTTGACAATGAGGACCTGTTCACCAGTTTCTTCTTTATCTTCTTTTGGACTGTTGAGGCTACTGCTCTAAAGCTGGCCATTCACGAGGGCTCCAAACGGACTCGCGCCAAGCCAAATGGCGCGTCCTGTTCCATTTGGCGTTAGCGCCATTTGGCGGGGTCATCACGACTACGCTGAACCAATCACTCCTAATCTTTCAAATTGTACAGTGTAAAAGTACCTCTTCCATATCGTCACACTGTACAATTTGAAAGATTTGGAGCGACTGGTTCAGCGTAGTCGTGATGACTCCTCTAAATGGCGCTAATACCAAATGGAACAGGACGCACCATTTGGCTTGGCGCAAGTCCGTTTGGAGCCCTCGTGAATGGCCAGCTTAATAAGGGAAGTTGTGCTCTTGCCAAACCACTATCTCAGGTTTTTCAGCCAAGATGTTCATCTTCTGCCGCGGGATTCCTCTGTCATTCTTTCTTCCCTAGGATTATTACATGTAGAAGGCGGTACTTTTCGTTCCTTATCGGCCAAAGTATGTTAGTTTCTGTTTCTTAATCGTCAGCAGCAACATGGCTACTGTATCCATTCGCCTCAGGACCTCAGGGACACGATCCTTCCAGGAAAAGGGCAGGGTTCGTCTGTATATCCACATTTCAAATACACTGATTCTGTTCCCCATACCTTGGGGAACACACAGGACATGTTGATTAGTGGATTGACACATGTAGATTAGTGGTACAGACTCTGACTTTCACCTGAAAAGTTGTTGGTTCGAGGCATGTAAAGCAGGCGGTCCCCAGCTTTCCCAGTTGAGTGCATGAGAGGGCTTTATAGCCGCTAGGTTGGCTTAGTAATTGAACAAAAAAATTCAATATTTTTATTTTACTTTGTTTCAAAGGAAATCCCTCCATACCATCCAGAACGGTTGAGAACACATAACATTTCACCATTCTAAGGTTCAACCGCGGATTCCGTGCCAATTCAACAATGGCCAAATGTCTATTCAAAAGCAATATAAATAATGTACAAAATTTTATGGGGTCTTTGGCATTGAGTAAGGTAAGGGCCATAAAAAAGCCTTCAGAATATATATATATATTATAAGTACAACTATATTGCATTGCTTGTCGTTCGCGTACAGGAAGACCCGGGACTGCTTGCTTTACATACCACTTGAAGCAAGAAAATCGCGAGTGGGTGTGGTTCGAACACAGAACCTTTTGGGTTACAGTCAGAGGTAATAACGCATAACAATAACACTTAACAAATGGTGTATCCTACACCGGGTCTGCTTGCTTTACATGCCACTTGAAGCAAGAAAATTTAGAGAGTATGTGGTATGTGGAACCAAAAAACTTTTGGTTTAAAGTCTGAGGCAATAACACTTAACACTGTCTTATATATATATATAACTGTATATAGCCTACACCGCATTACTTGTGACTCTCTCACTGGAGGACTCGAGCCTGCTAATTGCTTTACATACCACTTGAAGCAAGAAAATCGCGAGTGGGTGTGGTTCGAACACAGAACCCTTTGGGTTAAAGTCAGAGCCAATTTATCACTAGGTAGCTATTACCAGGCAGTTACCACTACAATAACGGGCCTACCATGGTGATTAATTTAGGGAGAATTCATCTACCTATAGGACCTATTGAGACGGCGACCAATGTTCGACTTCCGGAAAATTTCCTGACAAATTTTCATTTCAGGACCCGCCTAAGCCTAATACCACCCTCCGTTCAAAATATTATATACATGCAAGCCTATGTACAGTGTGTACGTACATCATGTGTGTAGGCATTTTTAATCTTAGCCTGGGATCAAAAATGTAAACAAGATAATCATGGAATGGAAAGAGCTATTTAAAATGGTTTATTTATATTTTTAACCACAAGAATAAGTTAATGCTGAATTGTATAGGACCGCAGGTAGCAGCTAGCTTGACAACTAGACACGAAACAGTACACCTATCGGAGCCTAGTCAGGTGTATATTTATACAAGGAGTAGAAAAAAAGTAGGACGTACCGATAGGCTAAGGCTGCGTATTTGTAAACATTAGCGTATTTTTAAGTATCCACACACTCATATACAGTATACTATACAATGATTATACTATACTGCATAACCCGCACTGTAGGCCGCGCTCACATCAACTGGTACCGCCGACAACAACACGCCATCATGTTTTCCCGTTGCCAGACTACGTCATGCGGTCTGCGCAGGTCTCCGTAGGTGCAAATGCGTTTGGGCTGTCGGCTATGACGTCATTAGCTGTTGGCCGAAGGGTAGAAGGCCCGGTACTCATGGTCGCTTTGAACGCTGATGACTCGCTAAAGAAATTTGTCATTGCAGCAAATGGAAGTTGGAAACCCGCAGTCAACATCAATTAATCACCATCCTGACAATGGACTCCGCACTAATTGTTCGATGACTGTGAAGTCCTTGCCTCTATTGAATTTTAACACAGCAGGCAAAGAAGTCCAACTAACCCGTTCTTAAATAATATTAAACCATTGTCATTAACTGTTGTCCTTTACCAATAGACTAACTCCGCTAGGTTAGCTTATATTAATGGAACAAAGTCATTATTTAGTTATTTATGTTTAAAGGTTGGTAACTTCTGAGGCTGCACTAAAATACCCTTAGGCAGTTTCCAACGAACGGACCTTATCTAGTCACTAGGCATAGGGGAGCCGGCCGCCATACCAAGTTGAATCCAGCGGACCAGAGCTGCAGACAACTTGGTCGTGTGCACAGTGCCGGTAGGGAAACATGGTAGGACTTGTCCTGACCACCTCCGAACTAATCGTGTGACTTCACTGTGTTTCCCAAGTTATGGTTCGGAATCCACTATAATCAGGAGGTCCAGTGTCCTATGGGCTGGCATAGGACAGTCAAGTCGGGGTCGCTCTATGGGCCCCAATATGAGGCCTAAGTCGTTATTAACCCGACGAAGACTACTACTACTAGGAGGCATAGAGGAGGTTATCTCAAAAGCTTAGTGGGAGATAAGCTCCCTTTAAACTTACCTTCAGCGGTAGATGGGAGAAATGCGTAAGGAGGATCAGGCACAGTGTCGAAAAGCATGCCCTATTCGCCTCCCCGAGCATAATATTGGAATTGAAAGGGTGTCGTATCCGATATGGGTGGGTCATGTACACCGAATACAGGAGGTGAAGACGCCGAAGCTGATTTTCGAAGACATCTTCAACCACCCTATTGGCTGCCCCGTAGGCCAAGGCTCAGAGGAATGGACAAAGTACTAGAAATTGTGTACGGCACCGGCACCCGAGACCAGTAGCGGCGCTAGAAATTTTAAGACGGGGGGGCCATGAGGGGGCATGACATCTGTCTGGGGGGGGGCCAATGAAAACACAAAACATTTTTCATTGGGAGTAAGTATATACCGTTCAATAATTCTGCAATTTAACACCATGTAAAATATCTCAAAAGGGGGGGGGGCCCCGGAGGGGCCGGAGAAACGGTTGGGGGGGCCAGGCCCCCTCGGGCACCCCCGTAGCGCCGCCACTGCCCGAGACTGGAAGCTAGCGGTGGAAGATCTTCCGAAATGGCGAGGTGTAGTGGCAACCATCCCGGGGCTCGAGACCGTTATCAATATGGCTGCTAGTGTAGCCTGCACAAGATAAGTACGCAATTTGGCAGGGAAAACCAGTGATAAGTGTAGCCTGCACAAGCTAAGTACAGAGGTTTTGACCGGGTCCAGGTATCCGTTCTGCTATGCTGCAATGTGTAAGACTTCGATATTTTTTGCGTTGGTACTTATCTCTGATAATTGGCTTATAGTTAACGGGTGCCTCGTAAGGCATATTATGGCTCCCGCCGCTCCAGTTAATTTATTTATTTTATTTATTTCAATGGTGGTAACGGCCAAAAATCCCGCCAGGCTAGATACGCCTACCTATGGCGCCCATTCCACATACGTACAACGTCAATGAAAATTATGAAATTGAAGGTGGTAGCAGAATTTTTAGTATGTCTTTAATGTCTGCTGCCACCTTCAATTTTACTCTATGCCATTGTTAAAATTGATCAATGATCAATTGATAATAGAGTAAAATCACAAACAATTAAACAAACAATCTAAAATTAAAAAATGGCGTCATGGGATATGACATGTACAACTATTTCAATTGATTTCTCTAAGGGGGGTATTCCATATACGTACAACGTCAACGAAAAATTGAAAAATGACGTTTTAGCAGACATTAAAGACATACTAAAAATTCTGCTACCACGTCAATTTACGTCATTTTGACGTCATTTTTCTATTTTTCGTTGACGTTGTACGTATGTGGAATGGGCACCCTAAAAGAAAGCATTTCTGTGTAAAAATTATAATAAGGTTTAAATAATAAGGCGACGAAGAAAACAAATACAATTTCAAGAAACAAATGCAAACAAATTTCAAAAATTTGGCGCATACGCTTCAATTGAAAATTGTCAATTTTTGAAAAAACATATGGAATGGCCCCCATCCCCATCAATGAGAAATTGAGATGTCCTTCAATTTTATAATTTTCATTGACGTTGTACGTATGTGGAATGGGCGCCTGAGTCAAAGTTAAGTCAATATAAGTTAAGATTAGTGGCTGGATATGTTTCTATGCTCAGAAACGGCCTATAAGTTTGTATGAACGGCAAGTTGTCACTTGCCCTTGCATACTTAGGAGGTAGCGTACTGCCGGCATAATATTTTTCAGGAAAACCTTGGTGTGAGTCCGCATTTGGCTCACATTAGTGCAGTATGCAGTATCCTCACATCGACATAGGCCCTACGTGCTTTCCTGGTTTTGTCTAGGTACCGTACCATTTTCTTTAAGCTCGGTGCATAAGCTACCCACAAGGTTTTCAGAGCACAGCATTCCCGAATTTGGCCTAGCCTGAGATAAAGTATCTGGACTTGGTAAACACAACCGGACGGGGAAAAGCGAGGAAAACATATACAGCAGGCCTACGTCATGAAATATTAATAAATTATTTATTTATTTACTTTTTAGCTATGACTCTGTTCTCCATGGCTTGTGTCAATGTTGATCCTTCTACATCACGATTGGAACACATCAAATTTCACCATTTTCAATTGCAGGTCCTGGTCCAACCGCAGATTCCAATATCCGTCGTACTTTCTGCATTTTGAGGAAGACGATGAATTTACTTTTACTTTTTCGTGTCCGAGAGATCGAGACTAGGCGAATCTTTGGGCCCAGTGCTGTGCCGTCTTGACGCCAGCTTTCAGTGCAATTCCAAAGGTCGTCCAGTTCACAGTTGGTCGGGCACAGGGTGCACTGCAGCAGGTGCTCAGTGTCCTGTATTTCTGCTCCGCATTCGCAGGATATGTCAGACGATGAAGATACTGTATAACGATTTTCGGACTCACTTCCCTGTTTATAATGCATTCGAGGCACCGGTAATGTTTACATTAATTATAATACAGGCGCAACATTTTGAACGACATTCAGATTTATCTCTGCCCTCTTACTGACGCTGTGATGTGTTTACCATTGATACAATATAATAGGCTGAGGGTGTCAATTTCATGGTACGAGGTACGAGTTAGAGGTCATTAAACAGAAATCTTTACAATCTACTGCTTTGTATTTGTTATGATGGGTAGAAACAGGTCTCGCACAACTAATATAATATTTTAATTTATTCTAATCTGAATTAGAATTACAATAATTATACTAGTGTAACAAGTGGCCGAAACATAATTTATTGTAACGTATTTTATGCCAATTAATTTACTGTTTTTGATTAAGTGCCAGTCAAGGTAATCAACGTTATACAATAGGCCTGATTTTGTATATGTATTAATACAGGTTGTAGTGAAATTATTTTAGTCAGGTAGTAGTGTACTGAGGTTATTTTTGATCGAAGGGCTTTTTTATGATCGTCGTAGGCTTTCTTTTTATGTGCCATTGAGCCTTGGCCGCCAACGACCTTTTTCCGATATTAATTAGTGTTTTCCGTATCAATTTTGGCCGCTAGCCAACGGGTACACATAGGTAACCTAAATTAACTTGAATAATAGGTCACTGCTTAAATATCATGCTAAAACCCGTTGCACACAGTACATTCTAGTATTCTAGTAGACAGCAGCCGCGACTGCTGTCGACATCTTTTCCATTCTGTAAGAATATAGGGCTTGGGGCAATGTGGTTGGTGCCATGGTGCAAACCCACAGAGTCTAGGTCCAGCAGAAGATTTCTATACAATACAATACAATATATTTTTCCGTTAAATTATACAATACAAGTAAAGTATTAAATAAAATCGTCAAAATCAGGTAGTTCTGTCATTGTCATGGTGCTAGTGCCTCAGTGACAGTGTAGAAAGCTTTCTCTAAGAGATGGTCTCTATGCAATAGGGAAGTTAGAAGCATTTCTCGCCGCTCACAGTTCAATCGGGAGTTTTCTAAGGTAGGCGAAGTATAGGATCCAGTCGCTCACACTTGGCTGTGCGTGTCGATGGCCTTACAAGGTCTCCCCGTTGCCTCGTGTTGTAGGTGTGAGTGTCCCCGTTTTGTTTAAATGTCCCCCACACCTCAGGCTTTAAGATATGTAAGATGCAGCTAAATATGTACAGACTTGGGGCTGTCATGATTTTTAATGATTTGAAGTGAGAGCGAAAACTGTCACGAGGTCCCAGTTTTAGCCTGTAGCGTACTCCCCTCTTTTGGAGCCTGAGTACAGCGTCCATGTTCCCTACGGAGGTCCCTCCCGAGGCCAATATGCCGTACTTTATATGGTTCATTACAAATGAGTGGTAGGCGTTGAGAGTAACCTCCGGAGGACACACCTGCGCCTGACTACAAAGAGGCCACTATTTAGTTTTTTTAATAGCTCAGCCACGTGTTTGTTCCAGTTTAAGTCCTTGTCAACTATGATCTGGCATGTCTAGGGACAATAGATTATATTGTGTTAACTCGTCAATTCTTTAGGGACGTCCCCCAGAACCACTCTGGCTACGGCCATGCGTATCAGGCTTAAGAGCTTACGCAAAAACATACCCTAAAATTAGGAAAAACTAAATGTTACTCTTAATCTTTGTACGTGCTAAGCCAGCCGCGGGAAAACATTGTAAGGGGAGGGCCAGATGAAATAACATTGCGGGCCGCAATAAGGTGAACCAAACACATTTTTCTATTTTTTTTTTTTTAATTATATTAAATAATTTAGGAGGCTCCCAGTTCCCACCGTATCTGGCCAAAAAACAAATGAAATTAGAAGCCGCGAAGAAGTGGAAGAGTCAATCTGTCATGCATTGGGATAGGAAAAACATATTAAGGCGCCATCTTTGTTATCTATGAGCGTAATTAATTATGGAATTGAAAGGAATTCCTGCAGTTACGAAAGTATGCAACAATGCACTAACACATTGCACTATATTATATTTTTGAACCTGACTACATTAATGTAATAAAAGTTAACTTAATAAAATATTACACACATTTAATGCAATATTTTGTTAAGTTAACTTTTATTAAAATGTTTCAAAATATTACAAAGGATATATTTTCATAGTATATTGAACATGACTTTATATTTAAAAAAAAAGAAGCTACCCCAATACATAGGCCTATGTGAGTACTGAAGGGTATATATAAGTTTTATTTTTATCGCACATATTACCTTTTCGTGTTTCCCGCAACAAATAAACTAAATTTACTAGCCTAGGCCCTATCTTAATTAAATTAAATTAAATTAAATTTAAAAAAAAGGTTTCAACTTGGAAAATGGTACACAAATTGCCATTGGGCTTGGTATTTCACATCACAAGCCGGGGCATTGGTATAAGTTTTCAACTAGCAATAATCACACCTCGGTAAAACCTCATTAGTTACGATATCGCCGCTGCGCAAAGCAGGTACTGTGCTGTATCCTGTATTGTATTAGTATATATTGGTCTTCCCATTTTAGTCTACCAATCAATTCCGTGATTCCGTGCTTTGGGGATAGGGGAAGTCTGGGGAACCGAAATATATCCTAGGACAATGTTATTTACCGTGGAACTAAGTCATTTTATTATCTATCTCTGTACCAATAGCTATACTAATTTAATTATTGATAATAATATATCGGAGAGATGATGCCTGCGTGAGCGTGTTCACTCGTAGCCTACCGGTTCTTATTCTTTGTAATACTTGCTATGAGCATTATTATTTTGTTCCAATGAATACGTCTAGAGGCCCAGCAAGGAACGGAAGGACGCTGTTAGCGTTTTTGGTTCCTTCAGGCCCGGTAGGTACACATTTTTTCACAATCACGATTTTCTGTCGTCTTTTTCATCGTATAGCCGAAGGGCTATCAGACGATTTCTTGTTGATTTCGGAAGTTGTGTATACCTGTTCACATGGAAATGCACTGTTTTCCCATAGACAAGCCAAATCATCGAAACATTTTCACAAATAGACTGTGGGTTTGCAACAATCATTCTCTAATCCTTAGGCAGTGTTTCCACATACGTCAATCGTCAATGAGAAATATGGTTTTGACGTGGTAGCAGAATTTTTAGTATGTCTTTAATGTCTGCTAAACCTTCAATTTCACATTTCTCATTGACGATTGACATATGTGGAAACACCACCTTACAATGGAAAAGACGTTGCTATCTATGAGCATAGGGCCAAATTCATGCAACGGGTTTTTTTATTTTGTTTATGTTTAACTGTTTTTGATATATATATATAGGCCTATAAATATTTTAGGAATGAATTAAATATTAATGTAAAATTATATACTAAATGACAATGAGTAAGAAAAAACTAAAGAATCAGCAACTTCTTATCGCGCCATTTATTTCATAACAAAGGACTTTCATAACTGGCCATGTGATGACGCCCGACTGCCCAACAGGCCCACAGGCGGTGTCTCCACTGACGTCGTTTTTGATCGGGAGCGTGATATTGACGTGGTAGCAGATATTTTTAGACTGTCTTTAATGTCTGCTACCACGTCCATATCACGCTCACGGCCAAAAACGAGATCGATGGAAATGCCGCCTACAGCAAAGGCGCATGCCGCTGCCCGCCATCCGCCAATTTCCCGCTGTCAGTTGGCTTGAAAGGCAGCGGTAGCGTTTAATGATTTTAAATTAAAATTATATGCAAAATCTATTAATTTACGCTTGTCAGAGAAAGTTTTTATGTGCAAACATGGTTTTGAGAATACGGAACTCTACAGTGGGACGGGCTTTTCTGAAAATGCTACGGAGAACAGAGGAAAACAATGGACCGGCCAGCAGCATTTCCAGCGACCGGCGTTACCACACAGGTATGAAAAATTAACAAGTAATGCACATTTTCCACTAATGTTTGAATGCAAAGCGTTTCTCCCTTTTTCTGTTCACAACAATAAAGCATTATGCCGTTGTTTTAAACATAATAACTTTGTGATAAGCCGATAAGCCTTATCGGCTTAGGCGTTCCCCACCCTCCTACCCTTGCTTGGTAAAATTTTACAAAGAGTGAAATTTAAAATTAATCGGGATACTTTCATTTTTTATGATTTTAACAAATAACTGCAATTCTTTTCAACTGTTTTTGCCATTTTCAACTTATTTTGTTCAAGGATTGCTCTTTTAGAGTGGGATAACTTCTTTTTTTTCTGCCTCATGGACGGTGTCATGATTCATGTCTGCTTCAAATTTAAAGCTTAGACTAATCTGTTTAGTTAACTTAACATTGGTTCAGTTTAAATGTTTAAACAAATTACTAAATTTGGTTAGTTGTAGAGTGGGCGGAAAGACTAGGTAAATACCTTTGTCTAGTCTAACTACCCCGCAATACAAAGTCCGATGAAAAAGCTTACAAGAAGACATGTATCTTTTAATCAAGGAAAGTTTCATTTGCATACTCTGACATTTTCCTTCCACAGAAGTCAAAATATGTGCTGAAATCATTTAAAATTTAACAAATTGTTCTTCTGTTGTTGCAGAGAAGGTGGTGTGGCCATACGAGATAAGAAAATCCTGGACGACGTTTATTTACAGATAAGAAAACTTCACCATCAACATCTTGAATGCGGGGAATGAGAAGAATATTGGACATGGTGCAGAATGCGTTTCAGATCTACGTGAATCGCTGGAATCATGACTGGGTTACGCAGAAACATCGGCCAAGGACAGAGAGACTGCTCAATAATTTCAAGAAGTACTCGCTGAGACGCTGACGAATCTGTACCTGCATTTGTTTTGCCCGGCGAGTATGGATGAAGAAGAATTGGATGTGAAAATACAGGTATGCTAAATTCCATATTTTAAGGTCTCTGTCCTTTCCAAGGTCAATAAAATACCTGTACCTGCACTACCTGACCACAATAGGATGGCACTTGGAACACTTATACAAATCGAATAAACTCGGTGTTCAGCTTATGCAATTTTTCAAAAATCAAAGTCCAAGTGCCATACTATCGTGGTCGGGTAGTATGGATTGGCAATAGTCAATTGACATTAGACCATCTAGCAAGGATGCCAGATTCCAGAGCAAGACCTTCAATCACCGGCCTGGAGGAAGACCGCAATGAACTGGAATCGCTAGGTTGGCGGTGGAGGGCTTGTCAAAGAGACCAAGGCTCTATTAGTGCTGTAGCGCTAATGCATATCGTAATAGCGATTAGTGGAAATTTGAATAAGTTTAATGCCTCTGTCCTGTTTGCCGTTCAGCAAGGTGCATTCAACAAACATGAAGAACAAGGTTCCACAGGAGACTATTGCAAATTCCATGTGAAAAACGTATTTAAACTGAAACTCCATGTTTCCGCTGTTTTAAATTTCACTAATTTTTTAAGGACTTCATATGAACGTCAGACTATATAAGGCTCATTGAACTTTACACTGTGAACAACCCTATGAATTTTTGGGCGTCATTGGTCCTGTTTCGGCAACAATTTTAGGCCGTTGCCACCACGTCCTTGATGTCAACCTACACTGGCTGCAAGCGATAGTGAACAAGCTTACCGTTGACCCAATCTGAGACTTATCCAAGTACGGATTTGAGTCAAAATAATTGCAAGATTATTTGCTTGGTACGGTCTATTTACACTATCAAAACTACTTACGCAGTGAGAATTCCTATTATGTTCATACGCATAGTTGATACGATACTGCCGCTGTCTTATAATTTAAAATATCGATCTTAGGGCCGTTATTGCGTCCTCGTAGAAAAGAAGAAACGTCCCTCTACTATAGTATCACAGATTGGCCAGAATTGCAGAAAATGTGATGGAAAATGCGCTCATTTTTTAGCATTCGGTCATTTTTACGCCTTCCATAACAATGATAATGAAGTTTCTGTTCTGAGGAGTCCTTAATGATGCATCTACATGTTTTTTTCTAAGAAACTTGATGTTTACTAAAAACGGCTAGCGGTAAATGTGACAGTCTGAATATTACGATACTTTAGATGATTTGTTTGCTTCATTTATTTGCGTTGAATTTCAGGCACTGATTGGGCTGTTAAGCTATCGACGAGACCAACACCACGGACTTACGAGATCAGCTGTACGAAGCCTATCACCAACCTGCTGGGGCTCGTCTCGAGAGAAGTCGCCCCAGAAGAAGCTGCTCGCTGTGGTCAACTGTTGGTGCAACATCTGCTACGTCAGCGGGCCCTCTACGTGCTGCTCGACCTGATGAACCCCGCGCTGTTTAAGAGCAACATGAATTTCATTACGTGGTTCTGCAATGCGGCGCGGCTCAACACCTGTGAGTGTGGCTACTATCCTACCAATTTCTTTTTTTTTTTTTTTTTTTTTTTTTTTTTAATTTTTTATAGTGCATTGTATTGTATAGAAAGACAGTTCTGTCACAGTCCTCTGCTTGTGATTGATGGGGCTGGTGGCTTGAGCTTGGGGTGGTTTGATCGAACTGAAAAAGACGTGTTGGATCTATCTGTCCTGAAACATTGGATTAGGGCGCCAGCGACCTGAAGTGCTCTCTATGCGTTCTGGTTCGCGTTTTATACCTTCACCCATTAACCATATCCACCGTTTCCGAGCATGAAATGGCTATTGAGAATCGAGGGTTTATTCAGTTTTACGGAAGTGTGTAACTTGGCATTATTATGACTCCTTGGCGCTACAACCCCCATTTATCACATTGACATGACGGTTATTTTTTCGGTCGCTGGGAAACTGATATATATATACGTGCTCGATGTCGACCCACAGCGGCTACAAGTGACAGTGTACTGGCTGGATCAAGCTTACACAAGATAACAGGTGTCAGCCCGACTTAACCAAGTACTTGTCTAAAACTGATCGTGTTGGTAGCTTATTTTCGTCATGTGCTCACCACGCCTTTCGTATTGTTATAGTGCTGCATTGGGCAACTATGCGCTTCCGACCTGCCCATGTTCATAGAGGAGTATGACCAGTTTGTCTGCCGGGCGTGCTACCAAACATTTGGAGTTACAATGACGATGTGCGGGAGCCTGCTGGAGATGCAAGAGAACCTGACGTCGCTGACAGAAAGCAAGGAGCAGTTGGAAGCGCTCCAAGGGAAGCGGCACAGTCTACGTCGATATTCCTCATGTGACTGAGGTGAGTAATGAAGTATTTTCATTACTAAGGGTGGATTTTACTACACACTGTTCTTCCCTATATTGCTCTTTATAAATTATCGAATCGGCCTCATCTTCCCTTTCACGTAACATATCAAATAGCCAACTAGGTTGGAACATAACCTGTATTGGTATAAATACAATGCCTAGTTTTATTGACAAATGAAACTAACAACCGAGAATGGTCAGTCGCTTCTGGTCAGCAAGATACAATCTTAAATGCCTAGGTAGTACCACTGTAGACGTCGCCCAGACTACTGCTTAACGATACAGCGATTGGTCTGAACGAGCGTGTATATCTGGGCTGAGGTTGTCAAAACCAGTCAGAAAGCACTTCAACCCTTGCTGGTCTATGATGAGTTGGCAAAAAGTGCGGCGGGTGGTTTAGTCATTGCAGTACGGGGGCGAGGCCGAAATGGGATTATTCGTAGGCCTACAAGCAGATGATATCTTCATTATGTCCTCATTTCGCGAAGATTGGCGAACATCATAGTAATTTTGACATGAGAGACTACTGTTCTGTAAAGGGAAGTTGTGGTCTTGCCAAACAACTGCCTCAGTTTTTTTTTGCCATGATGGTCTCCTACCGGTAGCCTTCTGTCCTTCTATCTTACCTTGGACATGGAGAATTCGATACCTTCCGTTCCTCATCAACCGTCAGCAGCGACTCGCTTCTGTATCCTTTCGCCTCAGGACCTCCGGATTAGGGACACGACCTCTCCATACATTCGTCTGTATACACTGATTCTGTTCTCCCTAGCTTTTGTCAAAGTCCATCCCTCCATACCATATAGAACGATCGGGACAGTTGGTGCAATGCTCAGCATGCCTGCCCGACAATGTTCGATTTCCGTTTCTGTCCATTTTTCCATTTTATCGGTATATTCTCTTCCAGTCCCTTCTTCACACTCTGCTATTACCAATGCTCGTGATATGTCCGAACCAATAGAGAAGGAATAAATGTTACTATTGCGTTCTAATTATGTTGTATTTTGTTCAGGTGGGCAAATTGATAGCGGAAACGCCGCTCAAGTTCCGGAAACCAGCGACGGTCGACGAGAAGTAACTGCACCGTCTATTTTACCAGTGGCGGTACCGCCACCCAGAACAACATCGAGAACTGTTCCAGTTAAGGTAGGATCTATTGACCCTGTCACTTTGTTGTCTACAATCAAGATGGAGGCCGGATTCTTCGATGTGTTGCACAATGGACTTTGTTGTACGTCGACTATTGTTAATTTTTATGTAAATGTCTCTGGGGAGAGTAGTAAGCCTGATGACGTAGCCCTGTCACTTTTTTTACAGTGTGTTAAGGCTAATTCTTCGGATTCTTTGCTCGATGGATGTGACTCCCCCTCTGGTTTAGCGCTGCCATCGTCTATTAAGCCCTCCGTGTCTAGTTCTTGGGAAATACCATCTATATATAGCGTGTAATACCGGGGAGTTGACTAGTCTTAGTGAGGAAAAAAAGTTTAAATAGTTTGTGTGAAACCATTCCTGTGGTTTAGAGCTACCATGGCCAATTGAGCCTTTCTAGTTCGTTGGATGTCTCCGCAGTGCCGTGCTAAACATCCCGGAGGGGATCGCATGCCTCCTTCGGAGCGTCAGCCCTCCCAAGAATTGAGGCAAAGGTTTCGCCCTCTCCTGCGCGACTACTATGCCCTTTCTTTCATATTAATTTAATCTGGAGGTTAAGAATTTTGAATAGCATTTTCCATTATAAAATTATCTTGTTGACATTTTAAATCCCGGGTTAAGATTCAAAACAATTGCCATAGTTGCTCTCAATTTGATAATTCTTAACAAAGTTGGTGACAATTTAGTTCATTTATTTATTTATTGACTTGAACTTAAAAATAAAAAAAATAAAAATAAAAATAAACTGAAAACCTGCCGTCCCTCTCTTAAACTCACCTGGGATAGCAAGCTTTTGAATTTGTATAATATTTCTTAATTTCTTTAAAAGTTAATATTTTATATTTTTCTTTTCACAACTTTTTAAACATTCAGCTTGAAGAACCGCTTCCCGAATTCGCTCTTGGTGCCTCATCTCCCTCCCAAATTTTGACTCGCCATCAGGTGCATAATTTCTTCATCTTTTTTAAACAGCCTCTCCGCTTTGTCCTTCAAAATCTTCAACATTAGTGTTTTATTGCCTTGACCACTTTTAATGTCTTGTAACGCATCACTGGTGATCTGTCTCAAGTTTTGCTGCTCCCTTACCAGCAGGGTCGATAAAGCTTTAACGTCTTGATTCACCTTATAGTATCTTATTAGTCACGGTCGCCAAATATTAAGAAAAAAACTCTTTTCCACAACATTCCATGTTTCCACAAGTAATTTTGGAATCCATAGGCTACTAATAAAACAAAACAAAGAAACACATCTAATTGTTAACAACCCTAAGTGGTGATTGTTGAAATGTATGTACCTTGGTGATTATTGCTTACATTAATTACTACCCATTGCAGCGGTAGTAAAAAAAAACCTACAGTGAACGCCAACAATTTCCTTACAGTAGCGAACAATATCACAAGATAAGTTAAAGAGGGAACGACTGCGAAATGCAACGAGCTGATAGAATGAACAATGGGAAACTTATTAATGCATTGCACTATTCCTATTTCCTAATAAGAACACACACATATTACAACTAACGAGTACTTGCAAAGCAACTGCCAGCTTCATTTTTGCAGGAACAGCTCTTCGAGTTTTCCCCTCGATTTTCGGACGAATGAGTTGGAGTTGGCGATTATATGTAGACACTGACATCCGCGTGTGTCTAAAGAATTCCTCGCGATCCTCCCGTTCCATTTTCAATAAGTACCGGTTTTGGTTTTTCATGTCAATAGTAGTTGAGTTGACCTCCGATTTCTCAATCTCCTGGCCATAACAACACCCATCAACAGCAATGCTGACCCGGTCACAAAAGTTAGCTCCTCATCCATTTTGGCAAAATGCAAACAAAACAAATTAAAATGGTCGTAAATATCTGGCCCGGCAGATATGAAATATAATAATAATAATATAAAGTTTATAACCGTTTCAAAGGAAATTTCGTCACAACTACACGAATTTTAATATCAAACTTGCCCTAGTGGTGAATTTTGGAACCCTTAATCCCCTTGATGCTTAAAACTCCCGTGAGTTAAACATGAGATTATTTAGTGCATTAGTTGCTTACATTTCGTTAGTGCTCTAAATTGTAAATGCGTTCATACATCGGCCGGAGGAAATTCGCTCATCTGAGCCTTAATCCAATACGATGTGAATCGTTTCTGTATGAACATTTCAACAATAAAAAAAGGAACCAAATCTGTTGGTTTACTAAACTTTTATTGCACCAAAACCAAAGAGCCGACCATTACATTGAATCCAATAATGAGCGAAATGAAGTAAATACAAATTTTACTTTGACTTACTAGTATATTACTTAAAGAATCATAAACGCGCCACTTTGAGTTCTTAAATTTTCGTGCTAATATTTTCGATCAATCTCTTATCACATTCCATAAATGAGTGAGGTGCTATCAAAAACTTAATAAAATAAATATATAACCATGCCTTAAAAATAAATGATATTTACATGAATAGAATAAGATTGACAATATTAGGCATGTAGACGAAGTAGGTCCACGTCTAGTAACTACATGGAAGCTACTTGCTGGCAGCAACCAATAATAAAGTTAGCACCAACAATTACTAACACTACTAACAGTTGAATAATAATAATAATAACCAATAACCTCTAGTTAATAAGCGAATAGGGTATTTAGGATAGGGAGGTAGCGCCTACTCAGGCATTTAGGACATAGCGATAGGGTAGGGACTACTGGGCTTTTGGTCCAGGCACGTCTGTTATCTTATTCTATTTATGTAAATGTTATTTTTTTTTTCATTTTCTTTTTTAAATTCTAAATGCAATAAAATAATTTGATGGTTAAAAATGATAAAATATATGGTTTTTACTAATAATAAAGTGGTGAATAAATAAAGAAAACGTCAACTTAACTTAAACAACACTTATGAATAAATCTTACTTAATGAATACTAAACCCGCTCAATTACTCAATATTTCATTGGTGTAAAAAAAGATCTTCCCCCTTAGCATGGAATATTAGTTCCGGGGGCTTACGCATGCCAATCATGCAACTAATTCGTGAGTTTAGCGAATAAATTTGGCGTATCCTTGTTGGGTATTACCCAGATGCCTACACCTACAAGAGGCAGAGTCCTAAATTTACATTCGTTAAAGGTGACACTTTACCCTGGTGTCTCCTCGCTTGTTAATGACTTATTTATTTTCTATTTCTAACAAGTATTGTTCTTGTGAGATTTCATAAGGCGGGGTTGCCACATACGTCAATGGTCAATGAGAAATATGAAATTGACGTGTTAGCAGACATTAAAGACATACTAAAAATGTCTGCTACCACGTCAAAACCATATTTCTCATTGACCATTGACGTATGTGGAAACCCCGCCTAAGATGTTGAAGATAAAATTTTGTTCCATTCATAGCAGTTGAAATTGAAATAATTCTGTAGGCATTACCGTGGCCAGATAATGTGAAAAAGCCCGGGCAAGAATTACTAGCCTATACGGTATATGGTACCATCGCCTCTGCCTATAGACATCTACCTAAAAGGGTCAGGTATACATTTTCATTTTTTTGGTTTTCCAAATCATGTTTGGAATCGCATGATTTAGGAGAATCTGCAACCTCAAATGAATATAGCCTAGCTTTGTTCACTAAGTTGCCACTTGGTAATTTCATTTGCAATGAAGGACATTCCATCTTTGTTCCAGTGGATAGTGTCAACTTTCCGTAGTTTGTGGTGTGTCGATGTCAATCGGTAGATTAAAAAAGTCTTCTGTGAAGGCTGTGTCTGTGGATAGTGTCAACTTTCCGTAGTTTGTGGTGTGTCGATGTCAATCGGTAGATAAAAAAAGTCTTCTGTGAAGGCTGTGTCTGTCCAAAAATTTCACTGCCACGCAAGACTCGGAAGTGTTTTGAAATGGAATTTAAATTTCCTATTAATTAATGTTTGAATGAAAAGGTATATTCCTATTTCCTACGAGGAGACACAGTCGGCATTCATGGTACCCAGGATTCAATGCTATATTAACGGCTGTTAGCTACAAATGTATTGAACTAAAAAACAGTATATGGGCGTAGATTTCATACAAGTAGGCCTACTTACTCTGATCAGCTGTACGCTCAATTATATTTTCCATCTGCCCCGTCAAAATTGTGTTTTGTGACTTTTCCACCGCCAATTCGGGGCACTGGTGGTGGCGTGATAACAATATGTCTTGAAATAGCGCTAGCCTGCACCATCGCATTGCAAAATTTATTTCATCGTCATAGAGCACTGCGTCATACCCCTTGTACCTACGGCCGCGCTTCCTCCTACCACCTATCTGCAACGTCGGCACCTCGCCAGTACCGGAGTGGCCACGGATCCAGACGCCTAGCGCCAGCCACTCATCAAGAGTGGGGATGCTACGTGGCAAGTGCCATTCTTCCCGCAGATATTTGGCGCACTGAAGGTACATATCGCTTATGAACTGCTCCGTACCTATTGGACCTCCTAGTTGTTTCCATTCTCCTAGCCAATGTAGGACCTCGGCTTGCAGTTCTATCTAAGGCTTGGGCGGGGTATACCCATACATGTTTTCCCAATAACAAAACAGCCTCCAATGACTGCTAAAGGTATGTCCCCCCGCCTTCCATAGCCCGGTGTTAGCTTTCCAAAGTTTCTGTGCTTCGTGGATACAGCCCTGATACTTTGCCTTGACTCTGCTATACTCTTCCCAGATCAAGCGGGCTTGGTCCACCTTCAATGTGGAACTCATAAGGTGGAGTGCGTCTTCCAAACGTCCCCTGCCCCACACTGGGCAGTATCTGCACTTATGGTTGGCAGCTATTCGGTACCGCTGTAAATTTAAATTAAAGGTATCAAGAGGCGTGTTCCAGCCCGGTACATCACACGAGCAGATCTTCCTTGCGGACCAGGCTTCTCGTTCTTTGTTACGGAACATATTGTGAGTCCAACGCCAATCGGGCACCGTGTGTTGATAGTTGTCTAACCTTTTTACACGTCCTGCTGCGGTAGGTGGGATGCGTTGTGGCCCTTTGTAGGGTCGGCACCTACAAGGGCTGGTTGAGGAGGCTGTAGGGGGGCAGAAACAGCCTCTGCCAAACCGTCGGGAGACTGAGGAAAATCCTGCTTGTCGGCAGGCTCGTCAGCAGAACGGACCTTGGGCACAGGTCCGAATGCTGACCATGGAACCGGGCGATGACGGTAGAGTGGGCGCTCCATGACACCACGGTATTCAAGCTCCTTGCGAGCAATGTAACCGGGGAAGAGGTTGGTGAATTCGTTATTGGACAGGCGCTCAAAGAAATTACGCCCCAACGTGACGGACTTAACATGACCGAGGTGAAAGTCATTTAGGAATTGACGTATCCCCCAGCCATGGTTGTAATGTTGTCTCTCATTTGGAGGGATGTTCAACAATTCTTGGTTCCATGTGTACGACAACACGGTAAACGCGGTGCCGCTCAGCCTGAAAGGCACGTTGGGAAGGAGCGCTCGGACGGGATGGGTTCTGTATTGAACATTGTCTCTATTTATTAATAACATATTTATCTTCAACATCCCCCTGTCCCAGTTCACATCCAAGTCTAGACCCTCATCGTCAGATATTTTGGCGATCCTCTGGGCTAGAATGTTACCAGGATCAGTCCTAACCATCTGGTACTCGGTGGAAGATGTCCCCAACCGAGGCTTGAATTCCGGGTTGCGTAAATCATGAACCAACCAAGAACAAGGGTGGGTGCGCAACCCTGTGAAAGACGCTCTGCATGCAGTCCTCAATGCAATAACCCACCGTGTTTCGGAAGGTCTCCTTGTGCCTATGAACCTCATGGCAAACTCCGACACCGTTGTTGCGCTGTCTTTATTACCTCGCAGCACTTCAGTCAGTATGTGCCAGTGAGCACGTAGTTCCGGGTATGCGGCTGGACTGCAAACCTCATCCCGTCTTCCTAGGAACTTCTTGAGTTCCTCCGCTGCCGTGCGCAGCAAGGTGGCCCTCCTGGGATGATCAGCAGCCGCTGATTTATGTCTATCTTCACCGCCTTCAATGGTGGCGGTCTGATTATACACAAATGACTTGGCAGTGGTCCCCGTCATCATTTCAACGGCATTAGACCAGCGACCTAGCCTTAGAAAGGGTGCGGCCCTGGCCTCTCGTTCTAGAGCAAACACATTGTCCAATATACCCACTGCATCTGCTGCGAAAAAGAGCTGCTCGCACTCGTCGCGGTTGTTGTATATATGGTCCGGAGGTAATGCCACCCCTCGTGGCAAGTTATAATATCCCCTATGTGCCGCTGGTAACCACCACGTCTCCCAGCCGTTGGCGTCATCCCTGCTAACTTCCGGTTGGAGTGGAAATCTTGCGGTAATCCCTACGCAGAGTGCGTCAATCTCGGCCCAGTTAGGGCTGTCGAGCATCCTATTCGATGTCCATGGCTCGATTCGGTCTGCAAGAGGTATGTGATCGTGCATCCTAGCTATAAGGTCGGCAACCAGGTCGTCGTTCCGCGACGGCGGAACAGATTTTAAATGGGTATGTGAGCTTAAGTTTACTTATACATATTATTACAATTAATAAATAAATAAAAATACTAGTGCGCGATATAGCGCTTGCTTCAAACCAATAAAATTTATTTCATTTTTTTTTATCCTTCTGAAAAGATGGAAGGTGTCATTTCAAGAGATTTAGGACTTGTATAGGGGAGGGGTATAAACACCCACACCGCCTTATAATTAGGTGCCGGAAGATTTGAACTTGTAAGATAGATTATACATACTTTATATTACCTTATTATACTTTCCTTGCCATCCCTAGCCTGTCGGTGGCGAGCATATTGTTTGTGTCTGTCAAGTCTAAACAAAAGCACCAAAGTCCAAGCGTGCAATGTCAAGAGTGAGGCAGTGCCAAATCAGTACAATACAAATCGGCATATTGTCATTGGCATAAACTCAGTTTCTCCTTATAAATCAGTCTCGCGCCTTGTGTATGTGCCCTGTCTGTGCAGTTCTCCCTCAGATGCATGTCAAATCTTCCGGTGACTGGATTCCTTTCTCATCACAGCGGCCCATCAGATGGCTTAATCTGGAGGAAGTCCGCCATTATAGCAGTAGAGCGAATGGAACTGTAAACGTGGGGGAAAAGGGGGTACTTACGCGTAGCCTATTGACGTCCGGCGAAGTCCAGCAGGTGAAGTCCAGGTGTACCCGGATGGTCTACGAAGGAGAAGGCTGAAGGATGTAATAATAATAGAAAGTATTATATTATATATATTGAGTTTTGACTAGAAAATGCCTGGGTTGAATGTCGCTGTTTTCTTCAATTTCACTTAAGAATGGGAAATTGTGCTTTGCCACTATAGTTTTGGAAAATTACCCCCACCATATAACACGATAACCCGAGAAAAGTTGATGAAATTCATTAAATGAAGACATGAAATCGGAGGCGTACACATTCAGTACGGATGCGGTGGTTGGCTTGACGAATTGCTGGAGCTGGCGAAGGAAAGGAGCTGAGGCTGGCAGCAGGAAATGCAAGATAGCAGTGCTGACCAATGGAGAAGACGAGTGGGCTGGAGACTGATGCGGTGGTTGGCTTGACGAATTGCTGGAGCTGGCGAAGGAGAGAAGCTGAGGCAGGCAGCAGGGAATGCAAGATAGCAGTGCTGACCAAGGGATACAGTATAATTAGATCTGAAACAGAGCTGAAACTGCAGCAGAGAATGCAAGCGCTGACCAAGGGAGAAGACGAGTCCGCTGGCGACGGATGCGGTGGATGGCGATGTCTGCCGAAGGAAAGGAGCTGAGGCTGGCAGCAGAAAATGCAAGATAGCAGCGCTGACCAAGGGATACAGCATAATTAGATCTGAAACAGAGTTAATCGCACAATGTCATAATCACACCTTCATTTAATTAATTATTGTTTATTTATATTTATTAATGACTATTTTTGCCATGCACCTGATTTGCATTGTAGAATAATTAAATGAAAATAAAATCGCGTACCTTCTTTAATACCCTCTGGGCTACTTCCATACCTAAATGGCCCCAATGAAGGCCGTCGGCATGGAAGTATTTTCTTTCCTTTATTAACTCAAAGAAGTTTACTACTTCCAGTTTTACTGCAACAAATAAATAAACGCCTCCTGGAAGGCTGTTTGTCCAAGTTTCGGTATCGCCAGGGGGATGCACACGACCAATCGCCCTTCTTGAGACTTGAGAGTCTTGAGACTTGAGGTAAGCTTTTTGTGAACCTACAAGCAAAATTCTATTGTCTATCTATCGATGGCCCCCCCGGACAACACTTAATCTGCACGCTCGCTCGGAGCCCAAAGAGTCTCATGAATACGTGCGAAGAAGAAATAATCACTTGGAAAATTTGTGGACTACGATTTGTCGCCAAAACCCATATGATAATCATGCAAATGATTGCATTAATTCAACACTCCAGCATACAGAGCTAGGCGTAGTCGCAGCCGAGCATCTACCCATTACACTCATTCTGAGGTGGTGATACCTCACCAGGTCACAATATTTACAGCAGCTATGATGGGTTATGTTTTGTGGATGAGTCCATGCATTTTCATGGCTCTTACGAAAGAGAAATCTCTCAAATCATAAGAAAGAAGAAAAGTTCACAACATCTCCTTCGACATTGAACTTGCTTCGCAACAGAACAGTCGGGAAACCTCTTTAACTACCATTGCCATCTCGAAGTCAGAAACGTCAACACCTTAAAGCTGGTTCTTATGTTTCCCCTCGAGCACGTTCACTCACCACTAGTAAAATTACTTAGGCCTACTTACTTTCCCTGTCATCCATGACTATTTTTACCATGCACCTAATTTGCAATGTAGAACAATTAAAAGAAAAAAAATCGCTTAACTTCTTTAATATGGCCCTCTTGGCTACTTCCATACCTAAATGGCCCCAATGAAGGCTGTCGACATGGAAGTATTTTCTTTCCTTTATTAACTCAAAGAAGTTTGCTACTTCCAGTTTTACTGCAACAAATAAATAAACGCCTCTTGGAAGGCTGTTTGTCCAAGTTTCGGTATCGCCAGGGGGATGCACACGACCAATCGCCTTCTTGAGAGTCTTGAGACTTGAGGTAAGCTTTTTGTGAACCTACAAGCAAAATTCTATCGTCTATCTATCGATGGCCCCCCCCCGGACAACACTTAATCTGCACGCTCGCTCGGAGCCCAAAGAGTCTCATGAATACGTGCGAAGAAGAAATAATCACTTGGAAAATTTGTGGACTACGATTTGTCGTCAAAATCCATATGATAATCATGCAAATGATTGCATTTCAACACTCCAGAATACAGAGCAAGGCGTAGTCGCAGCCGAGCATCTACCCATTACACTCTGAGGTGGTGATACCTCACCAGGTCACAATATAAAAAATCGCTTACCTTCTTTAATGTGGCCCTCTTGGCTACTTCCATACCTAAATGGCCCCAATGAAGGCCGTCGGTATGGAAGTATTTTCTTTCCTTTATTAACTCAAAGAAGTATGCTACTTCCAGTTTTACTACAACAAATAAATAAACGCCTCTTGGAAGGCTGTTTGCCCAAGTTTCGGTATCGCCAGGGGGATGCACACGACCAATCGCCCCCGGCGAACCTTCTTAACCGCCACGATCAATCTAAACATCTCGGCCGCCATACTCCTGCTGTCCGCATGCTGCAGCAAATTAAATAAAATCTATGTGTCGTATATTTTATAAATAAAAATTGCACGAGTACCAGCCTATCACATTAATCCAAAGTAGCCTTTATTGATTACATTGTGGTCGACCAAGTTTTAGATTTCGATATTTGCTTCCCCCGGTTTTATTCAAGTGTGAGCAAAATAAATTTGTAGGAATTTTCAAAATTAGCGCGAAATGGACTGTCACTCATCTAACTATTGTATATTGTACAAAAATTGCCCTGCCAGCTTTTACTGTCTCATTAATACAAAGTACTATATTGAAAGTATGATGGTCGCTCAAATATTTGATTTATATATTTTTGTGTTGTGAGATCCTCCAAAGTCCCGGATTTTATTCAATTATGGTGGGAACCTGCAAAAAATTCCTAGGACAGGTGGTTGTCCTCTTGGCAGAAGATATCTATCTCTGCACTCACTTCTTCTGCAATCATGGTACACAGGGTCCATAACTTTTGTGTCATCCCCTCGAACCCTCCTAAATAGCCCCAATAACAATAAAAGGTCCCTCTTTTGAGTTACCAAAATGATCAGCCTCAGGGGAATAATGTCTTGAATACGCCTGTTATATGCGTTCAGGCCTCCCTTTGCAACTTATCTGGATACTGCTTCTTTAATTCCATCCAAAATTTGGAATTCTTCGGATTCAGCTTGCTCCGTCTAAAGTGCTTCACTGCAATTTGTATCAGTTCCAAATCCTCCTCTTTGTTTCCCACTGCGACTTGTGGTCTGTTTTCTTGCTTTCTTCCGCCATCTAAAATTTTTCTCCTTGCATCTCTCTGCTCAACTTCGTCTCCAACTTGTAGGCGGTCCATTCTCTAATTTCAAGGCAATCGAAGCTTTTGCGTAGTTTAGTTTTAATTTCCAGCAAAACGCGGGCTTGATGGTTGAGCCGTTTACTTTCAATGAAATCAAGATCTGTAGAACAAATCTCATAAATGTGGGGCATGCTCCATACACTAGGGGATTCACCTAACGTCCAGAACATTAGATGTAAATAGAAATTTGAATTTGATAGCTCCGGCGTTAGCCAAGAAGCAAAGTTGGTCCTTATCCCTGTAAACGTGACTAGGAGTTGTGCCACCCTGTTAACCTCCCAACTAGCCTCTTCTTTCCTCCTCACTCCTAAAATTCGTTATGCTAATTGCACCAACCCCGAAGTCATCTCATCATCGTGACCCGACACGAGAGTGTCCCAATAACCACACATTTCTTGGTATTGACTGGGATGCACCACACCATCTTTGTCTCCAGTGTCAATTTTGATCTCCTCATATGCTGTTCTTAGCTCCATTGCCCGCCATGAGTGGTCCACTATCGTTTCAGCCTTCTAGACGCCACATTTAGTACGCTTCCTGGATCATTCACATAAGTAAATACTCAAGCACAAAGACCCGTGCTTAATTCGCACATAGAGCTCCACTTACCTAGCTTTAATATAGGAGCTGCATCGGCCATAGCTGCACTTGAGACGGCTTGGTCAAGTATGTTTACGCACAGTGCTCCCATGTAACTGGCCTCATGCCTCTCGTGCCCCACATAGTCCTCATGCGGGGGTAGGTTTCCATCCCATTCTGCTCTATGGTCTTCGTGTAACCACAAACACGATTGCTCGTCTGCGCGTACCTCAGGCTGAGGGGGGAATCTTGAAGACAAACCTTCAGCAATTGCGTCAATCTCGGCCCAGTTAACATCGCCTGCGACCCTCTTCCCTACCCAAGGTTTAATACCTCTAACCTGACACCGTTACCATTAAACCCATATTCTTCCAAATATTTAGCTAAATGGTCCAAAAAAGATGTGCAAGTCGATCGTATGGAATCAAGGCTATCGGTAATAGCATTACAATGCCTCAACAAAACAGACTTTGGACGTATGTACTCTCATCAACGCCTACCAATGTACCGTTAGCCTTGAAATTCCCTTCATCTTCGAGGAAAAGACGCTGGTATTTTTTAATATTTTTACCGTTTTATTGTTATTATTTGGTTTAAATTTTTCAAATTAGTTATTAACATTGTTTTTTCTTTAATAAAATTGACACCAACGTGTAGTTGTGAAAATAAAATGATATCATCATTTGCTATTATTTCGTTTTCTAAAAAATTGAATAATTCAATTGCATTTTCGTCAAAAGTTGTGTTGCGCCCTGTAAAAAATAACTTTATATGGGATGTTTCCGATAAGATTGTGCACTGCTCTGCTGAACAGTACTGAAGTAAGGTTCGTCGTAATTAAGCACTCGATATTAAGTTTCCATCTCTATGTATGGTCCACACACTCCTACTACTCTCCTCTACCGTCTCCCCCTTGTACCACGCAGGGTACCTCCTTATAACCATTCAGCACTAAACTACTTTCAGTTCATCCACTCTACAAGCCACACCCATACTATACCACAGTACCCAATCTTCGTACATCTGTTGAAGGTCTAAAGGACAAATTTCTTCAAACATTTCCACAGCTTCTTCTGTTAAGTTGTACTTTTCGTAGCAGGCCGATAAGTGCTGCATACGCCTGTTACATGCGTTCAGGCCTTTCCTTTGCAACTTATTTGGATACTGCTTCTTTAATTCCTTCCAAAATTTGGAATTCTTCGGATTCAGCTTGCTCCGTCTAAAGTGCTTCACTGCAATTTGTATCAGCTCCTATTCCTCTTCAGTCCAGGGCTCTTTGTTTCCCACTGCGACGGTGGTTTTAGTCTTGTGGTGATTATATTTTTTATTTAAATTTTGGTTCACATTACAATGACTTACTCATTCATCAGGACCTACGACATTCTCACAAACCTCTAAACGGCAATATGAGCAATGACGGTTTTCCATCACTGACTCCACACTGCCCCTTAGGTTTACCAACATTTCATTCATTATATTTCCATCACTGATATGACTTCCTGATGCCACTTACTGAGGTCTTCTATCACATTATGGCCTTTAATGATTACGTAGGAATTGGTGGAACCACCGACCAGTGGAATCCGGTGGATGTTGGTCCTGACATAGTCAAAAAAATATTCTGTCTCTGACTGAGACTGAGGCATGTTGCCCTTGTGAGGCGGTGTAAAAGTGATGCCGTCCAATAGCCCAAAGTGAACAGGGCATAGCCCGTACTCAGCCACAGCAGCATAGGTGGCCTCAGTAACTCCATTTACAACGTTCTTGCCTATGGGATAGGTTGCCACTCCCAATCGGGGCTCATCTCGTCGGGCCCCAAACCCTTTAACAACACTAAAATGCTTGCAGCTGTGCCGCACCATTCATCCTGGTTGGCCGAGTAATCAAAAGGCACTCCAAAATGATTTGCTAAAAGTTCAAACATCGTCACTGCCACATCAAGATCCAAAGAAACCTCCTTGTACTTCAAATTAAATATAATCTATGAGTCGTACATTTTATAAATAAAAATTGCCCCGCCAGCTTGCACGAGTGCTATCGCATTAATACAAAATATGAACTTCAAAAGATGGAATTGTCTCAACTAGTCGGTTGAGTTCCATTAGTGAATTTATGGAAATAAGTACGGTAGCCTATGGCTAGTAAAATTACATGGCCTACTTACTTTCCCTGTCATCCCTAGCCTGTGCTAATCATTAGCACCACCCACTGCAGGCTTTTTCTCTTTAAGTTCTTCATTAGTGTACCCTAATGTCTGTGCTGTGATGGCTCCTAATTATTGAATTTTGTTTATCCGCAGCTGTAACATAATAAGCAATATCATTAATTTTAAAGCATGTGGCATACGGAGTTGTTCTATCCGCTTCTAGACTATAAATTAATTAAATTTAATAGTGTTTTTTTTATTGCGGATGGTGAAATTGTGTTCTGTTGATGGGCTACTGTGATTAAGTCATCATTGGAAATTAAATAAAGAAATTGTGTTTGGATATATTTTTTCTTCCGAAAAAAGGTACGCTGTTATATACAAATCGTCGTTTTAAAGAGGCCTTTTTTAAGGTGTTTTTGATTACGTCGACATAGACACATTTTTTTCTCTTCATTTTCATTTTTCTGGAATGATTTGCAGTAAATGTGGTGAGTCTGCTACTGACTGTGTTCACTGTGAGGGCTGCAATCTAGATTTTCATTTTGAGTGTGCTGGAATTAGGGAATCAACATACAGGAAAAGGAATAAGGAGGCGAAATCTGCGTGGAGGTGTGTGGGCTGCAAACCTAATCGGACGACGAGTGATACTGAAATGAGTGCGGGTGAACTTAATGCTGCAACCCTGAATAATATTTTAGATAAATTAGGGAAGCTTGATACGATTTCAAGTAAAGTTGATGATCTCACTGCTTCGGTAACGTATATGTCCGATAAATATGAAGATAAGCTTTTCGAAGAAATGAAGAAATACAAACAAATGTGCTCGGAAAATGCCAAGGACATTCAAATGCTGAAGAATGAAAATCAGTTCCTGCATCGTGAAATGAAGAAATTGCAAGTTAATGCTAGTAGGATGGAGCAAAATGCATTGAGTGATTCAGTGGAAATTTGTGGAATTATGCAGAAGGAGAATGAAAATGTGAAGGAGATAGTACAAAAAATAGGTAGCAAGTTGAATCTTCCCTGTTCAGACAACATGTTTGTGCATATTAATCGTCGTTCCCAGCCTAAATTGAAATCAGGTAATTCAAGTAAGTCAACTCCTATTGTCGTTCAATTTGCAAGTAAAATTGTAAGTGGACAATGGATGGAGAAGAAGAGAACGGGACTCAACAGTATTGATGTCATAGGAGGAGCTGCTAGTGATCCAATTTTTATAAATGAAAATTTGTGTCCAGCAGTGCGAGAGCTTTTTTGGAATGCCAGAGTGAGAGGAAAGAAGTGCAACATAAAATATGTTTGGGTAAAAAATGGGATTGTTTATAATGAGGAAAGCTGATGGAGATGGTTTGAGAATAATAAAAGGACTTGAAGACTTGCCTCGTCTGCCCGGGGACGTTTAAGGCCCCTTATAGTTATCACGTTTGTTAAAACCTGCAAGCTACTGGTCATGACTGCCTATGCTGAACTCAGTGACAAACAAGAGGATGAGTAGTTTCAAAATATTTTATGCAAATGCTAGGAGTTTAAGGCAAAATTTTGATAAGGTCAAACTTTCCCTCAGCCTTTCTACATTTTCATATGATATTATTGTACTGTCTGAATCATGGATAAATGATTCAGAATTCTCGGACTAGAAGATGCGTAGCTTAAATGAGCCATTCCAACTGTCGCTGTTTTCTTCAATTTCACTTGTTTAAAGTACCTTTGTGCTTTGCCGCTATAGTTTTTGAAAATTACCCGCACCATATAACACGAGAACCCGAGAAAAGTTGATGAAATTCACAAAATGAAGACATAAAATCGGAGGCGTACACATTCAGTACGGATGCGGTGGATGGCTTGACGAATTGCTGGAGCTGAGGCTGGCAACAGAAAATGCAAGATAGCAGTGCTGACCAATGGAGAAGACGAGTTGGCTGGCGATGGATGCGGTGGATGGCTTGACGAATTGCTGGAGCTGGTGATGGCTGACGAAGGAAAGGGGCTGAGGCTGGCAGCAGAAAATGCAAGATAGCAGTGCTGACCAAGGGAGAAGACGAGTGCGGATGCGGTGGATGGCTTGACGAATTTCTGGAGCTGGCGAAGGAAAGGAGCTGAGGCTGGCACAGTATAATTAGATCTGAATCAGAGTTAATCGCACTATGTCATAATCACACCTTCATTTAATTGATTACTATTTATTTTGGTTTATTATTGGCTCTTTTTATCATGCACATTTTGCAATTTTGTACGGGACAGGACAAGATCTAGTTAGTGACGAATGTCAAAATGATGCTGTCATTTAATTCATTATAAAAATTTGAGTTAATGTTTGAACACTGTCCATTAAGATATTAATGTTTTTCAATTGTCACCATGCAAGTGATTTACATTAAGAATTCAGGACCATATAACATAACCTTTTCCTTGTAGCTTTTTTTGCCACCTCCTTGCCTAGACGGCCCGGGGTTGTACTAAACTGTACTGTAAAATTTTACTAAGAAATTGTTTTTAACAATGAGTTGTACTGCGACTTAGTTAATGTTAGTTAAGCTATTTTCTATTAACAATCCAGCTTCACTTTCCAGTAAAACCACTTTGTTTTGACTTGTCTCTAAAAAAGAGAATGACGAGTAATATCTCTTTGAGAACTTGCCCCGTCAGCTTGAACTACCGCATTCATGTATAACTTTCTGGTACATAACTTCGAATGCCCTTTTCAAGAGTGAACAGAACACGGCCTTTCATTAGCATGTGGTAGGAACACTTAATTGAACTACTCAAGGAACGTGGCTATGCTAACCCATCCACTCTTCGTCCGATTGTACCTGCTACCAGATTGGCTTGGTCGGCAATCGGAGCCCCTTCGACCATTTTCACGCCAAGTGTCCCACAGGCTGTCAGCTTTATAAATGAAGTAAGGCCCGAAACCGAACCACTGATCATAACAGAGGTAGGACTTGCTGTGATTCGTCACTTTTTCTGGATATTTTGTCCCCCTCCTATGTAGACACAATTTTTTTCCAGGGTTATCCGACATATTTGTCTAGTCGTTATTGAGTAGATTTGTACCTGGAACACCGGCAATTGCATCTTTTAAATTGTTAAAACGATTCAATACGCCTTGTTTCGAAACTGTAGATCTGCTTGCCGACATGGGCCTCTTTGTTGCGGCTATAAAGCTAGACGTACTACTTCGTGATCTATGTGGATTATGTATTGCAAGGGGTGGGAAATCCCTCGAAGAGTCAGTTTCCTTTTTTGTGTCGTCAAAAACTGGAATCTGTTACGTGTGACGGTAGCATAAGACCCAGCCGTGACTAACTCTTTTTCTGTAACCTTTCCTATAAATATAGGACAATGTCTGCTATTTGCAAGGTGACCCGCGCTACTGCAATTTATGCAATTATTATAGTCAGGTGTGTCACAGTTGCCAGCCCCCACAGGTCACACTCTGTCAACTCTAAATCAAGTCCTCTGTTTATACCACCTTTATATGTCAAAAAATCTGGTATATGGGCAATTATGCCTTTCTCTTCTAGAAATTTATTGTCTAAAATATTATTTGCAGCTTCTGCCGAGACCATTTCGATTTGTATCTTATTTCTACCTGCCGTGTAGGATGTGATGTGATACATTAGAACTTGTTACTTCTTTTTCCATTAAAATCTGCATATGTCGTCAAAAGACGCATGTCCACAAACCTCTAAACGGGAATGTGAACAATGACGGTTTTCCATCACTGACTCCACACAGTTTACCAACAGCTTTTCTTTCATTCATTCTATTTCCATCACTGATACTACTATCTAGTCCTATTATGACTTCCTGATGCCTCCTAGTGATGTCTTCTATCACATTATGGTCTTTAATGATTACATAGGACTTGGTGGAACCACCGACCAGTCTATCTGGAATCCAGTGGATGTAGGTCTTGACATAGTCAAAAATATATTCTGTCTCATTTCCTATTCTGGCCTGAAACAAACAAAATGCTATCCTAACGACTGGGAGCTGATTGGCCAGCAGCGTCCTAACAAAGTCTTTATAGTAAAGACTATGGGCAGCATTTTCGATTTCGGGACGAAACGTCAAACCTCCCTCGACAAATTCTAAGTGGCCGCTAATCAGTGAGACTCACTTACGACTACCTCTAACCTGACACTGCTGCCATTAAACCCACATTCTTCCAAATATTTAGCTAAATGGTCCAATAAAGATGTGCAAGTGGATCGTATGGAATCAAGGCTATCGGTAATAGCATTCATTACAATGTCTCAACAAAACTCCTACAAAAATCAACGTGTAATTGTGAAAATAAAATTCAATCATTATATGCTATTATGTCGTTTTTTTTTTTTTTTTAATTAAAAAATTCAATTATGTTGTGTTGCGCCCTGCAAAAAATAACTTTATATGGGATGTTTCCGATAAGATTGTGCACTGCCAGTGGGGATTACTGGCGGACCAGTAGTGGGCAAATTAACCGTTGCTCTTGAACGTCGCTTCATCTGTCCAGAGTACTTCGAAATTAAATTGAAGGGCATTCGTAATATTATGTTGGGGACGCTGATCCGATTCACGAAGTCCGCAGCGCTCAGTGCCTGATGAACTGACCAATGAAAAGGATGAGATTTTTCGTCATTCTTTGGATTGAGCCAATGGAAACATGAGGATTTGACATTATTTCAGCTACAATCCCAGGTGCTATTTGACTTGGCACTGGTTTTGATGTCAGACGCCCTTTGTTGTAGTGAGGGTGCACCTGACCAATTTCCTACATGCGATTCGGAAGACGTGAATACACGTTTCTTCCCCAATGCTGACGATTTGGAAACTTTTCAGCGTATACGCGTGTTGCCCGCACATAAATGAATTGGCCTTCGCCAAGAATCAAGAGCATATCCAACGCTTCTTGATTTGAATAAGACATTATAGTTAGCAAAACTCAAAGAAGAATGCAAAACGTCAAAGTGTATGACTACTGGTACAAATATAGTTCACACAGCTGCACCAGGCCCATAGTTTATTTGCGATATTAAGTTATGCAGTGTCCCAATTCAGACATGTTTCGGGGTGACTTGGGACATGGCAGGAAATGGCCCATAAACTCAAGTCAGACATGTATGGCCCTCCTTGCTACTTCCATTACTAAAGGGCCTCAATGAAGGCCGTCAGCATGGAAGTATTTTTTTTATTTTAGTAATTCAAAAAAGTTTATTACTTCTAGTTTTACTGGAACAAATAAATAAGCGCCTCTTGGAAGGCTGTTTGTCCAGTTTCGGTATCCCCGGGGGGATGCACACGACCAATCGCCCCCGGCGAACCTTCTTGACCGCCACGATCAATCCAAAAACCTCGCCCGCCATGCTCCTGCTGTCCGCGTGTTGCAACAAATAAAATAAAATCTATGTGCATATCTATAAGCGTAGTATCATCATTATCAATATTCAGGCCCTGTGGCGGAGCTTGCAAGTAAGGCGCCCAATGCTGCATTACACACTCAACAAATCCTCAGAACGTGTTCACACCTCTTACCGCATGCGACACCGCCAACTTGGTGCTTTCCTTTAAGAACAACGACCTTTTACTGTTTTTTTTTTTTTTTTTTTTTTTTTTTTTTTTTTCACGGGGTTGAACCCGCTTTCGTCGACGTTGAAAATTTGTGTCCCATCAAATTGATGCTCATCCACGAGTTTTTCTATTATGTTGAAGAACTAAATCTCTCATTCAGAAGTCAGTTCCGGTTGTCTTAAAGACAAGTATGGATAGCGATCCAAAAAGCCATAATTCCATTTCTTCCCCGCGAAACCAGTGTTCGTTTTTTTATTTAAAGTCGAGATACTGCTATCGAGTCCTTTTATGACTTCCTGATGCCTCCTACTGAGGTCTTCTATCAAATTATGGCCTTTATTGATTACATAGGAATTGTTGGAACTACCGACCCGTCTATCTGGAATCCGGTGGATGTTGGTCTTGACATAGTCAAAAATATATTCTGTCTCATATCCTATTCTGGCCTGAAACAATGTAAACACTATCCTAACGACTGGGAGCTGATTGGCCAGTAGCGTCCTAACAAAGTGTTAATAGTATAGAATATGGGCAGCATTGTCATTGTCATTGTCAGCAAACGTCAAACCTCCCTCGACAAATTCTAAGTGGCCGCTAGTGGTCCACCTAATCAAAATCCTAAAAATACAACTAGTTTCCTACTACCTTCGAAACGATGCAGTGAATTACTGCTATGGATCAATTTTTGCAAATCTTGCCATTCCTACAATAAACGTTTTAACTTCGCCTAGTTGTTGAATTGCGAACGTATGCAAGAATTAAAATTTTCTGAAGCTCTTTCTATGCCGTCTGCAGTGGGAAAAAAACTTTCTATAAAATTTTCTATATTGAATGTACCGCTGTGAGACTCACTCACGACTACCTCTAACCTGACACCGCTACCATTAAACCCACATTCTTCCAAATATTTAGCTAAATGGTCCAAAAAAGATGTGCAAGTCGATCGTATGGAATCAAGGCTATCGGTAATAGCATTACAATGCCTCAACAAAACCTCAACCGGGACAATGTTTTTTTTCAGTTTGTGAAAATATGAATTAAAATACAAGTTTTTTTTCTCCTTCCAATTGCTCATTGATATCATAGCTATCAGAATTAAATTACGGTGTAAGGGAATCTGCAATAGGTACATATCATTTGTCAAAATCGTCCGCTCAATTATCCATGAGATGTATTTGAGGTTATTCCCGGTCCCAGTAATAGTAATTTAACAGTAACCTCTCAACAGACCAGATGATGAACGACATATTTATACTTACACTTCCGCTCCATCTTTATTATGTCCCTGCCAAGAGCCTCTTCAAAGGCTTGTGCCCCAAGTTTTGGTATCACCGGGGATGGAGGCCACCAAGCGCCAATTGCCACAATTTGATGGTTAAACTCCCTCGCCAACATCCTGCTGTCTGCGAAGAAGAAATAATCACATGGAAAATTTGTGGACTACGATTTGTCGCCAAAATCCATATGATAATCATGCAAATGATTGCATTTCAACACTCCAGCATACAGAGCAAGGCGTAGTCGCAGCCGAGCATCTACCCATTACACTCATTCTGAGGTGGTGATACCTCACCAGGTCACAATATTTACAGCAACTATGATGGGTTATGTTTTGTGGATGAGTCCATGCATTTTCATAGGCTCTTACGAAAGAGAAATCTCTCAAATCATAAGAATGAAGAAAAGTTCACAACTTCTCCTTCGACATTGAACTTGCTTCGCAACAGAACAGTCGGGAAACCTCTTTAGCTACCATTGCCATCTCGAAGTCAGAAACGTCAACACCTTAAAGCTGGTTCTTAAGTTTCCCCTCGAGCACGTTCACTCACCACTAGTAAAATTACATAGGCCTACTTACTTTCCCTGTCATCCATGACTATTTTTACCATGCACCTGATTTGCAATGTAGAACAATTAAAAGAAAAAAAATCGCTTAACTTCATTAATATGGCCCTCTTGGCTACTTCCATACCTAAATGGCCCCAATGAAGGCCGTCGACATGGAAGTATTTTCTTTCCTTTATTAACTCAAAGAAGTTTGCTACTTCCAGTTTTACTGCAACAAATAAATAAACGCCTCTTGGAAGGCTGTTTGTCCAAGTTTTGGTATCGCCAGGGGGATGCACACGACCAATCGCCTTCTTGAGACTTGAGAGTCTTGAGACTAGAGGTAAGGTTTTTATGAACCTACAAGCAAAATTCTATCGTCTATCTATCGATGCCCCCCCCCCCCCCCCCCCGGACAACACTTAATCTGCACGCTCGCTCGGAGCCCAAAGAGTCTCATGAATACGTGCGAAGAAGGAATAATCACTTGGAAAATTTGTGGACTACGATTTGTCGTCAAAATCCATATGATAATCATGCAAATGATTGCATTTCAAGACTCCAGCATACAGAGCAAGGTGTAGTCGCAGCCGAGCATCTACCCATTACACTCATTCTGAGGTGGTGATACCTCACCAGGTCACAATATAAAAAATCGCTTACCTTCTTTAATGTGGCCCTCTTGGCTACTTCCATACCTAAATGGCCCCAATGAAGGCCGTCGGCATGGAAGTATTTTCTTTCCTTTATTAACTCAAAGAAGTTTGTTACTTCCAGTTTTACTACAACAAATAAATAAACGCCTCTTGGAAGGCTGTTTGCCCAAGTTTCGGTATCGCCAGGGGGATGCACACGACCAATCGCCCCCGGCGAACCTTCTTAACCGCCACGATCAATCTAAACATCTCGGCCGCCATACTCCTGCTGTCCGCATGCTGCAACAAATTAAATAAAAACTATGTGTCGTATATTTTATAAATAAAAATTGCACGAGTACCTGCCTATCACATTAATCCAAAGTAGCCTTTATTGATTACATTGCGGTCCACCAAGTTTTAGATTTCGATATTTGCTTCCCCCGGTTTTATTCAAGTGTGAGCAAAATAAATTTGTAAGAATTTTCGAAATTAGCGCGAAATTGACTTAAGAAGGCAGTTTGCCACTTTCGTATGGCACGCGGTGGCAGTTGAAGTATTGATAACCCCGGTGAACCTTTTTTTACAGCCACCATGAGATGGTAAATCTCCCTCTCCAGTGTTACAGTTTCCCCCTGCCCAAACGCTCATATGTTCGATTTGCCGATTCATTGCTTACCGTGAAGGAAGACTAGAAGAAGTCATTCGTTCCAGTCATACGCCAGTCGTCTCCTCACTCCTCAGCTCCTCTTTGACTCTTCTCCCCAGCTAATCCTCAGGCCACCCATGCAAATAGATGATTCGCTTCCATCTGTAATTAATATTGTTTGAGCGTAATAATTTTGCCGCATAAGGGAATTGGAGTTAAAATATATCGTGTGTTTCCCCCTGCCCAACCGCTCATATGTTCGATTTGCCGATTCATTGCTTACCGTGAAGGAAGACTGGAGGAAGTCATTCGTTCCAATCATTACTACAGTCGTCTCTTCTTCACTCTCCCTCAGCTCCTCTATCACTCTCCTCCTCAACTGCCTGCTCCTAAAACCACCAACACATATGGATGATTCGCTTCCATCTGTAATTAATATTATTTGAGCATAATAATTTTCTCATGGTCTCAAGTGCGGGAATGTTCTCACGGTCCGCGTAAACTGTGAAGTCAAGTTGGATGATACGCTCATGTAAATGTTTCGGCCAGTCACACATCTAATTATTGTATATTGTACAAAAATTGTCCCGCCAGCTTGTACTGTCTCATTAATACAATGTACTATATTGAAAGTATGATGGTCACTCAAATATTTGATTTATATATTTTTGTGTTGTGAGTTCCTCCCAAGTCCCGGATTTTATTCAATTATGGTGGGAACCTGCAAAAAATTCCTAGGACAGGTGGTTGTCCTCTTGGCAGATGATATCTATCTCTGCACTCACTTCTTCTGCAATCATGGTACACAGGGTCCATAACTTTTGTGTCATCCCCTCGAACCCTCCTAAATAGCCCCAATAACAATAAAAGGTCCCTCTTTTGAGTTACCAAAATGATCAGCCTCAGGGGAATAAAGTCTTGAATACGCCTGTTATATGCGTTCAGGCCTTCCCTTTGCAACTTATTTGGATGCTGCTTCTTTAATTCCATCCAAAATTTGGAATTCTTCGGATTCAGCTTGCTCACTTCACTGCAATTTGTATCAGTTCCAAATCCTCCTCTTCAGTCCAGGGCTCTTTGTTTCCCACTGCGACTTGTGGTCTGTTTTCTTGCTTTCTTCCGCCATCTTAAAATTTTTCTCCATGCATCTCTCTGCTCAACTTCGTCTCCAACTTGTAGGCGGTCCATTCTCTAATTTCAAGGCAATCGAAGCTTTTGCGTAGTTTAGTTTTAATTTCCAGCAAAACGCGTGCTTGATGGTTGAGCCGTTTACTTTCAATGAAATCAAGATTTGTAGAACAAATCTCATAAATGTGGGGCATGGTCCATACACTAGGGGATTCACCTTACGTCCAGAACATTAGATGTAAATAGAAATTTGGATTTGATAGCTCCGGCGTTAGCCAAGAAGCAAAGTTGGTCGTTATCCCTGTAAACGTGACTAGGAGTTGTGCCACCCTGTCAACCTCCCAACTAGCCTCTTCTTTCCTCCTCACTCCTAGAATTCGTTATGCTAATTGCACCAACCCCGAAGTCATCTCATCATCGTGTCCCGACACGAGAGTGTCCCAATAACCACACATTTCTTGGTATTGACTGGGATGCACCACACCATCTTTGTCTCAAGTTTTGGTATCACCGGGGATGGAGGCCACCAAGCGCCAATGGCCACAATTTGATGGTTAAACTCCCTCGCCAACATCCTGCTGTCAGCTTGCAGTAACAAATTAATGATAAAGAGAGCATCCTTATACTAGGAAGAACCACGGAGTCAATGGCCGGTGTTATGTGACACGTAGACTTGAGTTCTTTCCCGGTAAGTTGACTTCTCTGCTTCACATTGACGAGATCTGAAACAAATTTAATCACAAACGTCAAAATCACACCTGATTTCCAATGTTTGAACATGTGTCCATGTGCACGACAAAGTTATCGTATAAGGGACATTCCAAAAATAATTGACCTTTCGAAATTAATTCAACCTTTAAAAAAAATTGAGATAAAAGATTTTTTCATTCAATTATAGGTTTAGGTTTGTGTCTGCTACAATAACTCAATCATCATTTGTCGTAATATTGGATATTAGCTTAGTAAGCGGCTACTTCGTGGTAACAGTGCGAGCAAAATGTAGTGAATGTTACTGGACAAAGTTTATTTTTATTTTTATCCATTCTGTCAGTGAGCCCATTTTTATAGTAAATATTGAGTCTCAGGATGTGTATTTAAGATTATAGCTAACTGCCATTAGAATTGGTTGCCAGGTTTATAATGAGGGCTTGCAACAATTAGTGAATGTTACTTTCTTCATTGAAAAGTTACCTGGCAACACTCAGGTCTGGAAAATGCAAGACAAGACGTACTTCATTTGATTGCCATTCACAAATATGCTACGGAAGGTGCGTAGATTTTTTTTAAACATGGAAATTGGCTGAGCCGTTCTCAAACTAACTCAAGAACGGATATTGGTAACATTCACTACATAGAAGTAACAGTCACTAGTTACCATAGGAACATTATTTTATTAATACGCATACACTCAAACACATCAATAGGATATTTTAATTTAAAGGCATTGCCCCCAGGATTAGGCGGAATGCCTCGCTAGCCATGTTCCTGCTATCCGCTTGCTGCAACAAATTAAATATAATCTATGAGTCGTACATTTTATAAATAAAAATTGCCCCGCCAGCTTGCACGAGTGCTATCGCATTAATACAAAATATGTACTTCAAAAGATGGAATTGTCTCAACTAGTTGGTTGAGTTCCATTATTGAATTTATGGAAATAAGTACGGTAACCTATGGCTAGAAAAATTACTTAGGCCTACTTACTTTCCCTGTCATCCCTAGCCTGTGCCAATCATTAGCACCACCCACTGCAGACTTTTTCTCTTTAAGTTCTTCATTCTGTACCCTAATGTCTGTGCTGTGATGGCTCCTAATTATTGAATTTTGTTTATCCGCAGCTGTAACATAATAAGCAATATCATTAATTTTAAAGCATGTGGCATACATACACATTTCGTTCGTAGCGTTCCGCTAGTTTACTGCCACCATGAGATGGTAAATCTTCCTCTCCAGCGTTACAGTTTCCCCCTGCCCAAACGCTCATATGTTCGATGTTCAAATGTACAACAAGTAGATCTGACACAGAGTTAATCGCACAAATGTCATAATCACACCATCATTTAATTGATTATTATTTATTTATATTTATTATTGACTATTTTACCATGCACCTGATTTGCATTGTAGAACAATTAAAAGAAAAAAAATCGCTTACCTTCTTTAATATGGCCCTCTTGGCTACTTCCATGCCTAAACGGCCCCAATGAAGGTCGTCGGCATGGAAGTATTTTCATTCATTTAATAATTCCAAAAAGTTTATTAGTTCTAGTTGTACTGAAGTTGAAGTTTGTTACTTCCAGTTTTACTACAACAAATAAATAAACGCCTCTTGGAAGGCTGTTTGTCCAAGTTTCGGTGTCGCCGGGGGGATGCACACGACCAATCGCCCCCGGCGAACCTTCTTCACCGCCACGATCAATCTAAACATCTCGGCCGCCATGCTCCTGCTGTCCGCATGCTGCAACAAATTAAATAAAATCTATGTGTCGTATTTTTTATAAATAATAATTGCACGATTACTAGCCTATCACATTAATACAATGTAGCCTATATTGATTATATTGTGGTCGACCAAATTTTTAATTTCGATATTTGCTTCCCCCGATTATATTCAAGTGTGAGCAAAATAAATTTGTAAAAAAATTCAAAATGAGCGCGAAATGGACTAAAGAAGGCAGTTTGCAACTTTCGTATGGCATGCGGTGGTAGTTGAAGTAATGATAACCCGGCGAACCATTTTTTACTGCCACCATGAGATGGTTAATCTCCCTCTCCAGTGTAAAATTTTTCCCCCTGCCCAAACGCTCATAATATGTTCGATTTGCCGATTCATTGCCTACCGTGAACGACGACTGTAGGAAGTCATTCGTCCCACTACTTTGTTTACTACTTTGTTTACTATTACATATGAAAATGGAATTATAATATATCGTGAGTTTCCCCCTGCATAAATGCTCATAATATGTTCGATTTCCCGATTCCTTACTTACCGTGAACGACGACTGTAGTATGTCGTTCGTCCCAATCATTACTACAGTCGTCTCTTCTTCACTCTCCCTCACGTCCTCTATCACTCTCCTCCTCAACTGCCTGATCCTTAAACCACCATTACACATGGATGATTCGCTTCCATCTGAAATTAATATGATTTTGCCATAATAATTTAGGCGCATAAATATTTGTCATGACAGACCAACAATTCGAAATTTCCTAGAAATTCCTACATTGCCAATACTACTTTGTTTACTATTACATATGAAAATGGAATTATAATATATCGTGAGTTTCCCCCTGCATAAATGCTCATAATATGTTCGATTTCCCGATTCCTTACTTACCGTGAACGACGACTGTAGTATGTCGTTCGTCCCAATCATTACTACAGTCGTCTCTTCTTCACTCTCCCTCAGGTCCTCTATCACTCTCCTCCTCAACTGCCTGATCCTTAAACCACCATTACACATGGATGATTCGCTTCCATCTGAAATTAATATGATTTTGCCATAATAATTTTGGCGCATAAATATTTGTCATGACAGACCAACAATTTAAAATTTCCTAGAAATTCCTACATCGCCATTACTACTTTGTTTACTATTACATATGAAAATGGAATTATAATATATCGTGAGTTTCCCCCTGCATAAATGCTCATAATATGTTCGATTTCCCGATTCCTTACTTACCGTGAACGACGACTGTAGTATGTCGTTCGTCCCAATCATTACTACAGTCGTCTCTTCTTCACTCTCCCTCAGGTCCTCTATCACTCTCCTCCTCAACTGCCTGATCCTTAAACCACCATTACACATGGATGATTCGCTTCCATCTGGAATTAATATTATTTTGCCATAATAATTTTGGCGCATAAATATTTGTCATGACAGACCAACAATTTGAAATTTCCTAGAAATTCCTACATCGCCATTACTGCTTTGTTTACTATTACATATGAAATTGGAATTGTAATATATCGTGAGTTTCCCCCTGCACAGACGCTCATAATATGTTCGATTTGCC
The DNA here is from genome assembly GCA_963971405.1 of Psococerastis gibbosa. Classification (NCBI taxonomy): domain Eukaryota; kingdom Metazoa; phylum Arthropoda; class Insecta; order Psocodea; family Psocidae; genus Psococerastis; species Psococerastis gibbosa. The sequence continues at coordinate 32,883,329 of OZ020491.1, forward strand.
GATTCATTGTTTACCGTGAACGACTTCTGTAGTAAGTCGTTCGTCCCAATCATTACTACAGTCGTCTCTTCTTCACTCTCCCTCAGCTCTCTCTCTCTCTCACTCTCCTCCTCAACTGCCTGATCCTTAAACCACCAATACATATGGATGATTCGCTTCCATCTGTAATTAATATTATTTTAGCATTATAATTTAGGCGCATAAATATTTGTCATGACAGACCAACAATTATGACTATCCTATATATGAATATGCTACCATTATGACTGTAGGCTCCTCGCGCTCCCTCAGCTCCTCTTTCACCTTTCTCCGTTACTGCCTAATTCGCAAGCCACCCACACAAATGGATGTTTTTCTACCATCTGAAATTAACATTATTTGAGCATAATAATTTTTGTTGTTGGTCTCAAGTACGGGAATGCTGCAGAGATGATCTCATGGTCCGCGTGAAATGGGACGTCAAGTTGGATGATACGCTCAAGTAAAGGTTTCGGGCAGTCACTCATCTAATTATTGTATATTGTACAAAAATTTCCCCGCCAGCTTGTACTGTCTCATTAATACAAAGTACTAGGCTATATTGAAAGTGTACTATTTAAAATCTAAGTTAATATTTCTGTCCTGCATCCGTTTCAAAACCATTACCTCTGTTGATTACATTGTTTGGTCTGGGAAATATTTAAAAAGAAAAAATCTTGTAGTGAGGTTTCGAGGTCTGTTTCACTTCCATCTGGAAATATATATTATACGCCATGGGTACCCTTGCCAGGGTAATGATGCCTAGTATATTTTTATGAAAGTGTATAGAAAAGGGATTATCAACCAGTTGTTCGTTAACCTTCTTGCAGAAAGCCGCAATATCCCAATTAGCCCAGTAAACCCCCCCTTTTCATATTTGGTAACATCATGAAAAAATTTCTCATTTGGACGAAATATCCTTCACGTTAGTTTCCAACAGCAGCCATGACAAGTCCATCCCACATTGGGCGCATCTTCATTGGTAGTTAGGCTCATGAACTCCGCGCAGCTCAAAACGCACCCATCGCACACCATTTTTGAATACTTTAGTAGCTTATTACGATTTGAAAAAAGATACTCCGAGCAGGAAATCGAACTTTCAGGATAAACAAAGAAAGTAGCGTAGTTAATTTTTAAATTTCTGCTATTCGCAAGATTGCAAAAACCCGGAGAAAAATAACACTTTATATTTTAATTTGGAAAAAATATTCCAAATTGAAATGATTGCCCTCCGTGCTCTATCGTCTTGGGCCACGAAACCGATGGCCCCCCGGACAACACTCAATCTGCACGCTCGCTCGGAGCCCAAAGACTCATGAATACGTGCGAGGAAGAAATAATCACTTGGAAATTTATGGACTCGGATTTGTCGTCAAAATCTATATGATAATCATGCAAATGATTGCATTTCAACACTCCAGCATACAGAGCAAGGCGTAGTCGCAGCCGAGCATCTACCCATTACACTCATTCTGAGGTGGTGATACCTCACCAGGTCACAATATTTACAGCAGCTATGATGGGTTATGTTTAGTGGATGAGTCCATGCATTTTCATAGGCTCTTACGAAAGAGAAATCTCTCAAATCATAAGAAAGAAGAAAAGTTCACAACATCTCCTTCGACATTGAACTTGCTTCGCAACAGAACAGTCGGGAAACCTCTTTAACTACCAATGCCATCTCGAAGCCAGAAACGTCAACACCTTAAAGCTGGTTCTTAAGTTTCCCCTCGAGCACGTTCACTCACCACTAGTAAAATTACTTAGGCCTACTTACTTTCCCTGTCATCCATGACTATTTTTACCATGCACCTGATTTGCAATGTAGAATAATTAAAAGAAAAAAAAATGGCTTAACTTCTTTAATATGGCCCTCCTGGCTACTTCCATGCCTAAACGGCCCCAATGAAGGCCGTCAGCATGGAAGTATTTTTTTTCATTAATTAATTAATTTCAAACATCTGCTCCAGTTTAAGAACGACGTATTAATGACTAATTTTACCATGCACCTGATTTGCAATGTAGAACAATTAAATGAAAAAAAAAATCGCTTACCTACTTCAATATGGCCCTCTTGGCTACTTCCACACCTAAATGGCCCCAATGAAGGCCGTCGGCATGGAAGTATTTACTTTCTTTTAGTAATTCCATTACTTCTAGTTTTACTGCAACAAATAAATTTAATTGATTATTGTTTATTTATATTTATTAATGACTATTTTTACCATGCTCCTGATTTGCATTGTAGAACAATTACAAGAAAAAAATCGCTTACCTTCTTTAATGTGACCCTCTTGGCTACTTCCATACCTAAACGGCCCCAATGAAGACCGTCGGCATGGAAGTATTTTCTTTCCTTTATTAACTCAAAGAAGTTTGTTACTTCCAGTTTTACTACAACAAATAAATAAACGCCTCTTGGAAGGCTGTTTGTCCAAGTTTCGGTATCGCCAGGGGGATGCACACGACCAATCTTCCCCGGCGAACCTTCTTAACCGCCACGATCAATCTAAATACATCGGCCGCAGTGCTCCTGCTGTCCGCATGCTGCAACAAATTAAATAAAATCTATTTGTCGAATATTTTATAAATAAAAATTGCACTAGTACTAGCCATCACATTAATACAAAGTAGCCTTTATTGATTATATTGTGGTCGACCAAATTTTTGATTTCGATATTTGCTTCCCCCGATTTGTGCACCATAGCTACAATGTCTGCAACGGTCGTTGTGTATCTGAAGAAATGGGCAATCAGAAAAGTCGCTTTTCATTGTAGGTAAATGCGATTAAGCTGATTAATAGAAAAACTTACAGGCATCCATTGAGACATTGGCCATTGATTCATCCAATGTCTTGCGCCATTCTGTCTGCTAAAACGTTCCCAATTTGTGGCGGAGGTCCAATACTAGTGCCATGAATAGAATCCAGTTCGTGTTTTAAAATTTTGTCTCGACCAGCTTGAAATGTGTTGTTTCTAACGCCTGCTTTCAGCATTTCTGCTTTTTAAGCAACCCTGTCAGCCTGGCGGGGGGAGTGAGTCTGTTTGTTAACTTGAGGCACCCTAAGGGCAGACTCTTTCACCTCGGGGAAAGGGGAGTTGACTGACAGGGTGGACCTCCTGATTATAGTGGATTCCGAACCACTTGGGGAACATGGTAAAGTCACACGATTAAATCGGAGAATTAACTTTTCGTCTACACCATTCCTGTATACTTTGTTATCAAGGACTACCGCCATTTTTTCAATTTTATCAATTAACCGGTTAAGTAGCACAACCACTGAAGGAATAGTGCCATATTTCTTGTCACTCAGCCAGTCGGACAAAAATTTGAACGGCATCAAAAAGCTCCTAACTTGTGACAAAATATGCCACTCTTCGTCATTGATTATTAAGCCATCCAAACAGCTGTTTGCTTGACATAAGATGATATTTATTTCACAATAAATCACATTGAAATGGTTACACATTACACAATAATATTTGACTATCACAATACAAAATAATGAGGTAACATTGTAGGCAATTAAGCCGGTGTTTTGAAGTTAACAAATTCATTTTTGACCGAATAAAAGGCGTTTTCCGTAAGAGCATTTTTTGATTTTTGCGAAAGAGTGTGGAACTTGCTCCGTAGACGGTCCATTCTCTAATTCCAAGGCAATCGAAGCCTGAGTAACTTCCTCATCAGTCCAGGGCTCCTTGTTTCCCACTGCGACTTGTGGTCTGTTTTCTTGCTTTCCGTCATCTAAAATTTTTCTCCATGCATCCCTCTGCTCAACTTTGTCTCCAACTTGCTCCGTAAATGGTCCATTCTCTAATTCCAAGGCAATCGATGCCTGAGTAATTTCCTCGTGTGGCTCCTCATGGACATTTTATTGTCACCAGCAGTGTCGTTACGCGTTTCTTCAAAACTCTCAGCATTGTACACATCATGGAAATTTTTTAATAACTCTTTAATTAATATTATTGTATTTTCCTTGTTTTCAACATCAGTAGTAAATCTATTTTTAATGGTATTATATTTTTTATCTAAATTCTGTTCATAACATACCGCGATTACGTTACAATGACTTGCACATTCTCACAAACCTCAATACGGCAATGTGAACAATGACGGTTTTCCATCACTGACTCCACACAGTTTACCAACAGCTTTTCACTCATTCTATTTCCATCACTGATACTACTATCGAGTCCTTTTATGACTTCCTGATGCCTCCTACTGAGGTCTTCTATCACATTATGATCTTTAATGATTACATAGGAATTGGTGGAACCACCGACCAGTCTATCTGGAATCCAGTGGATGTTGGTCTTGACATAGTCAAAAATATATTCTGTCTCATTTCCTATTCTAGCCTGAAACAAACTTAATGCTATCCTAACGACTGGGAGCTGATGGGCCAGCAGCGTCCTAACAAAGTCTTTATAGTAAAGGCTATGGGCTGCATTGTCGATTTCGCGACGAAACGTCAAACCTCCCTCGACAAATTCTAAGTGGCCGCTAGTGGCCCACCTAATCAAAATCCTAAAAATGCAGCAGGGTTTGTCTCTCTGTACAAAATATACGCATTGACCACTGAAACATGAAGGAAATGCTAGAAAATCCGCATGTACCATCGCTTACTTTTTCTGTCTATTGCATAGTAGCCCATTAACTGATCATTTTTATCGACATACCCCATGTTGGTATTGTAATCTAGGATGACTTGTGGCACTGAGTAGCTCTTCTTGTCGCCATTCTTTTCCTTCCGGAAAACTGATGATATAATAAAAGTGTCGTGGTAGTTCGAAGCAACTAAGTCTGCCCGCTTGTCCATCCACAGCGTTACACTTACACTATTATCTTTCCATCGCCATTTACATTCACCGGTTGACTTATTGCTGGCATCGAGGCTTGTGGTTATATTCTTGCGGTTAGATCTGATTCTTCCACTAGCCAAAATGTCGTTTTAATATAATGTCAAAATTAAAATTGGCATTCGTGTTAGGGTGACCGGTTACCTTTTAAAAGAAATAATAAATATCCAGCATGGTATTTCGGACATGGGGCAGGAATTATTCAATTACTCACCTAGGTATGACAGGCAAACACCCCTCGACAGTTTGCACCCAAAACTGTCCATATATATCAAATTCACCTTCACCCAACATCTCAATCATGAAGTCTGCAACTGACTACTACCGTCTACCACTCCGTACTGCTCAGGCGTCTGTCTGCGCGGCGCGCCCCACTGTTTAGTGTTTATATACTTGCTACTGCTTCTACCGGATTTAGGATATTTCGGCTTAATAGGCCCCTACCCGCCGCGCTGACATCACGTCTCGTCTAGTTCAACATTAGCTAATCATTATTTGCTATTAATTGGAATATTCAATTGTATTTCTGTCTTTTAAGTTGTGTTGCACCCTGTAAAAAATAACTTTATATGGGATGTTTCCGATTAGATTGTGCACTGCTCTGCTGAACAGTACCTAATCTTCTGGAAACACAGGGCTAGCCCCCGAAGCATTAACAGCTTCGGCTGTCATTGAGTTTCGGTCCAGTTCGGTCATGGCGCGTCAATTATCATAGATTTAATATTTTTATACGTGAATTTAAAAGATTTTGCCCTCAGTATGAAATTTGGCTCGAGGAGTGTTTCCAAGGCATATTACAACGAAAATTTGATGAGACTGGAAATGGACGTCGAGCCGAGCTTCAGGGCACGAACACTTAGCTGGAATTTTATTATGCGCGTTCATCGCATCGACACCCTTTTTGTTCTGGTCAGAAACAAATTGACTATTATTGCTCATTTTAAAATAATATAAAAATATAATATAAAAATATGTGCAAGTCGATTGTATGGAATAAAGGCTATCGGTAGCATTACAATGCCTCAACAAAACTCCTATGAAAATTGTTAAGTTGTGTTGCGCCCTGTAAAAAATAACCGATCATATCCGATCAGATTGTGCACTGCTCTGCTGAACAGTACCCAATCTTCTGGAAACACCGGGCTAGCCCCCGAAGCATTAAAAGCTTCGGCTGTCCTTGAGTTTCTGTCCAGTTCGGCTATGGTGCCGTCAATTATCATAGATTTAATATTTTTATACGTGAATTTAAAAGATTTTGCCCTCAGTATGAAATTTGGCTCGAGGAATGTTTCCAAGGCATATTACAACGAAAATTTGATGAGACTGGAAATGGACGTCGAGCCGAGCTTCAGGGCACGAACACTTAGCTGGAATTTTATTATGCGCGTTCATCGCATCGACACCCTTTTTGTTCTGGTCAGAAACAAATTGACTATTATTGCTCATTTTAAAATAATCTTGAATTTTAAACACATCCAGCCTCTTGCCTGCAATGAAATATGAGTCTACGTCCCGTGTCTTACCAATCAGTTGTAGGTCTTGCGAATGTAATATTGAATTTAGAAGAAAAAATGTGACGGAATTAGTTTCTTTCACCGTCAGACTTGGCTCGGCCTCCTTATCGTGTTGCATACAATTTGTATGCATGATGTTTTTCTCAAAGTCAAAAGATATTCAGAGATTCATTGCGACTTTGCGTAGGTGTCCAGGAACTACAATTACTTTTAAGAGGGCCATGTACTTATCAAGGTAAGTCCTCAATCATTCGGGTTTTTGGCATGAAAGGCAGCATTCACGCTGCAAGCATCGTCAAGAACGAAATGTACAAATTTTAAATAAAGCCTATCCTTTTCGTCGCAGTACATTTCGTGTACGTGTGGGGCTGACTGTGTAGGATCGTTCAGTTTCTTTTACTATTCCGAAGTGAGTTTGCAACTCAAGCCACTGATTGAGAATTTTTTCAATAATGTCCCTCCTAGCCAGCCAGCGGGCCATGCTCACAAATGATGGGGTTTTATCATCATTAATTGCCTTGTAGGGGAAGGTTGCCGAACTTGGACCAGTTTGTACTTTTTTTTTTTTGAAACATCTTTCAATGTACTTATCTGTTGCCTTTAATTGAGTATAAGTCTCTTCAACTATGTCTAAAAAGACGAATAGTTGAGAGGTACCCTTGCTTTTGGCCTCCGAATCCTTCGAAGCCTAAGACTTTAAAGTCCTCTGCATCTGCTGGTTCATTCATTGGTTTAGTGAATGATTTTTAGAGATGCCTTGGCTTCAATAGGTCCTCACTGATTGGTTCCGATGGCCTAACCACTCTAGGCTTTTCTTGCCTATTCGGCGCATCTGCTTGGATTGGTTTTGAACTTGGGTAGAATCTTTTCTTATTAGATCCTTCCTTCTTATTAGACAACGAGTCGTCCATATTTGTGTTTAAATTCGCTGACTGAGTTGCCTCCATCTGGAGTTTATCCCATATAATCAGAATAGTTAGCATACCAGCGTGGTTGTATGCCAGGTGTTTTTCAATAATCAATCTTTCCACTATCAGGCAACAACTTAGTGCGAACACTAAAGGTATCATTATTACCCCTGAAACAAATCATACCTTTTGGTAAATAATTTCGGTCATTTAACAGACAGTCGTTCTGATTATTGTCAGCTCAGCTCTAGAAGCTCTTCGTCACTTAATGGGCCATAATTTATAAGGGATTACATTTAACGGAGAGTTTCGCTTTCTTATAAAAACGTTTTATCAATTATATTTTGAAAATTTCCTAGATTTGTTTAGTATGTATTTATTGTGGACTGTATTAGCTTGCGATACAACCCCTTTAATTTTAGCTCCTGCTACTTCGAGTGCAACGTCTTCAAAATTTATAGGCATTCGATGTGGTTGTGGATGAGGTGATTTGGTAAGCCAATCGGGCCCCTCCCACTATTGCGAAAACAGAAGGTATGAGCAGTACACCCTCGTGATAAAAGATCGGCTAAAGATACACAACTCCATTCCTTAGTAGAGCTTCACATTTGAATTTCCCTTTTATAATTGTAGTTTCTGTCTTGACTATATTATGACTATTTTCGACTAACCTCGTCCGCGAATAAGGTTCGTCTAGATGGTTGAAGATATGCCATTTTTGGGCGCGTGTCATTGATACGGACCCGCTGCGTCTGAAATACAAGCATAATATCATTATCATCAATAATCAGGCCCTGTGGCGGAGCTTGCTTGTAAGGGGCCCAATGCTGCATTACACACTCAACAAATCCTCCGAACGTGTTCACACCTCTTACCCCATGCGACACCGCCAACTTGGTGTGCTTTCCTTTAAGACCAACAACTTTTTTTTTTTTTCACGTGGTCGAACCCACTTTCGTCAACGTTGAAAATTTGTGTCCCATCAAATTGATGCTCATCCACGCGAGTTTTTCTAACATATTGAAGGACTTCGAGACTAGAACCTCTCATTCAGAAGTGAATTCCGGTTGTCTTGAAGACAAGTATGGATAGCGATCCAAAAAGCCATTATTCCATTTCTTCCCCGCAAGACCAGTGTTATTTATTTATTTATAAGTCGCGATACTACTATCGAGTCCTTTTATGACTTTCCGATGCCTCCTACTGAGGTCTTCTATCACATTATGGCCTTTAATGATTACATAGGAATTGGTGGAACCACCGACCAGTCTATCTGGAATCCGGTGGATGTTGGTCTTGACATAGTCAAAAATATATTCTGTCTCATTTCCTATTCTAGCCTGAAACAAAGTAAATAATATCCTAACGACTGGGAGCTGATTGGCCAGCAGTGTCCTAACAAAGTCTTTATAGTAAAGACTATGGGCAGCATTGTCGATTTCGCGACGAAACGTCAAACCTCCCTCGACAAATTCAAAGTGGCTGCTAGTTGTCCACCTAATCAAAATCCTAAAAATACAACTAAATGCCGTTTACGTCTATAGTTTTCAGTACCCCAATGATATGTCTCAAATCATCGGCAAAACTGGCATAATCCTCATTGAACATTGACGTTGAACAGTCGATATCAATGGGGACTGGGACTACCAGACTATTAGACGACAACGCTCTATAATTTATCCAATTGACTAGTTTCCTGTTACTTACGAAATGATGCAATAAATTACAGCAATGGATCAATTTTTGCAAATCTTTTGCTATTCCTACGTTTTAACTTCGTCTAGTTGTTGAATTGCGAACGTATGCAATTTAACAAAGTTACCTACTTCTACAACTAACTTAAAATTTTGTGCAGCTCTTTCGATGCCGTCTGCAGTAGAAAAAAAAACTTTCTATAAAATTTTCTATATTGAATGTACCTCTGTGAGACTCACTCACGACTACCTCTAACCTGTCACCGTTAACATTAAACCCACATTCTTCCAAATATTTAGCTAAATGGTCCAAAAAATATGTGCAAGTCGATTGTATGGAATAAAGGCTATCGGTAGCATTACAATGCCTCAACAAAACTCCTATGAAAATTGTTAAGTTGTGTTGCGCCCTGTAAAAAATAACCGATCCTATCCAATCAGATTGTGCACTGCTCTGCTGAACAGTACCCAATCTTCTGGAAACACCGGGCTAGCCCCCGAAGCATTAAAAGCTTCGGCTGTCCTTGAGTTTCTGTCCAGTTCGGCTATGGTGCCGTCAATTATCATAGATTTAAAATTTTTATACGTGAATTTAAAAGATTTTGCCCTCATTATGAAATTTGGCTCGAGGAAGGGCATATTACTACGAAAATTTGATGAGACTAAAAATGGACGACGAGCCAAGCTTCAATGCACAAACACTTAGCTGGAATTTTATTATGCGCTCTCATCGCATCGACAGCCTTTTTGTTCTGGACAGAAACAAATTGACTATTATTGCTAATTTTAAAATAATCTTGAATTTTAAACGCATCCAACCTCTTGCCTGCAATGAAATATGAGTCTACGTCCCGTGTCTTACCAATCAGTTGCAGGTCTTGCGAATGTAACATAGAATTGCTTGAAGAGCGGAAGATCGTGCCTACACGGCTTTGAAAAAAAAACTGGACTATAGAAATAATTACAACTGGCTTGATCTTACTTGAGTGATGAAAACTGCGGTGAATAAGTTGACTGCTTCTAGGTCGGAGAGTGCTGGATTACTTTAGCTGGTCCGGCAGTCTATCTGCCCTCCTAATGCTGCAACCCCCCACAACGCAGTCCGCCCTCCTGGCCGACTGTTACATGATGCTCCGTCTCTCATAGTCTTGGGGCCATCCTCCCCCCAAAACCTGGTGTGGCGCCGTAGCCACCCGGCCCAAGGGCGACTCCCTTTCAAAGCATCATATCAAGAAGAAACTCCTCAAACGATTATTTCCCGGACTTGTCCACGTCTACCATCGCCAAAGAGCAGCAGGTTCTCAGCTGTCAACTTTATTCACTGCTGCCACTTCGTGCCAAAATTCAAACTTGTTCCTCATTACATACCCCCGCCTTCCAACAAAAAAGGGGATGACTCAGTCACCACTTTTTGTCCAGACCCCGCTGCACAACCGAAGACTGCGACTAATCAGACAAACGCCGGCTTGAGATGAGACACTTCATGTCTTCCAGCCGACACTCCCTTTAGGGTATCCAACAAAACCTCCCATATGCACTATGTTTATTTGATTATAACAGCTGCGCCGTGCAGGAATGCTTTTCTTGAAAATCAAACAATCTCAGATTCAGATTTTGGAAATAGTTACCTAGCACCAAGATCGGGAGCGAGTGTTTAAATTTCTATGTTGTCACTTGCATTGCGTTAACATTTATTTATTATTAGGCTATGTATGTTAATCGGTACAATACAGGCTACAACTATCTAATCTTATCTTCTCTTATCTAGTAGCCTATTACAACCTGTCTGGTGAAATTCAGATTTTGGAAATAGTTACCTAGCACCAAGATCGGGAGCGAGTGTTTCGTTGCGATCTTCTTCAGTTTCCCTTGCTCGGGCGGCTCTCTTCCTTTTTACACTGAAAGTAGCCCTACCCAGTGACGGTCTCTTCCTTGGTGCCATAGATTATAATAGTTATCGGTATCGGTATTTTTTAAGAATACAATTAGTTAAATTTTAGAAAGTAAAGTGAAAGTAAAGTAAACTGAAAGTGGAAGTGCTTTCACCTTGACTTAGTTAGGAAGCGTCAGCGATTGTCAATTGTTTACAAATAAGCATCTTTCATATAAAACTTGCCTAATTTATTAAATGAAACATAAATTTTTCACAATAAAAATAAATAAAGAAATTTAATGTTATCATTTAATAATTAACAACGCAAGAAAGGTAAAAATAAAAGTTAATAATTTAATTCAAAGTCTCTGCAGGTTCATGTCTCATTATTGCGTAGTAATTATGGTTCGCGAATTGATTAGGCCACGCCCCCGCGACGCGACGCCATGACTCCTTTATCAATAAGCGCACACCCCAACTTCTTCGCCTGCCGAAGCCTAACCTCTCATCGCTCAACAATAAATTTAACATGGGTTAAAAGAGGAAGAATAGACGAAGACATAGTTATAAATTAAATTAAGATAGGCCTTCTACATCTGCCCAAAAAATTGCTTAACACCCGCCCATGCAATTATAAATAGAAATGCTGGAAATGAATTTTTTCGCCTGATTTTCTAACAATTTTGTGTTTCACTCGCGTTTAAGGGGTGAAGGGGTGGTTTTGAAATTATGTATGTGTACTCGTTTTAAAGCTTATTTCATACTGCTTCTAATGAGACATTAAAAATTAATTTCGGTTGAAAACAGCTGGCTGTGGAATTTTTTTACTCTATGGATGTATTTGGAAATGTACCCTTTAAACCGGCATAAATAATTAGATTACTCGTGACTTCGTGGTATTTCATTTTAATAAACAAAAAATAACAAAAACTTAGAGTTTTAGAAAAACTTGTTATAACAACCCGAATTAGTAAAACCCAAATAATCGTTAAGAAATTAACTTTGTCTAAGAAACCCACTTGTGTTAGTATAAAGGGGTTAAAGTATAAGGGTTTTATACTAACACAAGTGGGTTTCTTAGACAAAGTTAATTTCTTAACGATTATTTGGGTTTTACTAATTCGGGTTGTTATAACAAGTTTTTCTAAAACTCTAAGTTTTTGTTATTTTTTGTTTATCCTTTAAACCGGTTTTTCGTCAAAACAGGGACTGCTTACCAACTCACCTGAGCCCAAACGAAGAGACGTATAGTAAACCTGAATACATGTCTGAAAAGACTAAGAAAGGTGGAAAAGGACTAAAGAAGTTTCAAGTTTTCGAATTGATATTAACACCCCCAAAAACGCGGTCGAAAAAGGCCTAGTTTCGCTGAAAATCAGAAAATTTGGGCGCACCCCCTCACGTTTCTACCCCCCAAAGTCGAACCACTTGCCCAATCACATCATGTATAGCATGGCCTGAAAGAGGAAGAATGGACGAAGACAGTGATGTAATTTAAGTTAAGGTAGGCCCAAATGTCAGGCTAAAACATTGCGTTGAACCCTCCAATGCTTTCTTATGGGATTTTTCGAACCGATTATCGCTCCTGTACCTGATCAGGTTCAATTTTTAAGGTTCGGCCCTACACGAAAACCATGTCCCGATTTTTCTCTAAATTTTGAGTGTAGCCGCAAGTTTCTGGTGCCAGTGGGTCCCGAGTTATGGCGAGTCAAAAAAGTGTCTACATACATAAGCACATGTTTACGTTTTTCATTTTTATAAAGATAGAATATGTTGTTCTGTGGTTTAACTGTTCCAGACCAGACATAGGCCATGTGGGTTTTCTGACTCAATGCCAAGGCGCCCGGTAAAATCTGAAAACAAGGAATTAATTTAAAAAATGCCTATTGTGTTAAAATTCCATATTAAATAAGCAATTCATTCAATAAATGGTTTGACTTCACAGCTCCTTTTTTTAGCATTTTAGGTTTAAATATTTCAGTCCGGCGAGTCTGCATGAACATCCAAAATTCAGTTTAGCCTACACCGTTTAGTAGCCTTCCTAGCTGATGTCCAAGTGACCCAAATCACTGATGACTACATTATGAAGTGTTTAAAACAAATTATCTAGCCAACCTGCTGACCCGGAAAGCACATTTGCTTTCCTAATTGTAATGTAATTTTTTTTTAACGTAATGTAGAAGTAGAACAGTAGGAGGCAAAAGAATTAACAGCCATCAGCATTGAGTATCGAAAATTCAACTCATACTGGCTATAGCCCATAACCGTTATATAATCAGAATGTATTTGACCAAATGAAAAAGAAATTCCCCTTAGTGTTGCCAAAAATTTTAATAAGGGAAAATTACTGCCAGAGTAATTACTTTATGCCTTTGTTTGCAAAGCCCTGATTTCAGCGAGAAATGATAATCAGTTAGGCCAACACAAGCTTGGGGTAGCTTATGTTTTTACCTATTATAGGCCCTAGCTCCACAGTATGTAACTTAGCATTTAAAGAACAACTACATTGAACTTACCTTCCGTTGTCTTAAACGTTTCCACACTGAAAGATATGCCAATGGTGTGAGCGGCCTCAATATATGCTCGCGTAACTTTTCGTATGTTACAAACACCTCTTTACAATCAGGGCAGATAGGGCCGTAGATAGAATTTCTTCAAACTGAATGTGTGTGTGTGTCACAGTTATCCTTTTTATGGAAAGTACGTAAATGCCGCATTAATGAGTTGTTGAATTGAAATATGTGGAGATTTCTCTTGAACTGACTCTAAAATCTCCTCAAGCATCCGACTAGCTACGGGTAGGTCATTCTGCTAATTAATAAGAAATATCGTAGGTAAACATGGTTGTACATTATATTATTCACATATAGCAGACTTACTCTATAAGTGGGATATCACGCACTTGTGCCAGTTTGGTAACTCGGCTGGATTGACAGTGTAGAGGTCCCTGGTAACCGTTGAAAGGGGCGCGAGGGGCAATGGCCCGATGCGCTCAGCTCTGAGTACTGGATCAGCATGATTGGGGGGGGAGCCCTCGCTCACCACCCCATTACGACGTTTACATGCAGTTCATAATTGGAGTTCACTCACACTTATTTCAGATAATCACTTTATACACTTTCACAATTTGGAGTAGGCTACTTCTAAATAAGTGACTTTGGCGAGTCAAGAATCAAATACATAACATGTCAAAAATAAAAGAACGTTTACGGTAAAAGTTGGATGAGACTGGACACAGTAACTGTCAGTCGCTGCCTTTTTATCACCTCCGGATGACCGTTAGAGATTAATCAGACTGTACACCGTAAGAAGCCGGTCTCGCCCATGTATAAGCATAAGCGGCCTAGACATCTACGGTACACAGCCTGAAGTTCTACATGCATCAACCGACACCCGAAGTGATGCGACAAAATGCACAAGCCAGATCATGTTTGCAGACCTTGCCAAGGTTTGCAAACCGACCCGGAAAAAACCTACTGTGACAGATACTGACGTCACAGAATATCCCCCCCCCCCCCAAAAAAAAGCGAAAGGAGAGAGAAAGAAGACCAAAAAATAATAAACAGTTCTGCAAGTCAGACACAGATTAGGGTACATGTTACAATTCAATCATTAAGGAGCAATCGGGTATACGATACCAAGAAAAATACAGAGTCGGGTTCTGAGGTGACAAGAGATATAAATAAATAAAAAGGAAACCAATGACATACATTTCAGAGAACCACAAGACTCATTCACACCAGCAAACATACAAGTTGAACAGGAAAACCAGAGTTCCATCAGTACCAACATCTCAAACAGCGTCACTGACAAATCAGACGAGCCTGCTACTAGTCGTCCATGGCGTGATACAACAGGCCAAAACTGCCAGGCTCGACAACCAATGGAACCAAAACTAGAGGAGGTATCTCACTGAAAGTTCAGGCGAACCCGCTACAAACATACCCAAGGTGTGATACAACAGGTCAAAACTGCCCGGCTCAACCACCGAGGAAGCAAGAGGGGGCACCATTCACAATCTGGGGTCCCCAGGGGAACTTTAACCAGATACAAACATACTTCTAGGGAACCTGTAAACAAAAAGGAAACCGAACTCTTGTCATCTACACAACCAAATAGGTTACCAAGCATATTGAAACAAACCAAAGAGAAGAACGACCAGTCAAGAATTTAAAAATGTCACATGAGCCAAGGCTACAATTTTCATAAAATAGGTAAGGCGGGCACTCGCCCTAACCCCAAAACAGTAACCAGTCCATCCAAACACCAACCTATATAAAACACTCAACCTAAACCACGCCAACCTGTATGAATACAGTATGTAGGTAACCTGTGTAACTCTACCTAACCCCCCTATGGGCCTCAGTTTAACATTCTAACCCAACCCTCCCCCTTGAGCAAATTAACGGTGTAAAAGGTACGTGTACGTGTAATGAAAAAAAAAAAAACCACACATTAATTCTCGTAGTAGGCAAGAGTCAATCAGGAAGTAGAATCTAGATATACAATAATCTCAGTAGCCAATTGTCGGCTGGCAATGCCCACGACAATATACTGGCAGAAATTAACGTACATGAAAAACTTACCCAATTAGAGAGAAAAATAAAAGCAAAAGAAAAAAAAAAAAATTTACGCCTACGAGGGCGGATTGAAAAGTCCGTAGAAAATCCGAGGGATGGCGCCACTCGTCAAGGCCAAATATCACCTCATTTAGCGAACTGTCTGATCGGAACTCAGTCAAAGTTTGAGCGTTATTCGATCATAATTGACATCACAGTGATTTTTTAAGTTCGGGGAGTTGCAGGTAATTGTGAGCAATGGATGAAAAAGAATTTCGAGTCGTTATTAAGCATTATTTTTTAAAGAAGAAGAATGTGCAAGAAACGAAAAAAAGCCTTGATAAACATTATGGGGAGTCTGCTCCGTCAATTAAAACTGTTTATAAGTGGTTCTCAAATTTTCGTACTGGGCATATGGGCACAGAAGACGCCGAACGCTCTGGGCGGCCTTCTGACGTCACTACGGCAGAAACTGTAAAAAAAATCAGTGATTTAGTGCTAGGAGAGCGTCGAATGAAACTGCGAGAGGTAGCTGACATTGTGGGGATCTCGAGCGAAAGGGTTCACAATATATTACATAATCACCTTAAAATGAGAAAATTGTCAGCAAGATGGGTGCCGCGACTGCTGACAGCTGAACAAAAACACCGTCGCGCCGAGCTTTGTGCAGAGAATTTAAAGCTGTTTCAACGAGCCCCCAAAGAATTTCTTCGTCGTTTTATAACGGTAGATGAAACTTGGGTTCATTTTTACACCCCAGAAACGAAGCAGCAGTCTAAGCAGTGGGTAGCCAGTGGAGAACGTGCCCCGAAGAAGGCAAAGACCGTCCAGTCAGCAGGCAAGGTCATGGCCACCATTTTTTGGGACGCAAGAGGTGTCATTTTCGTAGATTATTTAGAAAAAGGAAAAACGATTACCGGCACCTACTACGCATCCCTTCTTGACCGCCTTAAAGCAGAAATTCAAACTGTGCGCCCCCATTTAGCAAAAAAGAAAATTCTTTTTCATCATGACAATGCGCCGGCTCATACCGCAGTGTTGGTGACCTCTAAAATTCAGGAATTAAAGTTCGAACTATTGCGCCACCCTCCTTATTCCCCTGACCTGGCACCGTCCGATTATTTTCTGTTTCCCAATATGAAGAAATGGCTTGGAGGGAAAAGATTTGGCTCAAATGAGGAAGTAATGCGCGAAACAACCGAATATTTTGCAGGGCTCACGGAAGATTATTTTCTGGGTGGAATAAAAAAACTTGAGGGAAGATGGACCACCTGCATTGAGCGACAAGGGGACTATGTTGAAAAGTAGTAGTAAGCATTGTTAATACATTGTACCAGTTTAGAGTTTCTACGGACTTTTCAATCCACCCTCGTAGTTTCTCAGTAAAGCATACACGTTACTGGACTAACAGCTGATTTTAACAAAAACGAACCTGCTCACACATGTAGCAGTTGACAGGAGGCAACCTAATAAGACAAGCCCAAACCCATGGCTCGCATAGGCACTCCCGACACCTTAGGAAAAATTTCAATTAAGAGTTACACCAGATTACCTAAGAAGACACCAAACTGCAGCAGATCCCAATATAAGAAACCATCCACTAACAGCATTCTCCATCACCGAAACAAGTGAAAATTCGTTCAAGTCGCACTTTAGCCAGTGACCAATCGACCCACGCCAGATGTGCATGTATCAAATTTGGGAGAAATAATTACGTACGCGTTACGTGAATAAAGAGCTCACCAAAAAAACTGTACAATATGAACCTAGTGCAAGGCATCTTATGAACAACATACCGTATGGCAAAGTACTATCTTATACAAATATGACCGCAAACCATGTGCAATTAAAAATTCAAGGAACAATATCATTACGTTACATTGCAAACAATCCGAATTAGCCGTAAGTGGCAAAATGCAAGAGAAAAATAAAACTGCAACACAGAAACATTATCTATCAAAAACCATTAATCAAGTTAAAAAAAAAAAAATTTACGTTGGGCGCCATTTTTCTTGTGGAGATTTCTCTTGAACTGACTCTAAAATCTCCTCAAGCATCCGACTAGCTACGGGTAGGTCATTCTGCTAATTAATAAGAAATATCGTAGGTAACCATGGTTGTACATTATATTATTCACATATAGCAGACTTACTCTATAAGTGGGATATCACGCACTTGTGCCAGTTTGGTAACTCGGCTGGATTGACAGTGTAGAGGTCCCTGGTAACCGTTGAAAGGGGCGCGAGGGGCAATGGCCCGATGCGCTCAGCTCTGAGTACTGGATTAGCATGATTGGGGGGGGAGCCCTCGCTCACCACCCCATTACGACGTTTACATGCAGTTCATAATTGGAGTTCACTCACACTTATTTCAGATAATCACTTTATACACTTTCACAATTTGGAGTAGGCTACTTCTAAATAAGTGACTTTGGCGAGTCAAGAATCAAATACATAACATGTCAAAAATAAAAGAACGTTTACGGTAAAAGTTGGATGAGACTGGACACAGTAACTGTCAGTCGCTGCCTTTTTATCACCTCCGGATGACCGTTAGAGATTAATCAGACTGTACACCGTAAGAAGCCGGTCTCGCCCATGTATAAGCATAAGCGGCCTAGACATCTACGGTACACAGCCTGAAGTTCTACATGCATCAACCGACACCCGAAGTGATGCGACAAAATGCACAAGCCAGATCATGTTTGCAGACCTTGCCAAGGTTTGCAAACCGACCCGGAAAAAACCTACTGTGACAGATACTGACGTCACAAATACTACTCCACAAAACCAGCACAGAAAACTCATTTTGAACGTTTTGAATACACAAATACGTGGTGTAAAACAGTTTCCAATGCCAAGCCGGGAAGACGGAAGCAAATGGTCAATGGACTTTACTTTATCCAACGGCCGAACGTGGTAGTTCAACCATTCGTCGCCGAGCTTCCCAATAGCGGTTCACCAAGTCATCGTTCGGGTAGGTGAGAGCCGTGCAGTCCCTCAGGTGGTCTTCGTCCATTCTTCCACCGTGACATAGTGGACATGTGTCATCGGCGGCAAGGCCAATGCGGTGTAGGTGGGCCTGAAGGTAGTCATGGCCGGTCTTCTTCTGGGGTTACAATCTATCGATTGGTTTGCAGCAACTTGACTCTTCTTCTCCACTCCTCCCTGTCTTCCGCGATCCTTTTCATTTCCCAGTAGGTCCCGCACTCCATGTCCGCCATTACGTCCTCCATGTGCTCCTTTCCTTTCTCCTTTCATGGCCGGTATTGAGGCGGAATCTAGCAACAGCTTCAGCTCTCTCAAGGTTCCTACAGATGGGTCCCACTGTAGCAAGATTCTCCCACTTTTTGCCAGTGCTTAGGGTCTTGAGGGTGTTCTTCGTGGCACTGCAGATTGTGTCACAGGTTTTGACATTTGATAGTTTTGGATTACGGATACTAAAATGGTATTAAATATTTTGTAGCTTTACCTGAATTATCTTTCTAATTTAAGTAGCCGATTGAGTTTCTGGAGTATCCGTCCGGTATGAGCCACTAGCCAGTTTGGAAACAGAGGAGGTTTCACGCCTCAGCAGCAGACAACACACCAGCCAACCAAGAGTTAAGATGCTCTCCAAGGAAGGCCTGCCATATCTTTTGCTCAGTAAGAATTCGATAGATGGGTCCAGGGTATTTAGAAACCCAATTTAAAATAATATGCATTCACATTACGTTTACTTTAATTAAAATAAAATATCGATATGGCATCCTCCTCACAGAACATCCCAACTCCTGGAGACTCACGAAGTAGGCAGAAAAGAAGATACCACAGAATACGTTGCATAAATAAAGATAGAAATATATTCTACTTATCATTTCCGATGACTAAAGAGACAGCACAACAGCAAAATGTAGGAAGGTACGGCTCCTTGCCGTCCTCATTCCCGCGTGGTTGCCTCCTGTGTTCCCAGTGACCTCAGGAACGGCCAGGCACTCACACTCATTCCTCGTTGATCTCACACTCGTTCCGTAGTTGCCTGCTTGCCTCTGGCTCCATCCATGTAGCCACTGAAAACACAAGAAACAACCAGCAGTAACACGAAAATAAAACCCATACTAGGGAAGGTGTGATAGTGGGATATCAGAATGTATAATACTGGGACGCCGACAAAAGAAAAAAAAACTTTGATAACCGTGTCATCACATACCTAATAAAATTTTAGAAGTTCGTTAAAGTATAAATTGGTAGCTCGAATGAGCGCCATATTGAATAAAATATTTTCATAGAATATTAGAAAGGTTGTACCATATTAAAAGATTTTAGGACTAGGTTCCTCATTGCTATGGACATCGCCCTTGGACAAGATGGACTTGCACATGACAAGTCATGTTCACGTTTCAACAATCTCAATTCATGTCGAGACTCGAACACCCGGAAAATATGTTTTCCTCTAAGTGGAGAAAAAAAAAAAAATCGCCTGCGATTCGGTACGGAGGTCGATAAAATGAACAAAGAATATCTGGGCTATTTAGCCTAACAGCATACTCTTACAATTGACTTTGGTAACGGATGCCGTCCCATAAAGAATACATCTGTGGGTTGCGTCTGGCGCACACATCAGCAATCCAGGGGCCGCTCCCACCACTATCAATCATATAAATTAATTTAATAAAAATGCGAGTCAAACACATTCCAGGTGTTCGAGTCTCGACTACACAACTGAAATAAAGAAATTAGTAACTCATTTGAACAATCCGGGGTCCTGAGCTGCATTCAGGCACTTCTCAGAGAACCCATATGCTCTCTTGTCGTAGACTATTTAGACCACAAGACATTACATAGCAATACACATCACTCTCAGATCCATTATTATACTTTTCATAACTATTCTTTCCTGCATTACAAATTTTTATCGATTCTGCATTACAAATTTTTATCGATTAGAAGACTTGGTTAAGCCGCACTATGGCACCATACTTAACCCAACTCCTGAACTGGTACCTACTGGCACATGACAAGTTCTCACACTGACCAACAGGAAAGTTAGTTTTCTGATGTTTTATAAAAATCTCGGGTTTCCAAAGATTCCGAGTACCCCTTACATTATATTCATTGCATTTCTCACACTTTTCATCTTTAATTTATTTAAATTTTTCCATTATCACCTTCCAACGTCTTTCACTAATACATAGTACTGACTCTCTTTGCCACGCTCATCCTGGGGACAACGCTCACCTGGGGAAACTGACGTGACGGGGGAAACAAGGCAACGCCCTGCCCCAACTTGAAAACTTCTACATCCTTTTGCTGATGTCGCCTTGATTGGAAACTTCCAGCCTCATGTGGGGATTGGATAGGCTCGGTTAAACACTCAGACGACAGCTATTCTCGTCGGCGACAAAGTAGAACGAAAAGAAAGTAGTGACCAACAGGAAAGTAGCCGACCGTAGAAAACCCGAAAGAGTGGAATTGAAGAAAAGGAAGTAAAAAGAAAGAAAAAGAAAAGAAAAAAAAGAAAGAAAGAAACCCCTGTGAAAAGGTGCACTAAACACTCATTAGACAGAGGTCTCTTTTAAAATTAGATAAAAGGTGATTCTTCACCGAATTTCAAGACAAAAGTGTCCCTACAACGACAGGATCTCTTACCACGTAAACTATAATAGGCCACAGCTGACATGTTCAAAACCATATGACTTTGACAGATGACCAATGAGAGACGAGCGCGCGCAAATGGGAAATTCAAAACTTTTAGGACTTTTAATTTCTTACGATTTCTTAACTTACAACTGAAGAAACTGATTTCCGTTGGACACCACTCTTCCCTTCTAACCTCCTAAGCATCATACGAGACCTGGCCTACAATTTAAACTTCCAACCCTAAAATTCGGAGCTCCTCAGATATTTTAGCAACTGGGACGAAAAAAAAAACCCGTCACAATTGCTGCATTTATTTGGCTCTTGGCTCGGTTCAGGGTTAGTGGCACGTTAGGTTGGTCCATTTCCGCTCCTTCCTTGGCTTTCGCATCAGTTTTTTCATTGCCATATATTCCCACATGGCTAGGTACCCACTGTAGGGAGGCTGCCCACCCTGCCGAAATGAGTTCCTCCAGTTTTTTTCGGCAATTGATTGTCTCCTCACAATCGGTGGAGGCGTTGCTGCTTAGCATTAATATAGCCGCTTGGGAGTCTATGAGGAAAACCACTCTTGCCGGACGCAGGTTAGTAGCTAGGAGCTGGTTAGATGCTTCGTATACGGCGCGAACCTCGCCATCGTAATCGTCAATGGTCAATGGAGGAATTGTTATATTATCTTACAGCTGATGTGTTGATGTGTTTACAGTTTACACGTGGAAAAAGGGTTCCATTTTGCATTGTGTTCCTCAAGAACCTGATATTTCTGTATCCGTTGCAACTAGCTCCTAGCTCAAGCCTCAAGGAACGTTCATAGGAACGGCTCCAGTAAGAACGACCCACCTCTAGTGTTGAATAGAAAAAGGGCTTAACCCACAATGTGTCCTTGCTTGCTTGTGATTGGTCGGCATCTGTAGAGCTCTAGATCCCTGTCTAACAGCCCTGAAGAGTGGTTTAAGAAGTAAGACTACCTAGGTCAGTCTCCATGAACTCTTTAAAGGAATAGGGACAGACTGAGACTAAAAGATTTTTTAGCCTAGATTTTAATGCCTTATGAGGCAGGCTCACCATCTCCAAGGGGAGCTTGTTTAGTATTTTGGAGCCAAGATGTGCTGGACAACCAGTCAACAGAAGCCAATCTAGCGATAACAATCGGGCTTGGCTTCCGAGCCTAACTCCGGTGCACAGAATCTGAGCTGCCTTAGAAGGTAAACCAATAGAGGAAGCCGTTTCGTCTGAGAAGTACGAGTATGGTTTCGAATGGAGTGGCATGGAATGGAATAATAACATATAAAATTATCTCATGGAAAACATTTGGTGCCGTGCAAGCTCCTAATGGCATTTGAAAATAACCCGCTCTTGGTGGCTTCGTTAGCTTATTCGTTTACTCACATCCCATATGATAGCAGGAATCCACTCTACGGTCTGTAGTATTCCATCCCGCGTAGCTCACATAACATTTCTATTATGAGCCTGGAGATATTCATTTTATGTGTTAAAATTAATTGTAAGACAAGAATGCATTTTTATTAGAGTGAAAGAACAATTGAAGTTCGTTCTTGTTTATTTCTTCGTCAAGCCGAAGAAAAAGTAGTCATACCAAGCCGCTACTCTTCACAAAACTATCAATTTTTATATTAATTGGGAGCACGGTCGTATTTGTGCTCTGTGCAAAAAAAAACGTGAAATTGTACACACGATGACTCATTCCAAAAATTGTAAACAAGAGGGAGGGGAGGAATTTTGACTAAATCCTGTGAATTTTAAATTTGGACCTCCCCTGAAAATTTCGGTAGCTGTTCTCGCTCAACGCATATATAACATAATTAGGGGCCTGTTTGGGAGCCACGGTCCTAGCAAAAGCTACTGTATGTAATTGTCAATTTTATTCAATGTAGGCTACGTCACTGGCTCGTGACTATTCTCCCTATGACAGAGACATAGTAATTATAATATTTGTACTAAATTAATTATGTGTTTATTCTGTATTTGTATGATTCCGGAGCGAAGTAATGGTAAAGGCACATTATATACATAATATGTATACTATCCTTTATTTATAAAAATTCCATCTGACGGCTGTAGCCAAAGTGTATTATCGTCTACTTTACTCTGACGTCATTGATAGATTATTGTATAACTAATGAATAACACAGTTGTAGTGTAACTGTATTCTGTAGCGTACTGCTGTTTAAGTGTTGAGTAACTTCATCCTTTTATTGCCATTACTTTACTCGCTTTATGTTATTTCGTGGCCGTGCTGATCAATAGCATATTGTGAAATGTGCATGTATTCCCCACTTTGGCGGCTACTCCACTGGTCGATTACGTTATAATATGGTAGGTATCACATTTGACGGGAAAAGTGACCAGTGGAATAGCCTCCTTCAAAATTTTCAATGAAGTTAATTGTTTCTCATGTTATTTATTACGGTTCTTATAACTTATTATTTACATGAATAATTGGAGTTATTATCTTATTTCTAGTTATGGGTACAGCATTTATAGGCTATGTTCTTCCTTGAGGACAAATATCATTTTGTGTAACCACTCTTGGTTATATTTGCTGGAGAAGAATCTTGCTGAAAGACCCTGGGTCGGTTTCGTTGAAAGGCTTTCTCAAGTACTGTATTTTTATGGATTAGAGCACCCGTCTAAAATCCTTTTCACATAAATGTACCTCAGCCATACCGCGGTACGCTACTCCCAACGAAACCATCACTGAGGCCGGTTATTTTTTGTTACTATTACTGCCCAAGAGGTACCAAGAAGACTTTTATCCCAATTTCCATGCAGGCACTGATGCAATTTCCGCGGAAGAGTGGTTTGCAGGCAAGTTTTTCCTTACAATAACCTGGAAATACAAGTATAAACTGCATTTTATTCTGATATTTATAGCTTTTTCTTACTCAAAGGAATCGACAGTCTCTGTCGTGCATAGTCCCTTTAAGAGTGTACAGCCCGTAGGGAATTGGCAGCCCGAAATTTAATATTTTTTATTTAATTAACCAAGCATGTTATTAAAAATTTGGCTCATCAAAGACTACTTCATGATGCATCATACAATATAATAAGGTATTTTTAGTTTTTGAAATTGTAGTTTTTCCATAAACATGCAAATATTTTATAAACAATAACCTTTCATGTATAATCAATTTTATAAAAAAAAAACTAAAATTTCGAAAACTAATAATACCTTATTATAATATAATATATTATTATGATGCATGAAGTAGTCTTCTACAACTTTGATGGGTTAAATTTTTAATAACATGCTTATTTAATTAAATAAAAAGTACCTATTAAATTTCGGGCTGCCACTTTCCTAAATTTCGGGCTGCCACTTTCCTACGGGCTGTACACTCTTAAGGTGACACTTCAATTGGACGGCGATATGCAATAATAACCAACCAACCCACAAAATGTCATTCTGAGATATCGGACTTCAATGTTTTGTCTACATTCTAATTCTACGAAGGGTCCCACCCTTTTGGTTTTGCATTTTTCTGAAACAAGTTGAGGTGCTCTAATTTGACTAAAAAAGAAATTTAGTGCCAGTTGCCTGGGTAAGGAGTTATTCACCATTTTGTGGGTTGGTTATCTATTACAAATTTTAAGTTTTTTAAAGTTGAAGTTACAAAGCTATTTTTTAAATAATCATTTTTATTGATTATTCAATGCTAAAGTCTGGAACCCGTCTAGGTCATCGGTGGTATTTCTGTCGGATTTCAGGCTCTTGCGGAAAGGTAACACGTCCCCTGGAATAAGTTGGAACATGGATTCCAAATCCTTCAGTTTTGCAGGGGCGATGGGCTTTCCCTCTGGCTACAGAAGTTGCAGTTCTTCTAAAAATGGTGCACTATGCCTTCCTCTAGTTCTTTTCGATAGATCGATCTCGATCCAAAATCAGTCTTTACAAACATTTTGAATGGATCTGTCTTCATCAACTTTACTTCCCTCAACTTCAACCAGCAAAATTTTTCTCCAAAGACTGACGTCTTTCGGTTGGCGATGGTAGCTTCTAAATCAGTTGAGCTGAAGAATTCTTCATTTTCCATCTTAATGACTCTGTTTCTTCTTTCTGCAAGACTTTATGACATTCATGTAATCTTCGGGGGTGTACATGCGCTGTTAAAGTTTGAGTGCGTATTCAATTTCCCCGAATGCGGAATCATTGGGCAGGAAGCTGTGCCCTGAACAGAGGAATCTAATCTTAATAGAATCCAAATTTAGTTTAGACTGTAGCGTTCTCTTCAGAACCCATACGTAGCAGAAATGTTGTCCTTTACTGTTGTATACGCCAAGATTATATACCCACAGTTGTCTTTTATAAAAAAAAAAATCCCAGGTGTCCTCTCTAAATCAAAGGCAAGGCATTCTTTTGTTATGGTTTCATTTGCTCCTTTGAGGTCACTATTCATTCGTTCTCTGGCTGCACTTGCCAGTTTTTGGTGTTCACCTCTTTGCCATGCTATTTCTGCTTTCTTCATTTCGTCTTGTTCGTTTTCAATTTGGATTTTGTATTTGTCACAGACATTGCAAGTGTTTTTTCACCGGCTTAACCGCAGTTTCATTTGCTGTAAAAAATTCGCTTATAGGATGAAAAACTTACTGATTTATATACTTCGTACATTTTTGGAAGAGTCAAATCAGGCGGTAGGAAACATGCTTCAGTGTCACTTCTACAGCAGTGCGAGATGTACTTAGGAATTTTGTTAATTTGCTGGATTATAAACTTAGTCTTTTCTTCCGGCAGCTTGTTCTTTCCAGCAACCTTCTTCCCTCTTTGATCAGGTAAGGGTGTTCGATTGTTCATTTTGTTCATTGCAGTGTTGATTCGACCCGTTGACACTCCCAACGTTTGGGCAAATGTTTCACGACAGACTAGTTTTCCACATATGGTGTAATGACAGTTTTGATTTGTTACAGTGAAGATAGTTGGGCCTGTGCCGCAGTAGCTTTATTTGTTGCACAGCTAATTTGGGTTTTAAATACCTAGGTATTTAACAGCCAGTCAGTTGGAGTAACATTTCTTCCATTCGTGAATAGAACACCTTTGGATTTTTCCGCGTTAAGTTTAATGCGCCAACGGTTGGTCCATTCTTCGAAATTGATTAAGCTTGGATTAAGTCGGAGGCCAGTTCTGGTATGCTGTTGCCGTACGTTCTTAATCTCATGTTGTTGTAACAGCCTTGTATTTGAGCCTGGATGTTACTAGTAAATTCTGTTATGCTAGCGTCATGTCTGGTACCGTTTCTAAAGGTACCCATGTTAAGCCTTCGAATTTTCGTTGCAGAATGGTCCAGTTACTCTAGTTTATTGATTTAATGATGCCTGCTACTCTTGGTATATTTAATTCTAGCACCGGCAGATAAGAGTAGAGTTTGTTGAGCGTTTACTGCTCCACTGGATCTGGAAAGTTTTTCATATTGTCTGAGATATCAAATCAAGTTCTCTTCCCATCCCGGATTCTACTGCTATGTCTCTGTCGTATCATCGACACCTCAATTTTTTTTTTAAATCGGCATAATTGATCAATGATAGAGTAAAATCACAAACAAACAAATTAAAAAATGGCTTCATGGGATATGTTAAGTACAAAAATTTCAATAGAATTCTTTAAAAGGAAAAACCAACATTTCCGTCAATGTCATTTGCATTATTTAATGCGAGGTCGGTGGAAACCCCATTATTGAATGTCGGCTACCACGTCACCGTTTTTGGAATTTGCACTTGCACGTCGGTGGATACCCCGCCTAAAGGCAATGCTTTATTCAATACTTTGTAGTATAATATGTTATATATAACACTGACATTAAAATAACTTAAATTTACTGGACTTGTCGGGGCTTGTGGTCCAGCAGTTAATACGACGCCCCGATTAGGCGTAGACAGCCCCGACAAGGTGTAATGTGCCTTTTTATTTCCTATTTGTGAGGCAGTTTTTTCCATATCCTCTAATTTCGGTTATAACGAGGAGGTTACCTCTTCAACCAAAGTTAATTTAATGCCAGTGTTATATATACCTACCATATAATACTACAATGTACTTTCTATTGTACTTTATTGTTTTTTTTTTGTTGTTGAAGGAATAAAATTGTATTTTTTTCTTTTTCTAAAATATTGGAATTTAATTATGTATGCAACAATTAAGGGGAGGACGTTAAAATTATAATTTTTGCTCATGCTGGTTATTAAAATTAAAATAAATGAAAGTTACGACGTTTTCGTATAATTATGAAGGAACCGAATGAGTGTTCACCGATATCTTGATTACTATGGCGTAGACTACAAGTCCACACATGGCAGTCACGTGCAAGTATGACGTCAACTATGTATGTATGACAGACGTAAAGAAGAAATAATTTAATTGTAATTTTCTGTATGGATGTTATTGTCTATGAGAATGTTCATGTTCAGTCCTGCACAAATAACAACTAAAATGGAAAATACAGTGTATAAGTTTCAAATATTTGTTTCTTATTTATCTCCGTAAAAGTAAACGATCCTAGGCCTAACTCAACCTACCTCAAATTAGGAATAATTTCACATTAAGTAAGTAACCCCCAAACCTCATAGACTGCACGCGGCTCGCGTGCAACTGACGCTCATGATTCAACTGGGTTCGCACGAAAATCAAGTCCAGATTTTCGGTTCGACAGGAACAAAACGTCGCATCTTCACAGTTCAATTTTTATAAATTTACATGTTGCACGTACAGCTTGTGGCGTGACACCGCAAATCAACGTAAGTCAAATGTATTGGCCATTTTTAAAATACATTGGTATTCTCGGCGTCGTTATAGATAAAGTGCTGTCTAGACTCTCTCCCATCGTGTTAACGAAAAATCAGAAAAAGGTAAAAAGGCTAACATCTGCTGAGGGGGGAGCGGCCCTATAATACGGCGCAGAGTTGATGGAAGAAGCCAGTTACAGCGCCCTAAAAAAGATTAACGTTGACCAAATGTCGTCATAATTTACAATGCATTTTTTCTGCCTCGACTTGAATATAGTCTATTGTTTTATCGTGGGGCTGCACCCAACCATTTAATAGAACCGGTCCGAGTTTACTCGAACATGCTTTCCCATTTATGAATTAGTAGAAAGTAATAATGGCAGGGCACGCAATGCATTTGAGCGTAAATTTTCTACCATTTTTTCAAAAAACATTTTTTGTGACCAAAACCAAATACTTTTTTGGGAATGCAACCTGTTTCGTTACTCGTTTACACACCTAAAACATGTCAGAAGGTAGAAATCATCGAAAGAAAGGTTTAGCGGAAAAATGATTTTTTAGTCATTTTTCATTAAAATTTAGTAATTTTTATTTTTTTACCCCCCGAAGCAAACTATCAAGGGGCAAGCGACCCCCTGCATTTTATTACAATTAATAAGGGCTATATATAATATTAATATATGTGAATTTTAAAGAAATCGTTGGAGCCGTTTTTGAGAAATAATTTTTTTAGACGTTTTTTTGGAGTTTTGTGAGAATAAAAATAAATGGTCCCGAGATGTCACTTTTGTGAACCTACATGCCAAATTTCATTTAATCGGCCGAGTAGTTTGCCCGGAAATAGATGAACAGACAGACATTTCGTAAAAACCACTTTTTTTGGTTCCTGGGACCTCAAAACGTGTAAATCCGTTGAAATCTCGGAATCGAAAATTTGGACCGTCACCAAGTTTTCCTTATACTACGTATAAATTGGAAAGCAAAAATTAATTACTTCACAAACAATGGCTATTGGTTTGATATGTAAGAAGTCCAGATTATCACATACCGCCCTTCTTTTTAAATTATTGAAGTTACTGGCCTCTTCACTCTACATAAAAAAGTAACTAGGCCTAGTTTTATGTCATTAAATATTTAGAGTCCTCTCTAATAAAAACTGCTACCACCAATACTAGAAACGCTGCGCTCGGGCTTGCTATAAAAGAACTCGGAACTTTTGGTAGGTACCAAGCTTTTAAGAAATTATCGGGGGAAGATAATTTAGCGATCATAAAATATTCTGTCCGTGAAACAAAATCGAAGATCATGAGCTTCTTCTGGCCAACCTAAAACTGAAGTAGTTACAAGTGACATTTTTTTTTTTTAAATCAAAAATATTTTGAACATGGCGGGGTTTGTGTTGTAATGTTGGATTATCAAAAATCGGCCAATCGCAATTGCGCAATGGATGACGGATCAGACGGATGTAAATAATAACAAAATGTAATGTGCATTTTGCAAATGGTATCGAGCTGATGAACAGAAGTGTTGAATAATAATAAATTTAAATTTAGTATTAATTGGTTTTCTACATCACCTTTTAATATTTTCTGCAGGGAATGGATGCGATTGTAAAAGAAGAAGTGGGTGAGTAAATTATGATTCACTGACTTAGTGTATGAGGCACTTGGCAATAGGGACGAGACATTGCCTTAATTCTTGTAGTTCTAATCGATTTTGACCACTCACAACTATAAAGAGTCATTAGGTCATGCACTCATATAAAATAAATAATCTGGTATACAACAAATAATTAAGCCTGTTACTTGCAGTCTTGATTTGCCTACGTCTTTACTCTTACGTCCCAATCACAGCAGGTAATTCTAATGGAGAACTTAAGTCAGAAACTGAAAATTTTCGAATACGGAATTCAACGGTCCTCAACACCATGTCACAAAGTGTCTTGTGATTGGTGGGGCCCATCCCCATAATTAGTTTGTGACCCTTAGCTACTACTACTCCCAGAATCTATTGGTAAAGGTGAATGGCAATGGTTGTTTTGACCACGGCCCATCAGCCCGGATTCTTCTGGTTCTTCATTCGACTCCGGCCGTGAAAGCCTTTGCTGTTACAATGGTTGTTGTTGTTGATAGTAGCATGTAATCCTAATGATTGCCAATAATCCATCGATCACAGTAAAGTTGATTTAGTGGTACGGTACCACAAAAACCGTGCAATTAACTATTCCGCATAATTTTAACCAAAGCACTCCTGAAGGCGTCCAACTTGTCGATCCTCTTTTTATCAAGAAGTTTCCCCTTGTTGGCTACATGTAAGATCTTAAAATTATCGAAGTCAAAGGCATGGCTGTGGGTGTTTATATGTTGGGCAAGGGCGGACTGTAATATACCCCTGATTTCCTCCCTTTCTCCAATTTAGGCTTACAGTTAATCAGTTGCTTACCCAACGAGTTCACAGAATACAATGACACATTCTTGTCGATCCTATCTCCAATCCATGAGGCTAACTCCAAACTCATCCTACCCAGATGTGGTAACTTAACGTACCCTTTTTTTAAGTAGTGCTCCCTTGTTAGCGCTACCATTGGTTAATGTTTAAATGTTCAATTTAAAATTGTTTACTTTATGCGATGCTGTGTGTATCTTGACAATGCGTTTTGTTTTGTTTTAGCTGGCATACCGTTTTGTTTTGTCTGTTTTTCAATTGCACTTGACGCTGGCGTGAGCCGAAACCGGTTGTGTGTTTTTTTAATTTATTACGTAAAACTGTACTAAGTAATTTTTTCAACAATGAGTGACAGCAAGTTTTGCAAAGTTACTAAGGAGACTACTATGTTTATACGTAATATATATGTTACAAATTAACTACAATTTCGATTTTTTTTGACGTGACAACGTCTAAAAAGTCTATGAGCGCCGGCTGGAATACTAGGTGCATCTACGAAAAAGTGTAACGCGAGTCAGTAACGCTGGTTTAAAGGAACTTCTTGGGCAGGTGTAGAAGGTCTATCTCAATCTAAATTATACCCAAGTCTTTGTCTATTCTTCCTCTTTCGGGCCATGCTATATTTGTTGTGATAGGGCAAGGGGTTCGACTTTGGGGGTTGGAAACATGAGGAGGTGCGCCAAAATTTGACCCGAATTTGCTGATTTTAATAGAAAATAGGCATTTTTCGGCCGCGTTTTTGGGGGTGTTAATATCAATTTGAAAACTTCAAATTACATTAGTTCTTTTTCTTTTTCTGCCGAAATTAACAGTATGAATTAAGGTTTCAAACGAACATAAGTACATATTTTCAAATTCACCCGTTCACCCCTTAAATACGAGTGGAACCCAAAATAACGCATTTCCAGCAATCCCATTGGAATTGCGTGAACGGGTTTAAAGCAATTTTTTGGGCTGATGTGAAAGGCATATCTTAATTTAAATTATATATCTTATATCTTCTTCTTTCAGGCCATGCTATATTTGTGGTGATCAAGCAAGGGGTTTGGCTTTGGGGGTGCGCACGATTTTAAACAAAAATAGGCCTCTTTCGGCGTATCTATTCTATTTCGGCCTATCCTTTGTATTTAAAAATTCAAACTACGGTACTTAAAGGCTTTTCCACATTTCTTTCTCTTTCCAGCCATATATTATTTCAGTTAATTAAGTTTAAGTTAATTTAGGCGTTGTCACGTAAAACTATCGTCCGTAAACCGACTTACAGACAACCAATTTTTTTTTTTTACAATAAAACATTGCGAAAATTTAAAATACCTTATTGTATGGTGCATGAAGTACATGTAGTCTTCTACAGCTTCAATAAGACAAATCTTTAATAACTTGCTTAGCAAATTAAATAAAAAGTATTAAAGTTCCGGCTGACTATTTCCTACGGGATGTACACTCTTAAATACCGTCTAATGACGTCTAATAATGTTTTTAAAATTTCAGAAGCATGCGAGTATGTTACCGTGAAAATAGAAGCACCTACTGATGGACTGTGTGCTGGGAACAAACGTCCGATCCACAGCTGTCACATATGCGGGAGGACATTGGCAAGCAAACAATCTCTGAACTATCATATAAAAGTGCACACTGCTGACAGGCGTTATAAATGCACAGTCTGCCCCAAAACTTACATTTCCAGCGACGGTCTTGAAATTCACATCAAAACCCACACGGGAGAAAAACCTTACGTGTGTTGGACTTGTCAGAAAAGGTTTGTAAGCCGGTCACACTTTCTTAGACATCAGAGACAGCACACAGGGGTTAAACCTTTTGAATGTCAGGTTTGTCACAGGAAGTTCTCACAAAAAGTAAGTCTAGCTGGGCATTTAACAACTCATACAAAAGAGAAACCATTCCAGTGTAAGGTTTGTCAGAAGAGGTTTTCAAAGTCGTCAACCTTACACAGCCATGAGGTGGTACACACAGCAGTCAAGGAGTTTCAATGCAACATTTGTCAGAGTCAGTTCTCACGGAAAATGACGCTGAAATTTCACATGAGAACGCATACAGGTGAGAAACCACATGAATGCCAGGATTGTCACAAGAGATTTTCGAACCCGTCAAACTTTTATAGACATAAGAGAATGCACAAAGTAGTCAAAGAGCTGGAGTGTCAAATTTGTCACAGGCAGTTTACACAAAAATCAAATTTGGAAGTTCATGTCAGAAAACACACGGGGGAGAAGCCCTTCCAGTGCGAGACTTGTCACAAACGATTCAGCACCGTAAATTACCTGCGTATCCATGTACACATTCATGCCGCAGTCAAACCGTTTGAATGTCAAGTCTGCAGGAAAAGGTTTGCATTTAATGGCAGTCTCCGCGCGCATTCCAGAGTTCACACAGGGGAGAAGCCATTCCAGTGCCGGCTATGCCCTAAAAGCTATACGTGGACGTCTGACCTGACAAATCACATGAGGAGGCACCTGGGCATGAAAATGTTTGCTTGTGATATTTGCGGGGAACGGTTCTACGAAAAACGCCAAATGATAAAACATATGGACACCCATAAGGCGGCATGAGTGTATTTTGTTTGTAGACAAAGTGGCTGTGAACGGAGAGGTATGGATGGTGCTTTAAGGCGGGTATTCCACATACGTCAACCGTCAATGAAAAATTGACGATTGACGTTGCAATGACGTAAATTGACGTGGTAGCAGAATTTTTAGTATATCTTTAATGTCTGCTAAAACGTCATTTTTCATTGACGATTGACGTATGTGGAATACCCGCCTAAAGGAGGGGAGGTGATGGTATATTGATGTGATATTGGTAGAATGCAGGGGAGTCCTAGCCAGTTTAAAATCCTTAGGATGGACAGTTGCTGTCCAATGGATACCGAGTCACGTGGGAATAGCCGGAAACGAAAAGGCAGACCTGCTAGATAAGAGTGTGCAGCGAATTGGGCAGTTCCTCTAACGCTAAATAGTGCGAAGGAGGTTATTAAGGGCGCATTAACTAGAAGACACAAGAATGCTCTATCAACCAGCGCAGCAGGACAGCCATGGGAAATAGAAAAAATCCTTTACCGCATGACCTACCAAGAGCTGCTTTTGCCGCTTGTTTTCTCTGCACAACTGGCCACGACTACCTGCTGGCTCACTTGTTTCGCCTAGGCCTGGCTGCTTCAGACCAGTGCCCACTCTGCCATAGTGGACGCATGGATGCTACCCACCTTCTAACGTGTCAATCAATCTAGAGCCCTAACAAAGACGTATCACTATACTGGCAGGCGCGGCACTAGATGGCGGTAACGTCAAGAGTCGGCTTTGGATAAAGTAAAGTAAGTAAGTAAGATGTGATGTGCTGTTACTTTGTCGTGTACGAATAATGGGAGAAGAAAGAATCATGCTGGCCGAGGCGAGGCGACAATGACGGATACCTATAAGTAGATCGAGAGGAACTCTCGAGGGAAGAATCAGGGAAAGAGGAAACCTATGGCTGATTAATAGCTTTATATATAAAAAACAAAATTGCACTTAATTCCACAACATAAATTTTTAATGACAGCTGTTTCGGTGTAACACCATCAAGCTATTAATAATGTTTCACTTCCACGAAGTCACTGAAGAAACTCTCTCATTTAAACCTATGGCTGAGCTCAAGGCAACAACAACCAGCCGGTTGGAGCGTAAGCAATGGGCCTAAGCCGACCCCCTCGCGTTGAGGCATGGAGAAGATAAAGTGAAGAAGTGTCCGAACGTCATGTACAATCAAGAAAATGTCAAATAAAATGTTAAAATATAATAGTGTCAAAGCCTCTTGTTGAAATAAATTTTTTAAATTATAATTTTTGCTATTTCATAATAAAATAATAATAAAATTAAAAATAATAATAATGAAAATAAATATTAATTTAATAATATTTTTGTTTGTCTATGACATTGTCTGTGACACTGTTTAGAGTTTACAATGTTTTTTTACTTCCTTGCTACAAAAGATGGCGAATACACAATATTAATTCAAAGTGTGATATTTTTTTATCTATAAATTTAAAACCGATCCAAGGCATAACCCAACAGGTTATGGGCCCAGATAAATCGGGAAACCAAGATGTTCCGTAAAATCAATTAAAAAGAAAAATTAAAAATAATAATTAAAATTGTCGCGTGTGCAAAGTGCTTGTGTAACCTAATCTTACCAGTACACCATGCACGAAGACGTAAAAATTGAAAAATTAAATGGTCCAAACTACCTCACGTGGAAATTTCAAATAGATGTCATCTTAAAATCGATATATGCGTACGACATTGCAACCGGAACGGAACCTTTACCAAGTATCCTTACCAAGGATAAAAAAGATGATACATCGTGGATAAAAACTGACATAAAAGCTCAACGACTAATTGTAACCTCAGTGGATAGCAGCCAAATTGTGCATTTACTAACATGTACAACATCAGCCGAAATGTATAAAGCATTAAATGATCTCTACAATAAGGACACTCATCAACAAAAATGTTCTCTTCTAACGGATTTTTACAACTTTAAATTGGAAGATGTCAACAAGGGAATTGCTGAAATAAAAATAATTATCCATAGACTAGCTTCATTGGGAGAAAAGTTAACAGACGAGATGGTTGTAACAAAGATTGTATCTTCTCTTCCCGAAAAATTCAACGCCTTCAGAAGT
This sequence comes from Psococerastis gibbosa, assembly GCA_963971405.1. Lineage (NCBI taxonomy): Eukaryota > Metazoa > Arthropoda > Insecta > Psocodea > Psocidae > Psococerastis > Psococerastis gibbosa. Next base: position 32,918,227 of record OZ020491.1, read on the forward strand.
GCTTGGGAGTCAGTCACTGCAAAAGATAAGACGCTTGCCAATCTTTTTTCTCGCCTTCAATTAGAGGACGAACGATGTGGAAACAACTCAGTAGCATTCAAAACACTAGCCCAAGGTAAAAGTACTCTATCTAATTCTAATTTTAAAAATAAAAATGAACTTTTCTGTACGTATTGCAAATTAAGAAATCATAGGATTGAAAAATGTTTTAAAAAAGCTAGAGATGAAAGAAATACGCTTTATTGCGGAATTTGTAAAAAGAGGAATTCGCACCGATCCTCAGAGTGTTTTTTCCGTAACAGAAATAGAGAAAATGGTGACAGCAATAATAATAAAGTTTTTTTGGTATCTAAAAATTCCAATTACTTTAATAATAATAAAAGTATTAGCTTAGCTGTCGATAGTGCAGCAAGTAAACATTTAGTTAATAATTTAAATTGTCTTGAGAATAGTAATCCTGCAATATCAAAATTCAGTTTAGCAAAAAAGAATGAATCCTTATTTGGAACGGCCATAGGAACATTAAAGAGTGAGAGTGTGACATTAAACAATGTAGTTTACGTACCGGAGTTATCTCAAAATCTTCTTTCTGTTAAAAAAATCACCGATAAAGGTGGGTTTGTATTATTTTCAAAAGGAAACGTAGAAATTATTAATTCAAAATTCGAAACTGTCATGGAAGGTAAAGAAAATAACGGTTTGTTCGTTGTTAATTTAAAATATGGTAAAAACCAAAATTTAAAAAATAGAGAAAATATTTTTTCTGTGAATGATTATGACGACATTTATGAATGGCATAGAAAATTAGGTCATATTAGTTTTAAAAATTTGCAAAGACTTGCAACAATGTCAGATGGAATAAAAATAACTAAAAATTCTTTAGATATTAAAAATTGTGAAATTTGTATTAAAGCTCGACATGCTCGTGATCCCTTTAGTGGAAATTTAAAGCGTGCTACTCGAATGCTCGAAATAATTCATAGTGACGTCGAAGGTCCCTTTGAAATTGAATCTATTGATCAATGCAAATATTATGTATCAATAATTGATGATTTTACGTGTTATAGTGAAGTACATCCTATAAAAGCAAAATCAGACGCAGCAAATGTTATAAAAAATTTTATTTTGCGAGCCGAAAATGAAAAAGGTTTAAAAGTATGCAGATTTAAATGTGACGGTGGAGGTGAATACCTGCCATTAAAACAATGGTTTTATAATAGAGGAATATTTTTTGATGTAACTGCTAGTTATAGTCCTCAAATGAACCCTCGTTCAGAAAGATTAAATCGGACAATTACTGAAAAAATAAGAAGTTTACTCTTTGATAGTAATGTTAATAAAAATTTATGGAGTGAAGCGGCTAAGACAAGTTGTTTTTTACTTAATCGCAGTCCAACAGTTAATAGCAAGGCAACGCCTATAGAAAATTGGACTGGAAAAAGACCAGATTTAAAAAATTTAAAAATTTTTGGTTCTGAAGCTTATGCCAAAATTCTACCTCGTGTTAAGAAGCTTGATGAAAGATCAAGAAAATTGATATTCGTTGGTTATAATCATAATGGTTATCGTTTGTTTGACCCAAACATTAAAAAGATTGTTATTTCTAGGGATGTTATTTTTCCTGAAAATTCACTTAAAATTAAAAATAAGCTAAAACCTGAAGAAATGGTAAAACTTGATTTTAATGTTTCAGAATTTTTCAAGGATTCAGAGTCTGAATCAGACAAGCACCAAGTGAGCCCACGTAGAGTCAATGAATCTGTGGAGGAAATAATCAGTGAAAATGATGCTGACGGTGAGTCTGAATCAGAACCTGAAACTCCAAAGGAATACCCTTATAAATTAAGAAGTAGAATTAATCTACGGAAACCTGCTACACTTGATGATTGTGAAACTAATTTAACTGATCTATTTGATGATAGCGTATATTTAACGTTTGAAGAAGCCGTAAAAGGCAATGAATGTAAAGAATGGGTAGATGCTGTAGAGAAGGAGAAAGAATCGTTGATTTCTAATAAAACTTGGATTTATATTCCAAAAGCAGAAGCTGAAAATAATAAGATTTTGACTTCTCGCTGGATTTTTCGCAAAAAAGATAATAATACTTTTAAAGCCAGACTCGTTGTAAGAGGTTTCGAACAAGAAAATGGCATAGATTTTACCGATATATTTAGTCCAGTGGTAGATTCAAATAGTTTACGATTGTTATTTGCTTTAGCAGCAAAGAAAAAAATGCTAATTGCTTCATTTGATATAAAATCTGCATTTTTAAATAGCGATCTTAATGAGAAAATTTTTATGCATATTCCGGAAGGATTTAAAAACGCTAAAAACAAAGACAAAGTATGTCTATTAAAAAAGTCATTGTACGGACTTAAACAATCTCCAGCATTGTGGAATTCTAAGTTGAATGATTATTTATTATCGATTGGTTTACAGAGATTAAAATCAGATCCTTGTATTTATTGTAATACTGATAAAAGCTTGATAATTTCAATTCATGTTGATGATGGATTAATAATAAGTAAAAATGAATTGATGTTGAATGATTTTGTAAAAAAGCTAAGCAAACTTTGCGAAGTTACCTATAACAAAGACATAAAGAAATATGTAGGTATTGAAATTTTGAGAACTAAAGCTGGTATAAAAATTAGCCAGGAGAAATATGTTGAAAACATGCTTAAAACTTATAATATGTCGGAAGCAAATTCTGTTAAAACTCCAATATGTAATCAAAAGTCAGATAACAGTAAAAATATATCCTTTCCATACCGCGAAGCAGTCGGTAGTCTCTTATATTGTTCTACTAAAACACGACCAGATATAACTTTCAGTGTGAATTATGAAAGTCGTTGCATTGAACCTAAAACTGATAATGTTTCCGATGTAAAAAGAACTTTAAGATATTTAAAAGGTACAAAGAATTTAGGAATAACTTATAATGGTTCAAATTGTAATAAACTAATTGCATATTCAGATGCAAGTTACGCAGATGATGAAATATCTCGGAAAAGTACCACAGGTTTCGTGATTTACTATTGTGGCGGACCTGTAGCTTGGTGTTCAAAGAAACAAAATATTGTAACACTTTCCACTACTGAAGCTGAATATATAGCAGCTGCAGAATGTCTAAAAATGTGTTTGTTTTTGAAATCTTTAATCCAGGAATTAACTGGTGAAAAATTGGAAATCTTACTATTTGTTGATAATACTAGTACAATTGAAGTAATGAAAACTGGTTGTGGAAAACGAACAAAGCACATAGATGTAAGATATAAATTTATTACTGATCTAGTAAAGAACAAGGTAGTAGAAGTAAAACATGTTCCAAGTAGTGAACAAGCAGCAGATATTTTTACAAAAGCTCTACCTAATTCTTCATTTGAAAAGTTTAGAAAAATGCTTGTTGATTAAACTTTTTATTGTATTTCTATATAATGAAGGAATTTTATTTTATTTTACTAAAAGTTTGGAATTTAATTATTCATGCAAAAATTAAGGGGAGGATGTTGAAATAAATTTTTTAAATTATAATTTTTGCTATTTCATAATAAAATAATAATAAAATTAAAAATAATAATAATGAAAATAAATATTAATTTAATAATATTTTTGTTTGTCTATGACATTGTCTGTGACACTGTTTAGAGTTTACAATGTTTTTTTACTTCCTTGCTACAAAAGATGGCGAATACACAATATTAATTCAAAGTGTGATATTTTTTTATCTATAAATTTAAAACCGATCCAAGGCATAACCCAACACCTCTGCGCCCAGTCGAAGGCCGAAATGCAACGCCTTCACAGTTCGTCGTACAGTATGTGTGGCCACCTGGGGCCCTTGGGCATTAATAAGTTGGTTGAGTTTTGCCATTCACAAAATTAGAGAAAGCAGACTCATCTGGTGAAACGTCCTAATAGAATAATAATTACATTATTGCATGTTAATAGTGTTTATTATTCAACCATAAATCATTCTTTGAAAATACAATAAATGCGTGAGTGCATAATGGCCATTGCAAGCTAACGCCCACATACAGATGCAATAGTCATTAAGAGATCATAATATTGAGTGACAGTGGCGGGAAATTCAAACTAGAACAACGTCCTAATTAAAGTGTATGCAAAAAAATGTCAGGTATAGGAGCTTGTGACCACCAACCTTAAAGTAACAACTTATAGTGTAATAGAACTACTGTACCGCTTAAGAAAATATTAACTAATTTTCTCTTGTTTTCCCATTTAAATAAAAACGTTCACTTATCGTAGCCTAAAGCCTGCGATAATATCATAGGTAATTGCAAACGTACTGTAGGTAGCCTATTGTGTTGGCACTAAAATCACGAAATTGGAAAAGTTACGTTGCTGAATTCCTATTTTTGGTTCCAAGTTTCCACCGTGTAAGCCTATTAATTGCATTCTAAATTAATATTATGTAGCCTCGGCCATCCATTTTCTTGCCATAAGGTGCAGGCCAGGCACTTGCAGGGCACAGCACGCAGTGTTAGTGTTTCTGAAGATATATTTAAACTAGTAGGTATGTAATTGATGCGCACTCTTGAAATAGAAGGGGCTCACCTCGAAAAAGTGAACAATTTCAAATACTTAAGGTCCACCTTAAAAGTGGGAGGTGGTTGGGAAGAGGATGTGCGCAGTAGATTCTCAATGGGCTGGCTGAGGTGGCGAGAGATGAGAGGTATCCTAACAGACAGAAAAATACCCAAAAAAATCAGGGTAAATTTACAAGCAAGATGTGGTCAGATCCATCATGTTATATGGCTCAGAGTGCTGGACTTTTAGAAACAAAGACTATGTGCCCGAGATGCGGATGCTGTCATGGTCTCTGGTCTGTACACTAGCTGATAAACGGTGAAATAAGAGCTAACATAGTCGGTAAATCCCGCGAACGACCACTGTCATGGCGAGGCCCCGTAGAAAGGAGGCAACCAAATGACCTGATAAAGCGGGTTAACCGTATCGAAGCGGAGAAGAAAAGAATAACCTAGGCTAACAATAGAAGCGAAAGTCCGCCAAGATCTCAGAATGGTAGGAGCAACTGCAGGCAGCCAGAGCACAGAATTGCAAGGAGTAAAAGGGTACAATTTTGGGGCCATATCGCTGACCCCACCTAGGGATAGAAGGAATGAAGTTAAAAGGAGTCTTTACCCCGGACACAAAAATGTAAAAGTAAGTTAAATGTTGTCATTTGAATTTGGCGGGCATTTTCATACATTATACAAGGTTGGCACTGCTGCTCTTGCAATCAGCTGATAAACCAAAATAATAAATATGAAAATATCTGCCAATTTACTGTTTGGAACGCTATAATATTATATTATGGAGGAAATTAACGTAATTGTAAAAGAAGAAATAGGTAAGTATCATCAGATATCTGATAACGATGGCGTAGCTGCAAACTGGGCTTTCAGTGCTTATAAAGATCCTTACAGTTTTGTCCCTATATCATAATTATATGCCTACCGATTATTGTTCTTCGCTGAGGTAGCATTAGCAGCTAGCAAACTAACAGCATACACATACATCGCGCATGTACAGAATCCGTTCACGTAGTCCAGGAGAACGAAACGAACAAAGCACCAAAAATATCCGTTCCTGGTAGTCATGAACACTTCGTCATGTCACAACGATACTGAACAGACACCAGCGAGTTTCGAGTCTAGACCCTTGTAAACAGTAATTAATTGCAAGGATTTTATGGTAGCACTAAATTAACTTTACTGTGATGGATTATTGACAATCATTAGCATTACATGCTACTATCAACACCACCAACAACTGCAGTTTATGCCGTTACTTTGCTCTATCCAATTCCTTTTTCTTCTAGACTTCTTTGTAAAGGTCAAGTTAAGCTAACTCTAATAAAATAACAAATTTTGTTGTGTATACAGTAGCTTATTTATAGGGTGACCAGACGTCCGGGTTTGGGAGCCTCTGTCCGGGTTAGCTGCCCATTTGTCCGGGTTTAAAAGAAATCACAATAAAATTATGTATATACCTTACTTCTCTTGAAAAAATTAAACCTATCCCTATCCAAATTGCTAAAACTGATAGAGTAACTATTAATTTACACTAGATAAAATACCCCTTGCAAGGCCGTACCCAGGAGGGGGTCAAAATCCCCCTCTCGACAAAAAAATTAATTGAAAAAGTTAAAAGATAATGCTCAAAAAGCTTCAAAACCTACAAATTTCCATAGGTATTTACTTAAACCCCATTTTTTTTTGTAGACTTTGCATTGCCAGGTAACTTATAGGTATTTATAAAAAAAAAATTTTTATTAAAGGAACATGATTTCAGAGGTGTGCAAATTTATAAATTATCGCTTAATATACAAATTATCTTGCTGTTTGATTTCAGATTCTGGAGTTTGGATTGATGAGGTAGGCGATGCATACGATCATAATGGTAGGTAAAGTATTTTTTAAGGGGTGGCTTCAACCATCCTCATTAAAAACTTCATTCAGTAATGGCTTATTACTTATTAGCTGGGAATAGGTGGAACCTGTATTAACTTCCGTTTATACGTCAGTCCTTATCAGGAATTAGCCTGATGATGGGAGTAGCACCCACTCCCGAAACGCCGCCGCCTTCCCCTGACAATGAGCTCCACTCTAATTGTTCGATGACTATGAGGCCCCTGCGTCTAATAACTATTAATACAGCAGGCAAGTCCAACTAACCCTCTGTAAAATATGATTCCGCAGGTGTGACCGAATGTAAGCGGGAGGTTCTCGCCAAAAACCAAATACAGTCAAAAGAACCGGTCCGAGTTCACTCGAACATGCTTTCCAATTTATCAAAATTATTCGATAGAGAAAATTAGTAATTTTATGGCAAATATTTTTCCTATGGTTAAATTTCCGATATCTCGGGGGGGGGGGGGGGGGGGGTTGTCCACCTGACGTCACTGGAAGTGATGTAAATTCTCGATAGGTCAAACAAACACATTAATTACCACACAGCAATAATGGCAGGGCATGCAATGCATTTGAGCGCGAATTTTCTATCATTTTTTTCAAAAAATAATTTTTTGGGCAAAACCAAATATTTTTTTTGGGAAAGCAACCTATCCGGTTTCGTTACTCAATTTAACACCTAAAACATGCTTGAAGGTAGAAATCATCGATAGAAAGGTTTCGCATTTTTTAGTCATTTTCTCATTAAAATTTAGTTATTTTTATTTTTTTACCCCCAGAAGCAAACTATCAAGGGGCAAGCGACCCCCCGCATTTTGTCAACATTAATAACGACTACAATCTACGAGAATTTAAAAGAAATCGTTGCAGCCGTTTTTGAGAAATAATTTTTTTAGACGTTATTTTGGAGTTTTTTGAAAATAAAACCCCCCCAAATTGAGTTAGCCCAAAAAAAAAAAAAAAAATGGTCCCGAGGTATGATTTTTGTGAACCTACATGCCAAATTTCACTCAAATCCACTGAGTAGTTTGCCCGGAAATCGACGAACAGACAGACAGACCGACAGACAGACATTTTGTAAAAACCACTTTTTTGGGTTCCTGGGACCTCAAAACGTGTAAATCCGTTGAAATCTCGGAATCGAAAATTTCGACCATCACAAAGCTTTCCTTATACTACGTATAAATTGGAAAGCAATAATGCTATTAAAATGCCACACATTGATGTGACTCTAGGTCAAGTGTGTAGAACTTTGGCGTCTGCGATTTTGTTGTCAGTCCTGACAGTTGAATTGTTCATTTGTTTTCCATATTGCGATTTTTTTTTCTTCCTCTTGTGTTTGCAACTCCACAACTTGTTCACGGTCATATCAAGTAAATCCATCAGAGCCTGTTTGAAACTGCAGCACACTTGGTAGTGTGCACAGCTTTGGCAGGGGAGCATAGTGGAAAAAAAAACTTTAACATTTCTGTCTTCGTTTGCCCGCTGTCGGGCTCGGGCATAGTTAGTTAAAGATTAGCCGCGATCTATTCTATTTTATTATCGTTGATTGATTTCAGATTCTGACGAACAAATCGATATTCCCAGGAACAAGGGAGAAGCTGCCAACCGACTGTGCGATGAAACCAGGCCGCGGCGGGCAAAAAAACATGTAGCGGGCAGTAAAACGCAACCACCATACTCATGTGACATATGCGGGGTGATATTAACAAGGAAACAAAATCTGACCAATCATATTAAACGACACACCGGCGACAGACGCTTTAATTGTACAGAATGTCTCAAAAGTTTTATTCGTAATGCCGACCTTCAGCAACATTTGCGGTCCCACACGGGGGAGAAGCCTTTCGAGTGCCATAGTTGCCAGAAAAGGTTTCCTAGCTCGTCAAGCTTTCATAGGCATATGAAACGACACACGGGAGTCAAAGAGTTTGAGTGTGTTGTTTGCCACAGACAGTTCTCCCGGAAAGCACATCTGCAAGATCACAAGCGAACTCATACGGGAGAGAAGCCATTCCAGTGTAATACTTGCCAGAAATGGTTTCTAAGTCAGTCAAGCTTGCGTAGGCATAAGAGATTTCAGCCATCCTAGTATCAGACCTGTGGCAAACGATTCAGAGTCCGTTTTACCCTGCGTTACCATTTACGTACCTAAACAAGCTCCGTAAAATTTGTGAGAAACGGTTTTAGTTCAATGTAGGCTACTATGTCGAAAGTAAGATCTTTTTTGTAGAAAAATCTTTTGATTCGGATACTCCATAGCTAAAGGAAAAAGTATTTTTTAACTGCCATATTTATTGTAAAAATCCCGTGGGTATGACTGAATAACATTATTTATAAAACAATGCTAATGGATATTCCTCACAGAATCTAGTTGGTTAAATAATTATAAGAAACTGCGCAGTAAACGTGTATTTCTATGTTAAAGAAAGTGTTACAATGCGCTTCTTTAATAAGTTAAGAATAGATATCATTCCATTAAGAGGAGAGCATTGCTTTTTTTTTCTATTGGAAAGTTCGCTAAATGTGTCTAATAGTACTTACTTACTTACTAGCCAACGCCCGCTCTTGGCATTTCTGCCATTAAGCGCCGCGCTGACCAGTATAGATGTGCCGTGAGTGGTGCTCCTGTTAGTGGTAGTGTCCGCCTTCCCTCGGTCAGTATTGGGCAGCTATATAAGTGGGATGCATCCATGGTGTGGAAGTCACAAAGTGGACAGGCCGGTGACTGTAGGATGCCTATTCTGTTCAGGTGGGCTGCTAGAAGGTCATGTCCGGTGGTGGTGCGGAAGACAGCGACGAATGTAGGTCGTGGTAGAGTTCTGTTGATGGGTCTTGAAGCCAGTACGTTCCATCTCTTACCTTCTGCCGCTTGTTTAAAAGTGCTAATGATTTTCCTACGCACTGCTAACTGTATGGCATTCTTGGCTGATGCAAGGGACGACCGGCCAGTTGGTTGGTGGAGATGTGTGCCCATCTTTGCGAGAAAGTCTGCCTTCTCGTTTCCATTGATGTCGACATGACTAGGGATCCACTGCAAGGCTGCTGTTGTCCCATGCTAATAGTAGTTAAAATAGAAATCTAGAGGCTATATTAGAAATTAATATTTTATAGAGCACAACACTTCTAGGCCTAGGTTAGGTAACTTACTGTCGATTTATGTGGTAACGTCAATAAAAGGAAAGAAAGCAATTTGTGAATTTTTAGCATTAATTTTTAATGGACTATTTCGTATAGAGATCAACAGAGAAAGGGCGCCAAGTTCCGTCTATTGTAATCATTGATTGAACGTAAGTGTTTCCCCGTACGAAAAGAAAGAAAGCAACTGATTCAACTTCAACTGCTCCTTTAGGTTTTTGTAAAATTTGCATCATCGACACTGAAAAAATATTAAATAATTAAAACAAAAACTATATTAAGGTGCCCATTCCATTGACCGGCTAGGGCTATTTCCAACAACGGTGACGTGGTAGCAGACATTCAAGACTTAGGTGGCGTTTCCACTGACCTCGCATTGCAGAATTGACGGAAATGTTTATTTTCCTCTATGCCATAGTTAAAATTGATCAATGATCATACAGTAAAATCACAAACAAACGAACTAAAATTAAAAAATGGCTTCATGGGATATGTTAATTACAAACATTTTAATAGATTTCTATTAAAAAAAAAAACATTTCCGTCAATGTCATTTGCAATCTGCAATGCGAGGTCGGTGGAATCGCTACCTAAGTCTTGAATGTCTGCTACCACGTCATCGTTGTTGGAAATAGCCCTAGCCGGTCAATGGAATGGGCGCCTAATATCTGGGGCCATTTTAAATTTGGCGGGCATTATGCTTTTTCAATGTTGGCTAAGCTGGCAAGCTGCGTTCCTACTTCCTGCTGCTCTGCTCAGCAATCAGCTGATTCTGCTCATTGAATGTTTGATTGACCAAAGGGCAAAGTCACCAAAATAAAATAATTATCTGATAATTAATTATTATTTGAAACATTAATTACATTATATTATTATATAATGGAGGAAATTGGTGTAATTATAAAAGAAGAATTAGGTGAGTATCGTCATTTATATGAACAATCAATCAATGAGAAAAATATTTCAGGCGCCATAGCTGTAAGTGTTTAAAGATAGTGACTTAATGTTGTGCCATATTCTGCCTGCCGAGAAGAGGCCAACGGCTATCGGCTAACTGAGGACACTGTAATGGCTGTACTTTGTAGTAATTCTATGTTCTTGCTGTTAACACTGTTTGGAGTTGCCATGGTATTAAATATAGGCCTACAAGATGGTTTGCTGTTTTAACTTTTATTAAATACTACAGACACAGCAACACGCAATGAGCAGAATCCGATCACAGAGGAGGTACAGGAAGACTAAGTAGGCCTAGGACGCTTCTGTCCTTTACTGACTTACTGTATACCTATATTGCCGGCCCTATGGCGAAATTTGAGATTTATCTTAAAGCACACTTACTAGAGGTAGGATTTCGTCAAAAGCGGTTTTGCCATAGACCCAGGTAGCTCTCATATTAGTTGACACTATGTATGATAATAGGTTTGGATGCAGTAATTGTCATCTACGACAGGCCAGTCTAAAGTTTGAATGATGGTGATATGCTCCTCCCTTCTCAGATAACTGGCTTAGGAGCTTGCTGCTTGCTTGACAGAGCTTGCCCATTGTTGCTTCTATCGAAGATTGGCGATTGTCATGGCAATCGATGTCATGGTGATTATACTAGTGAATTGTAATGCAGTGGTTTCCCGTTGTCTTCTGCATCCTTATGCCGTAGGCTCTTCATTGAGTTCCTCCGCCTTCGGGGACAGTTTCTTAACCCCAGGACAAATGAGTGCCCTGCAAAGAAAATACTGTGTTTTTCGCGTATCCCGGGTTAAACTCGGTCCCCTATCTCTTCAATACAATACAATATAACACAAAAATTAGAGTCCCTGACCATCCAGAGCCGGATCGACCGTGTCAAACAAAAATAGCCTCCCGAGAGGGTTTTGTACGAAAGAAGGAGGAGTTACTTAAATAGTCCAGCTCCTGGTTCAGTTGCTATTGCGCACTTCCACCTTCACCGTGAGGAGGTACTGATTATGGATCTTCATCTCTGAGACTATAAGGTATTTCTCAGAACTCAGCTCAGCTACTTGGAAGATAGATTGAATTTAGAGCCTGAAATGTTGTTGTTTCCAACGCCTGCTCTGTCAGCCTGGCAGGGGGAGTGAGTCCTTCATCTCGGGGGAAAGGGGAGTTGACTGACAGGGTGGACCTCCTGATTACAGTGGATTCCGAACCACTTGGGGAACATGGTAAAGTCACACAATTAAATCGGAGGTGACCAGGACTCGACACGCACGTAAATACTGGTATAGTCTCATCGCGTTATCATGTCCCACCATGTTCCGCTGCCAACGGTGTGCACACTATCAAGTTTTGTCGCAGTTTGAAACATGTTCTGCTCTCATGCAATCAACTTGGTAAGGCCGTTGGCATGTAGAGACTATTTTGCTGTACATTATGTAGCCTACTCTATTCTCTACAACCGACCGGTCTCAATTATTGAATTTGATTTGTAAAATAGGTAGTTATCACTGAGAAGGAGTTCCAAAACTGTGGCCAATTGGTATGGAGCCTCCATATCAAAATATAGAAGAATATTTTTTTCTATGTTATGACATTTCACTTATGGTTGCTATTGATATTTCCTTTGATTTGCTTAAGAATCTGCATACAGTAGGAACCGATGGGAATTGTGTTTTGGTGTCTATCATAATATATTCCATTTATTTACTGAGTGTTATCATGGAATTTGTCGACGGTGCATTTTGGTTTCAGATACTGGAGTTTGGATCGATGGGGAGGAAAATGCATGCAATGATATTGGTACGTACAGTACTTTGTTACCATAGTTGTGTTCGTTTGTTTTCCAAAGCCTGCTTTCAGCATGTCGCAGCCCTGTCTGCCTGGCGGGGGGAGTGAGTTTGTTTCTTAACTTGAGGCACCCTAAGGGCGAACGCCTTCACCTACGGCAGAAGGGGAGCTGACTGACAAGGCAGACCTCCTGAATATAGTGGATCCCGAAACAATTGGTAAAGTGTCAGTAAGTGAAGAACCAGTAGAATCCGGGCTGATGGGCCGTGGTCGAATTGGAAGTTCACTTTCAATTCGACCACGGCCCATCAGCCCGGATTCTACAGGTTCTTCATTTGACTCCGGCCGTGAAAGCCTTTGCAGTTACAAAGTGTCAGTAAAGTCACACGATCAATTTGCGGAGGTGACCAAGACTTGACACACACTCAGACTGATAGTCTCAACGCGTTATCATGTTCCACCATGTTTCCCTTCCAACGCTGTGCCCACTATAAAGTTTGCTGCAGTTTTCAACAGGCTCTGTTCTAGTGGATTCAACGTTGGCAACTTTTTACTATAGTAGATCCCGATATAGCCACAATATACATAGTGCTGTTAGAGAAGCTCGCCGGTTTTGCTACATTGACCGATGTCGACTAATAGAGCTGATAGTACTGAATTAATAAACTGAATAGACGGAATTCAATACGCTGTTCAAAGGGTCTAATCTGACTCTTGTCAGGTAATTAATTATAAATAATGATAAGCGAGCAAGAACACAACTTCTCCTTACGGAGCAGCAGTTATCATGGTCCAAATTGCCGTGATGACGGCTAATCTTCGATAGAAGAGGTGTTTAAAGAAGTAGAAGACCCAGGTGTACGATTTTAAAATCATTAAAATTACGAGAACGGTCTGTCTTATTTGTTTGGCCAGAGCGGAAGTAGTTTCAGGCTTGCCGTTTCTACACAGTCCTGTTGTGTGCATCCTGGGTTGAGAGCCCCAAACTTGTCATATCTCCGGCGATCTTTCTACTCAGTGTAACTTTCGACCTCCCTGGTAGTCTTCTTGTATGTTCATTACTCTTTCGACTTGGTGGTTTTCGTGTCTATGTAGTACGTGTACCAACCAGTTCAGCCTCTTTTCTCTTTTTCTATGCTTTCCAATCCTAAAAATACATAAAGACTCTCGCAGCTGCTGCAATATGCCCAAGATTGCAGTGAAGGCTACCAAACCCGGTTTCGATGCAGGAAATAAAAGTGGATTTAATCCAAATTAATTTCTGGTTTTTCAGACGAAAAAATCGATATTCTTGAGAACGAGGAAGAAGCTGAGAATGAACTGTGTGATGAGACATCGCGACGCCGACAGCGGAATAACAAAAATGCTGCGGGTAGTAAAACAAAGACACGCCACTGCTGTGACATATGTGGAAAGACATTGGCCAGCAAATCATCTCTGAGCGATCATATTAAACTACATGTTGCTGACAGGCGTTTTAAATGTAACGTCTGCGCCAAAACCTTTATTAAAAATGGCATTCTTGAAAGACATTTGAGAACGCACACTGGAGAGAAGCCTTACCAGTGTGAGACTTGCCAGAAATGGTTTTCAGACCGGTCAACTCTACACAGACATATACGACTGCACGCCGCTGTCAAAAATTATGATTGTAAAGTTTGCCACAGAAAGTTCTCGCGGAATGCCCATCTGGAGAGTCATTGGCGAACTCACACAGGGGAAAAGCCTTACCATTGCCAGACCTGTCAGCGATGTTTCATTACGAAAAATAGTCTACAAAGGCATATCAGAACGCACTCTGGTCAAAAACCTTTTCATTGCCAGATATGCAATAAAAAGTATATTGCGTCGTCTCATCTTAGTGATCACATGCGAAGACATCTTGGAATTAAATTGTTTGCGTGTCATCTGTGCGATAGACGGTTCTACGTTAAACAAGAATTACGAAAACATGTGGGTACACATTTGATCATTTGAATAATAATAATTAATAATGATCTAATGAGCGAATTACGCCGAATTTAGTGAACTAATTCAAGCGTCATTCGACGTAGCATTCCCAAAGATGAAAGTAAGACAGTAGCAACAGAGAAAATCATTTAAAATTACGCCTGAGGCAATGCAATTAAGATAAGAAATGACAGCTCTAACAGATTTTTACAATTCCCAGAAGTCTGACCGGGTAAGAGTGAAGCTTGTCCAGAAGCACAAGCAATACCAAATGTATCTACAGGCGGCGAGAATGGCTGAAAACAAAAAAATTATTGAGTCAGCTCCACACAAAATGAAGGTCACGTGGAAGGTAGTCAACGAAGGTAGTCAACCAAGAGCGCAAGCAAAAGACTCAAGAAACTAGAAAAAAAACCCTCAAGTTAGGGGATGCTTTAATCACTAACCCAAAGCAGGTAGCAGATGCTTTCATCAACTTTTTCATAAGCAAGCCGATAAAAATCAGCCCAAAAGCGCAAGATATAATTGGGAAGGGAAACAACACACGGCCACTGGGTATCACGAGGAAAATCTCCAGTTCATTTTTTATCAGATCTACAGACAGCGTAGAGGTACAAAGGACCATAGCCGAAATAAAAAATACCCATTCATGTGGACCCGACGGGATTTCATCAAACTTACTAAAGAACAATGCAGAGGGGCTAGCACAATCAATAGCATTCCTAATTAATATGTCATTCATGGAAGGAAAATTCCTCACAGCACTGAAAACGGGAAACATTAAGCCAATATACAAAAACAAGGGCGAAAAAACAGACATAAACCAGTATAGGCCAATAGCGCTTAACTTTTTTCAAAGGTCTTTGAAAAGGTTTTTGTCAAAGGATTATTAGCTTTCCTTGAAAAATATCGCATAATAAGTCCTAATCAGCTGGGGTTCCAAAAGGATGAATCGACGACTGACGCTGCCATCAAAGCACTCGAGCACATATTGAGCAACAAAGTCAATAAGCTCATCACAATAGGCACTTATTTCGATCTCACAGCCGCATTCGACTGCGTACAGCATAAACTACTACTGGAAAAGCTAGTGTGCTACGGTATACGAGGACAAGCATTAAACTGGATCGCAAGCTTCCTATCTGACCGAAAACAATACGTAGGAATCCAAGAGCAAAATCCAGAAATAGAAGATCAGGCAGAGGATTACCAATCAGAAGTAGCTACAAACAACATAGGCATAGGGCAAGGCTCCGTTATGGGACCACTTGGCTATCTACTCTATCTCAACTCACTACTAGATAGTAATGGAAACGAAAGGCTGATGTTCGCCGACGATACTACGTTGATCATAATTGGTCCTTCAATAGAAGAAACTGCGATAAAGTGCACTAAAAAGCTGGATGACATAAGACTCGAATTTGCCACACATGGGCTCTCGCTAAACGAAACAAATACGCAACTAACAGTGTTCTCTAACACCCAACCTGCTGTCCTATGGGTCCACATCGTGGCCTGGGACCGTGTCCAACCATACTACTACTACTAACACCCAACCTGACAACGACAGCGACAGTGACAGATTCTTAGGAATGCAAGTTGACAAGGACTTAAACCGGAACAAACACGTGGCTGAGCTATTAAAGAAACTAAATAGTGGCCTCTTTGTAGTCAGGCGCCTTAGCTGTGTGTGTCCTCCGGAGGTTACTCTCCAGGCCTACCACTCACTTGTAATGAGCCAAATAAACTACGGCATATTGGCCTGGGGAGGGACCTCCGTAGGGAATATGGACGCTGTACTCAGGCTCCAAAAGAAGTGAGTGCGCTATATGCTAAAGCTGGGACCTCGTGACAGTTGTCGCTCTCACTTCAAATCATTAAAAATCATGACAGCCCCAAGTCTGTACATATTTAGATGCATTTAACATATCTTAAAGCCTGAGGTGTGGGGGGCATTTAAAAAAAACGGGGACACCGACAGCCACAACACGAAGCAACGGGGAGACCTTGTAAGGCCAGCGCCACGCACAGCCAAGTGTGAACTACAAGGTTTCGCCTACCTTAGAAAGCTCCCGATTGAACTGAGAGCGGCGAGAAATGCTTCTAAGTTCCCTAAATTGCTGAGAAACCATCTCTTATAGAGAAAGCTTTCTACAGTGTCACTGAGGCACTAGCACAATGACAACTACCTGATTTTGACGATTTCACTTTATACTATCTTGTCAATTACTTG
The DNA here is from genome assembly GCA_963971405.1 of Psococerastis gibbosa. Taxonomy (NCBI): domain Eukaryota; kingdom Metazoa; phylum Arthropoda; class Insecta; order Psocodea; family Psocidae; genus Psococerastis; species Psococerastis gibbosa. The sequence continues at coordinate 32,934,724 of OZ020491.1, forward strand.
TTGATTACTTTTATTGTATAATTTAACAGTCGATGACGTTACTCATGTTGTGGGTCGACCACAAAGGCAGCAACGTCGACCTGGCTATCTGACCGACTACGTGTGCTTGGCTGATGCGGGGCCAACCTATAGCGAAGCCGTTAAGAGTCCTCAATGGTGGCATTGGCAAAGTGCAATGAACGAGGAGATGGAGTCTCTCAAGGAAAATAATGTGTTTGAAATGGTTGATGTGCCTTCTAACAAGAAGGTGATAAGAGTCAAGTGGGTCTTAACCAAGAAACACAATCCAGAACGTTTCAAAGCAAGGCTAGTGTGTCGAGGATTTGCGCAAGAATATGGTGTGGACTACAACGAAACATTCAGTCCAGTGGCTCGTTTTGACACTGTCAGGTGTTTGCTGAATGTTGCAGTTCAAGAAAGTTTGCATCTTAAGCAATTCGATGTTAAGACGGCATTTCTTTATTCTGACTTGAGTGAAGAAATCTATGTACAACAACCGGAAGGTTACGATGACCGAAGCGGCCGTGTGTGGAAATTAAAGCGAAGCTTATACGGACTTAAGCTAAGTCCACGTTGTTGGTTCAGACACCTGCGTAGGTGTATGCTTAGTGAAGATTTTAAGCAAAGTGAAGCTGATCCATGCTTCTACATTCGTGATTATAACGGTAGCAAGTTGCTAGTAGTTATTTATGTGGATGATGGACTAATTGCCGGTTCTAATCAACAAGATGTTGAAGATTTTATCTCTAAGTTACAAAACAATTTCAAATTGACAGTGACAGAACCAGATAGATATCTTGAGTAGAGATACATCAAAACAAAGAAACTGGTGAAATTTATATTAACCAGAAAGGTTACATTCAAAGTGCCTTGGAGCGATATCAGATGGTCGACTCACATCCCGTTGGTACACCCATGTTGACTCAACCAGAGGTCAGCGACGAGGTTCCATTACGAGAGGCGGTTCCATATCGAGAAGCTGTTGGGAGTTTGTTATATCTGTGTCATACGAGGCCCGACATTAGGTGTGCGGTGAGTCTAGTAGCTAAGAAAATGAACAAGCCAACTGAACAAGATTGGAAGAATGTTAAACGGATTCTAAATTATCTAAAGGGTACCATTGACTGGCGAATTGTATACAAGAAAGCTGAGTTGAATCTCAAGTGCTACAGTGATGCTGATTATGCTAGGGATGAAGTCACGAGGAGGTCACGAACTGGCTATCTCTGTCTATTGGCTGGTGGACTAGTCTGTTGGGCTTCACAGCAGCAGCAATGTGTTACTTTATCGACAACAGAAGCGGAGGTTATGGCAGCGAGTCAGGCGGCTACACATATAGTTTGGCTCAAGCGGTTGTTAAGGGAAATGACTGGATCTGCCTACGATCCTTTATGTGGACAATGCAGGTGCTTTGCAGTTGGCAAAGAAGGCTGGAGAGTTTCACAAGCGGTCGAAGCACATCCATACGCGGCACCTATATGTCAGAGAGGGTTATCTAGAGAAGCAATATGATATTGGGCATGTAGCAGGTGAAGACCAGCTGGCAGGATTGACTCGTGGTCGGCTAAAGACGCTTCTACAGAAGGCTAGTGTCAGGGCAAATTGAAATAAACTAGCCTCCTCTATTATTTGTGGTTGCTATGGCAACTATAGCTTGTTAATTTTTTCTTCTCTAACGGTTGAGCTATTAAATCTTTGTTAAATGATTTTTACTTATTTTTTAATTAATATACTGCATATCTAAATGTAGAGAACCATTTCTCTTTATGACATAGATATTATGATCGATCTCAGTAGCATTATAGTTTATTAAAAAAATAGACTGGTTGTTCTGTGTCCTGGTATTCTTTTTGCCAGTGTGACACCGTAGTTACCGGCGCACATTCCTACTGTTAATATTGTATGTTATATTATATAATAATTACGGAACAATTAACTGCGCTTCGTACCTATTTCATTTTGCAGAAAGAGGTAGGGCAATTACAGAAAGGAAGATGTGGAAATTTTTTATGAAACAGCAGTTCTAGAGCACAACTGAAGCCTGGCATCATTTTATATATTAGCCTAAATCTATCAATAAATTTAAAAGAACAAAGCATTTTATGACGACGTTTTAGCATTGGCTGCATTGCATTGGTTTTATTGTAGGGGCTAATTGGCTAGTTTTCTATTTTAATTTATCAAAATAATGATGAAGTCAGATCAGCGTATCATTAGGCTGATTATTTTTTTTACACAATTATCATTACGTTTTCTTTTACGTTAGGTGTCTTTAATGTTTCCCATTGTTGATTGTAATACTCAATACTCGGGGATTCCACCGACCGGCTAGGGCTGAATACAAAAACGGTGACGTGGTAGCAGACATTCAAGAGTTAGGTGATGTTTCCACCATAGACATAGTAAAACTATAGACTCATCGTAAACATTCGGGTTGAAGCCGCTTGACTTCGGCTATTTCCGTAGTATAGGACCATATTGAGCCTTTTGCCATTTGATACCATGTTAACATTTTATTTTTTATTTGATTATTTAAAGTTTATTTAGAACGGAAAATCATGCCAGCTAACCAGCAATATTTTTATGCAGAACTTGGAGTACTTTTAATTTACATTTTAAACAATATATATAATAAATGTAAATAATAAATATAATTATATATGAAACAACAAAGAAAACTATAAAGAAAACATATAATTAAACTATTAAATTTGAATTTCCCGCCAAAATGCACTTATGAGGGGGCGTGGTCGTGGCTTCAGTCCTCCAGCACAGCCGAAATACGACATGGTGGCTCCATAGTTTTATTAGCTCCATGGCTTCCACTGACCTCGCATTGCAGAATGCAAATGACATTTGCTTCTTTTTGCCATAGTTAAAATTGATCATAGCATAGAGTAAAATCACGCGTTGCAAACAATAACAAACTATACAATTAACAATGGTGTCATGGGATATGTTAAGTACAAACATTTTAATAGATTTTTATAAAAATAACGCATTTTTGTGCAAAGATAGTCTTGCAGGCAATAGAGGAATGAAGGTTAAAAAGCTCAAAGAATTGGAAGAATTACTGTCTTCGATGGGATTCAGTTTTGACGAGAAGGCTATTAGGAAGAAATGGACTGGGCTCAAGTCACATTTTCACGCCGAAAAAGCTAAGGTATGTAACTTATATGTAATTTATGTATGCTTGGCATTGTTGGAACCGCTTTGCAGAAGTATTCTTAAAATTTTAAATCGAACCAAAATTCCGTGAATCCCTTACTCCTTGTCACTTTGCCGACTGTACCATTTACTTATTATAAATAGTTCTATTATCATTTCATTTTGTAATATTGGATTTCATTAGGTGTAATATTTAAAGGTTTGCTTTAGCTATCCCGCTGTACCAAGTAGGATGAATAGTGCATGTAAAGGTACATGTCCCATTTAGCTATACAAGTTAGGTATATATATTAATCTAAATGCCTTGGACAGTCAATCAATCAATCTTTGTCCATGACCCATATGACCTCCATAGAAATTCTGACAAGCATTAACTCCCTAAATCTGCCAATGCAAAAATTTGACATGAAATTCCTGTATATAAACTTAATCTCAAGTACAATTTCCAATAGTGACTAGGTTACTAGGCACATATACAAGATTGTAACTTATTACTAGTGTGCATACATTTCCATGTGCAGGTGAAAGCAGCGAGCCAAGAAGGTAATGGCTATACGCCAAGCGTGTGGTGGTGGCCACTCATGCAATTCCTGGATGATAAGGTGGAATCAGGCTTTGTTTGGGATGTTACAAGCACAAGTATATTAATCGCATATTTCGAAGAAAACGAATGCTTATACAACGAGAATATGAACGAATACAAAAATAAGTTCCTGAGAGCTGCGAAAATAGATGATTTGATAAGCTTGTTGGCATCTGTTGGGTTCCCAAATATCACTAGTCGGGACATACGGAGAAAGTGGAGCGCCCTTAAATCAAGCTTTAACAGTGAGAAGGCAAAGGTATTCTTTTCTATTACTATGCATTTTTCTCTCAATGAGAGTCTTACAAGAGTGGGGTTTACCCCGTCTGCATACTGGCCCGAACCCCCTTCCAATTCTAACCTCTTTTGCTATTAAAATGATACTAAATTTAGGATTTTATTTCATTGCTTACCCCCCTTCAGACTTCTGGATGTTTCTCACAGCTGAGCAGTGTAGTCGAGGTGTTCATCCCAGACTTTTTCCGGCTCAACTCAACTGTCATGGGTGACCTATTTGCCCTGTTCTACTTTGCTCTGGTTCTCCCATGCTATGCCCTATTAATTTCCTTAATCAATTACCTGTTATTTCCTCTTTAACTGGTAACGTAGATGAGCTGAATCTTTCTTAACATTCTTATATAAGGCTCATATATAATTTATAATAATCGACTTTATTAATTACACTAAAATTGTTTCCCAGATGTTAGCCACTAAGACTGGCACCGACACTGGCGACGCATATACCCCAACTGTGTGGTGGTGGGACAAAATGCAGTTTTTAGTGGGGAAAAAAGAAGCTGACGATTCTACTGATAATATTGAGTTTCTGGAGGAGCCTACAACTATAACACCGGTAAGATTCCTTCAACAACTGAGTGCGTTCTGTAAAATATTCAAATCAAATCAAATATATATTTATTCCAATTTTTTCCAACAAGAGAAGTATACATAAAGTGACAAAATTAATATTAACTTTAAATACGCTAAAATACTTAAGTTATATTACATTCAATACTTTACAAGGAATTATAACCAGCCCAACTGTGTTTCCGCGTGCTAGGGCCGGTACAGCATTTCAGTTTAACTCGATTTGTTACGACAGTGTGCAGGTATGTGTTACGTATGTAAAAGTGTATTTGCTGGAAAAGAGTTAATAGAAAAATAAGTTTTGTTCTTTAAGTTGAGTAAAAAATGTTGATGAAAATATATTTTTATTGTTCTACATGGAATAGTAAGTTTTCTAAATCTGTTTTTTTTTCTCATGAAAATATTCCAATATTACTGAACCAAATTTCAGAAAATGGGTGAGGGCATTGATCCAGTGGTGTTGTCTTTACTCCGTCATTGAGGGTGACAATTTATCGCAAGCTGTACTTGGTGTTTTGTCTATGACTGTGCCAAACCCATGTCTTTTTATTTAAAAATTACTTTGAATAATGCTAAAATACATTGACTATTGATATATTATCCAGCAAATTTCGTAGATCATTTGTTACATTGCAAAGTAAAAAAAAATTTTATGAACGAGACTTAAGTAATTTTTTCATTTTGCCATGGAACTGCACCGATGGCGTTGTAGTAAGTCTTGAATTTGTCACGTATTTCCTTACCCTGGCGGGCAAAACCATGGTGAACCTTTGTGCCTAAAGGAGCCATATCTTCATGTCGTTCACTGTATTGACATTCAATATAGGACACCATTTAGTTTGAATGTATTATGTTTCATTCTCGTATAGGAAGCCTTACGCTTAATTGTGTAGAACACAACATGCTAGGGTCAGGTCTGTGACTGTTTCCGGTGGTAGAGCTATGGTTGTCGAAAACAGATGAAGTCTGGTGGCTAGAATGCCAAAACTCGATTCTACCATTCGACGCTCGTGTGAGTCGGTAGTTAAATTTTTTTTCATCCGTCTGTATTCCTTGCATTGCGTAAGGTTTCATTTTGCATGACTGAGTGGAAAGGTATCATCTGCTAATGCAACAAACGGTGTTGATGCCTGCGTCCCCGGTAGCTTTCCCTCGCATGGAATATTTAAAAGTGATTTGTTCAGCAAGCATTCTCTTATTTTGCTTTTAGCAAAAACTCCAGTGTCGCCGACTCGGCCATTCGTCCCAACGTCAATCATTATAAACTTGTAATTTGGATCTGTCAATGCCATGAAAATTATAGAATTGCACCCTTTGTAATTCGAAAAGTGTGACCCTGATTGAGATGTACCCTTAATACGTATAAGTTTCCTGTCCAAGCATTCAATAGTGTTCACCGACTGCCATTGATTACGACACTCTTCAGCTATACGTAACCACTCTTCCTTTGTTTTAGGCACCTGCAAAAAAGAAACAGAAAGTGCCAAAAGAAATTATTGCTACTGAAGAAGCACTGATAAACTGCGCTGGATTAATGAGGTCAATCATAGAACATAGTAAAGTTAGAACGGAGCCAGACGAGATTGCCACATTCGGAGCCTTCATTGACAGCGAATTGAGGGCGTGTAAGAACAGGAGCATAGACAATTACAAAATTGCAAAGCAGTCAATAATGCAAATACTCTTGAACATACAAAATTCACTCTCTGATTCTAGCTAGAAATGTTATGATATAATGGTATACTCCCTTAAAGAGTCGAGAGGTCTTGGGCTATTTTAAGTAATGGGAGGCTCCGCTTCAGCACTTAATATAGTACGGAAACTAATGTATCTTGATATGGCTACAGCTAGAACGTCCCGGGACCTAGCGAAAAGGAAACATCTGACTTGAATGACTGTTGTTGAAGAAGTAAGAGTGTTCTTTCAAGTTTCAGATCAAGTTTGACTGTTCGAAAGCTTGAAATTTGCGCAAGAGGTAATCGTGGCAAGGGGATCCTCCTGTTTAAAAGCAAACGCCTGCGGTAAATAAGCTCTTGACGCCTAATGGGGGATTGACACCAATAGTGAATTTATGGAGTCCATCAAGATGTTGAGTAGCGCAGTTGCAGCCAGAGCAATATATGGAAGATCGTGGGATGGCATCGGATACCGGCGATGTCACAATCCCGGCATCGAGACTAACACTCCTGAGACGCTGGCCCACATTCTTGACTATTGCGATTTTGATATGCTAATGCGTCTTGAAGGCCACAACTCCATTGATTGCCCCTGTTCTCGAGGTAGCCCACGTAGTAGTGGAGTCACTCTTACAAGTGTGCGTTTTTTTGTTCAGTAAAACTATTTTTGTCTACCTGCAAATGCTCTTCTTTCAATGTTACATATAAGGCACGGCAAGTTTCTGGGATCAGCCTTGAAAGACTGCACTCTGCAATTCTAGTGCTATATTGTAGACTAGTATAGCTTTCGCCTGTCGCCAAAAAACGCAAGGTTTGCCAACAGTCTCTCCTCCGCACTTGTTGGTTGGCGATAATTCGTAGTAATTTTTGTTATCTTTGGCCCAACCTTCGACAAAATAAACTGGAATGTAGCCACGTCCATGCGTAAAAAATTGGCATAAGCTTTCTTGTCAGTGTCCGCTAGTTCTTTTAAAAGGGTTACATGTAGGCCAGGCGTTTTCCTTTTACCACCCAATCTCGAACCCAAACGTCAGGGGATTTTCGCTTCATGTGTTTTCTTGGGCAAGGGCAAAGTAGGCAATCCCCAATGTGCAAAGGAGTGACAGACTAAGTAAAATTCTTTGTTTTCCATAATATCAGCAGCCATCACGTCTTTTTCAGTTCTGTTATTAGGGTATTTTATAGTCTAAAATCCGAAGTAAGATCGACCTTCACCGATCTGTTCAATGGATGAAAATTGTTTTATTAGCAATTTAGTATGCTAAGGACCATAAAAATAATGGGCTACCTGAAAAAATCCTGGCGAGGCTACCATTAATTCAAAATTCAAAAATCACTTTTGTTGAATTTTCACCTAACGAATATTTTTTACACTAGCCATAAGTACTAAGCCTATAGAGTATGAAAACGTAGGGTTGCCTATATTTTTCTTGACTATACATAGGGTTGCCAAGGTTTAAACAAGTACCTACTAAAAATATAGTAGTTATCTTCACCTACTTGTTTAATGGATAAAGTAAACAGACAAATACGCGGTTTTATTGCGAATACGATGATGTAGGGTTGCCTGCATAAATCCTGTCCAGAATGAGGGTTGCCGATTTAAAAAAAAATGAAATTTCAATGCGATAGTGAACGTACGACAAAGAGATCCGAGAATATGTCTCGTGCGATAGACGAAGACACTGTTTTCTAGCTGGTCGTGGTTCAATTCCTGGAAATAAGAGAGTGCGTATGACAGTAGTTCATGCAATATAGTTTGGTTTGGGGGGGGGGGGGGGGGTTGAAACTGACAACAATGTTGCCACGGACTCATGGACGAACTTAGTCCTTATTTCCAGTACGGTAATTAAAAAAAATTGTGCCAAGCGCGGGGCCTGTGTTTTTTGTCACACTCGCCACATGGTAAAACCGGCTATGAATATAGGTAGACAACGATAACGATACAAGGATGAAATATGAAGTGGGTCAAGAGGGAATGAAAAAAAAATTGAAATCGACACGTTTTTGTCTGGGGGGGGGGGGCAGATATGGGATAAAATAATATTATAAATAAAAAAATCAATAATTACGATGAATACTCCTATGTATTTAATTTAATATACCCCAAGTGGCCAGTTGGGCAGCTAGTAGTTTTTGTTTAAAAGTCTAGAAAAGTTAATTTTTTATTATTTTTTAATTTCTTGATTTGTAAAAAAAAAAATATTTTTCTTAGTAATTATGTTTTGTACCTAATTAGTACCATTATTTCGAGATGACCCCTCTGCCCATAGCTGTGGACGACCCTGTAACGATAAATTGACGATAAGTAGTCTCTATAGGCGCAGTGACGGATCCATTCCATATAATATATTATTGTTCTACATGTAAAAATAGTACCTAATGAAAATAACCTGGATTCGTCACTGCTAGAGACTACTCATCGCCAATCTATCATGAACTACTATCATACGCACTCTCTTACTTCCGGGAATTGAATTGAATTTTATGATCCTTAGCATACTAATAAATTGTTTATAAAACAATTTTCATCGTTAAAACAGATCGGTGAAGTCTTATCTTATTTAGGATCTTCTACTATTATTAGGCTTTATCAAAAATAATAAGTGTAAGAAGAAAACAAATACAAACAAAATTTCAAAAAACAAATTCAAAAAAAAAAAAATCAAAAATTTGGCGCATAACGTGTCATTAGAAGAAAAGTGAAAAACCAGTGGAATGGGGTGTAAAAATGAAAAATTTAAATTTACGTGAATGTCATGCTCATTATGCAAAAAGAGGTCGGTGGAATTGGCGCCTTAAGGCGGCTATTCCACCGACCACGTTTTGTTCCATGAGCGTGACATTGACGTGGTAGCAGACATTTTTAGACCGTTTTCACACGAGTCGGTCAGCGTAACACCTGTGCTTGCACCATTCGTTTGCACTGCGCATGCTCATGGACTCTAACCACAGAACATCGTATAAATTATATATTAGGGCTGCCACATTCCGTGGTTTACCTCAGAATTCCGTGGGAAATAATTATATTCCGGGATCAACAATTTTTCAGTACCTAAGAACAATGGGTACTGTAGGTACGTAGTTCAATGTGAAGGGTTGTAATACTGTAATTTACTTTTGGCCTACGGTACTGCATGCTATTTTGGTGTTCTGTGCTGCTGACTATTCTGTAAAGTGCAGTGAAGTTTTCAATTGCAAACACAATATAAGTCTAATTAATTTTTAATTTTTCCGTTAATTTTTTAGTGCGGTAATATCAAGACACAAGCTTCTTTAATCCTATTTACATAATTTGGTGCAGTGCAGGTGCAGTGGTAGAAAAAAAATTAAATGCACTAAATACTAATGATGGTAGGCTGCGATGAGTACCAGGCTGGGCAGCCAAACGACTTCAGCCGTATTCCTAACAATTTTTAAATAATTCACGGAATACGGAATACTCTGGAATTTTTTAAAATGTTGGTCCCCTTTATATGATATGATTTTTTTTAACTCTCATCTGTTCATGGCCCTGGTTCCTAACCTTATCTGGTTATTTTAATTTTGTAACTTTAAATTGCGGCCGATAAAAAAAATACCCATCAGCTTCAGATTCAACCATCACAAATTGACATGATTCCATAAATTGGCATACAAATATTAATTGGTATGCATAGGTATTTCCCCAAAAATCCACAGAAAAACCTCAAAAATTGTTGATCCCGGAAATTTTTCGGAATAGAATTATTTCCCACGGAGTTCTGAGTTAAACCACGGAATGTGGCAGCCCTAGTATATAATTATACGATGTTCTGTGGTTGGAGTCCATGAGCATGCGCAGTACAAACGAATGGTGCAAACACAGTTGTTACGCTGACCGACTCGTCTGTTCACTGTCTTTAACTCTTTAAATCTTTAATGTCTGCTACCACGTCAATGTCACGCTCACGGTACCAAACAAGGTCGGTGGAATCTGTCAAATAATACATAATACATACTAAAATACTTAGTTTGAAATTATTTATTTCAATCACTTTTGTAATATTATGGAAGAAATTAACGTCATTATAAAACAAGAAGTGGGTGAGTTACATATTTATAGGCCAATGTTGACGTAGGCCCTACTTCCGAATCTATGTAATAAAATTTTAATTCTAATTTGACTTTAGGCCGAAAATGCAAAGTCCTTAGTTATTTTTATGAGATATTTTCATTACGTATTCGAACTAGATTATCAAGAAAAAAACCAAGTTAAGTGGATTTTAGTCCCACCGGATTCCGTTTTTTCTTGATACTCATGTTTTCACACAATTCACCAGGCCAGAAGCATAACAATTGTAAAGTGCTGTAAGTAACATCGCTTGTAAACGTCGTGGGTGGTCAACATCCCAAAATTCTAACGGAAATCATATAAAAATTGCAAAAAGCACGGAGTCGTTGGCATGGGGCAAGGTCGGCAAGGATCAACTTGCGCCGGGAGTCCGGGACATCGCTGTGGCAGCGTTCCAAATGGCCACAGCACATGATTACCTTCAGAGCCACCTGCACAGAATAGGTATCGCCGAGTCATCCGAATGCCCCCTCTGCTTCCAAGGGGATGACCTATTCAGCTGCACTGGCATCGAGGTAGAAAACCGAACTGAGACTCAGGAGGGATTGGCCCAGCTCTATTGCGCGGCACGGCGTCAAATGGCCTACCTACCACTCTACCAGCCAAGGACGGGCGTTGGCTGATGAAGAAGAAGGATCAATGTCCAATGCTTAAGTAGAGACCTAGGCCCATTCCATCAGGACATTATTATTGCTTTCCAATTTATGCGTAGTAAAAGGAAAGCTTTGTGATGGTCCAAATTTCAACGGATTTACACGTTTTGAGGTCCCAGGAACCCAAAAAAGTGATTTTTACGAAATGTCTGTCTGTCTGTCTGTCTGTTCATCGATTTCCGGGCAAACCACTCGGTCGATTTTGATGAAATTCAGCATATGTAGGTTCACAAAAATCATACTACGGGACCATTTTTTATTATTTTTGGCTAACTCAATTTGGGAGGGGGGGGGGGTTTATTGTCAAAAAACTCCAAAAAAACTTCTAAAAAAATTATTTCTCAAAAGCGGCTCCAACGATTTCTTTTAAATTGTCATATCTTGTAGACAGGGAGGAGTGGAGAAGGAGGTGGAAAGATTTGCTGCAAACCAATCGCTAGATTGCAACTACCGAAGAAAGAAGAAGTAGTCGTTATTAATGTTAATAAAATGATGATGATGATAAATGATGATAGTTTGCTTCTGGGGGTAAAATGTTAATAAAATGATGATGATGATAAATGATGATAGTTTGCTTCTGGGGGTAAAACAATAAAAATTACTAAATTTTAATAAAAAATTACCAAAAAAATCATTTTTCTGCGAAACCATTCGATCGCTGATTTCTACCATCAGGCATGATTTAGGTGTTAAATTGAGTAATGAAACCGGTCAGGCTGCTTTCGCAAAAAACTTTTTGGTTTCGTGGAAAAAAAGTTTTTTTTGAAAAAAATGATAGAAAATTCACGCTCAACTGCGTTGCGTGCCCTGTCATTATTGCTGTGTGGTAATGTGTTGGTCTGACCTATATAGAATTTACCTCACCTCCTGTGACGTCAGGTGGACACCCCCCGAGATATCCGAAATTTAACCATAAGAAAATTATTTTGGTACCACGAAATTACTCATTTTCTCTATCTACTAATTGATAAATTGGAAAACATGTTCGAGTAAACTCGGACCGGTTCTTAAATTACTCTTCTGGAATTAATGACACGATGTTACGCATTTTGATTTCAGATACTGGAGTTTGGATCGATGGAGAAGGAGATGCTTACAATGGTAATGGTAGGTAGCGTTTTTTACTGGTGGCTCCAGCCATTCCTATGGTACTATCAATACTATCGAATTAGGATTATTTCTTAGGATTTTAATTGCTGAAAACATTTCAGTACCTGATATTTTCCACATTCAGTTTGTAATGGCCTACTTCGTCATAGTAAATAAAATAAAATTTTGTCAAGTATAACTAAAATGTATTAAAAGCGATTGGTTTCGGCACTAGGCCATGGTCAGGCTGCAGGCATACTAACAACACAACCCATAAACTGACAAGTATGTCTGTAGTCTGTCAAACCCGGTCACTTTTAATATATTTTATTTGTACTATTGTTGTTTCCAACGCCTGCTGTCAGCCTGGCGGGGGGAGGGAGTCTGTTAACTTGAGGCACCCTAAGGGCAGACTCATTCACCTCGGGGGATACTACGTATACATAGGGACATGTAGCGTAGTGGTACGGACTCTGACTTTCACCCGAAAGGTTGTTGGTTCGAGTCCCACACTGGCTACATTTTCTGGCCATGCTTCGGAGGGCATGTAAAGCAGGCGGTCCCGGGCCTTCCTAGTTGAGTGTAAGAGAGGGCTTTATAGCCCTAACTCCGCTAGGTTGGCTTAGTAATAGAAACAATAAAAAGTCCTTATTTATTTATTTAAAAAGTCCTTATTTACATAGTCCTACAAATACTTGACAAAGTAATTTTATTGTATTTACTGTTTAAGATATTAGTTATAAGTTATAGCTACCCTCTGGCCCTATTGAACGTCTTATTCTTCAGTCGCAATGTATCGATTGGATTGGTCTTCCGAAGAATCGAAGATGTTTCCACCTCGTCCTTTGTTTATACATATATTATAATTATACAGTATATGTATGATATATCTGTCCTGGGCCGTTATCTAGAGTCCCAAGTATATTCCGTAATCTCGTTTCAAGCCTTACTTGTTTGGCCCTCAATGTGTGATCAACTGCACCATCTGCTGACTCTCCCGGACATGTTGCACCTCATGTCATCTTTCCATATTTTTAGCCCTGACCACGTTGATAACCTTTAATCTCAAAGTGTTCCAACTTTTGTCATTGGTCATTAATAATTATTAATCAGCTGAGCCTTATCGACTTGTGATTATTAAACACGTCCTCTGGTATCACTCCCACTCGCCTGAGATCGCCCTCAATTTGTTTCCTGTATGTCTTGTGCCTCTTGTTCGTGTTCCCTCTATTTCTTCCTCCAGTCATTTTCCCGCGCACCTGTTATCATTCTTTTGCTTTACGTGTCCCAACCATTGCAGTCTTCTCCACCAATGTTTCTTCCACCCCGAAATCTGTTCCCATCCCTTCAATTTGATTCCTTTCCCTTCTCGCCCTCTGCTTTTAGTTCTTCCTGGACTTTTGAACCTGCATATTGTATTGTACCGAATTTTATACAAAGTGAAGTTTTAGAATTATTTCATTTCTTATCAGTTTCAGACGAGCAAATCATTGTTCCCGTGAGTGAGGAAGAAGCTGGTGACATACTTTGTGATGAGACATCACCACGGCGGAATCACAAAATTGCTACGGGTAGTAAACCACAACCGCCATACAGTTGTAACATATGTGGAAAAATATTAACAACCACAAGTAACCTTAATAAACATATTAAATTACACACTGGTGGCAAGCGCTTCAGTTGTACGGTGTGTCTCAAAAGTTTCACGCAGAATAGCAGTCTCCAGCGGCATTTGACGCTGCATTCAGAGGAGAAGCCTTACCAGTGCGAGGCTTGCGAGAAGACATTTCCAGACACATCTCGCTTACTTATCCATATGCGATTACACGCAGCTGTAAAAGATTTTGAATGCCAAGTGTGCCGCAGACAGTTCTCACAGAAGGGACATATGGAGCGGCATTTGAGGCTGCATACTGGGGAGAAACCTTACCAGTGTCAGACTTGCGAGAAAACGTTTTCAGACATGTCAAATTTACACAGCCACATGAAGCTACACGCAGCAGTGAAGGAGTTCCAGTGCCACGTGTGCCTCAGACGGTTCTCGCAGAAGCAAACAATGGAGCGCCATGTGAGAGGCCATATGGGAGAGAAGCCTTTCGAGTGTGAGATTTGTGAGAAACGGTTTCCAAGCAAGTCAAATTTAAAAAGCCATATGCGAAAACATGCCACTGTTAAAGAGTTTGAATGTCAGGTTTGTCACAGGCAGTTCTCGCAGAAAGCTCATTTAGACCGGCACATGAGACTACACACGGGGGAGAAGCCTTTCCAGTGCGGAATCTGTCAGAAGTGGTTTACAGACCCGTCAGGTTTACGTAGACACGAGAGACTGCATGGAGCTGTCAAACCTTTCGAGTGTGACGTCTGTCATAAAGCATTCAAGTGGAGTGGTAGTCTACGTGGACATTTAAGAGTTCATACGGGTGAGAAACCCTTCCAGTGTAAGTTATGCCACAGAAGGTTTACTTGGTCGTCGGACCTTAGTGTTCACATGAAAAAACACGTTTGATTTTAAATTGGTTTGGGATTTATTTCTGTGAGACGTGCTTTTGGGGAAAACAAGGCATAGTGAAAGAACAGGAATGGCTTGTCAACACAAGCGGCTCATAAAACCCGTCAGTGGACAAACGCTAGGATCAGGAATGCGCCACATGCAGGAGTACCTTGACTTCTATGATGGCTGGGACACGTTGTAATTATGCGTTAAAAGCTCATGTCGAACTGAATATACAAAAGAAGCATGGCGACTGCAGGGACGGCCAATGAACTGCTAAAAGGACGATTAAGAAGCGAAATTTCAGGAGCTGAGACTGTTGAGAGTTCATGATTTGTTGTGAGCCGTGAAGAACTAAGATGACTGGAGAAGTGTTGTCGAGCAGGCCAAAGCCAAAGTCTGTTGGAGCAAGACAGTGAAGACAAGTAATAGACTATCAAATGCTATCAGCTGAAATGAAGTCCACGAGAAGACATCAGAGGACGAGAAGGGATAGGATTAGCAATGCAGTGAGTAGAAGAGAGTTGGCTGTTCAGGTACCATTGGTGGAGAGGCTAGCGCGAAGGAGCCTGCCATGGTTAAGAAACAGCAGATGCTCGAGGAAATGCTCCAAGACGAAAAAATAAAGGAAGAGACAAGGAGAGGCCCAAAAACCAAATTGAAGAGTGGGACTGGGATGATATTTACAATTAGAAGTGGCAGACCAAGGAGGACAACCCTCGAGGAAAGAATAGAACAACCAGCTTGCCGGAGGAAGAGGAAAAACATTGGCCGAGCTCAAGGCGTTGGCGTTCGACCGGGTCGAGTACAGGAGATAGGTCCGCGGTGACCGCTCACGCTTCGCAGAGAAAAGAGGAAAAAGAAGAAGAAGAAGAAGAAGTGGGGAGACAGGAGGGAGTGGAGGAGGTCAACTTATAACACCCGTGAAACTGGAGTTGAATTTGAACATTATCCGGACGATGGAGAAGGCGTAAGAATTAAATATATTTTAAATGTTTCCATGCTGTTTAAAAGTCCATGCAAGACATGGCGGACCACAGAACCGTTAGTGAGACAATGAGCTGTAAAAGACGTCAATGGCTGCTGGACAGGGCAAGACCAAGGTTCGGGATGCACCCCCCTCCCCCTAGCTGTAGTGCCGAAGAAGAAGAATACCTGGGGCTGGTTCCCTTTGTGTTTTGTGTCACCCAGACTACTTCCCGCAAATCGATGGTGCCATAATAGGTACGTATGGGATAACATCAAATCGGACAACCCCACTGCGCGTTTTATTTTAGAATTCCTCATGAAATATAAATCACAGAACCATGATAGTAAAAGAAGCAGAAGAAATGCTCCTCTACATTTTGATACGTATAGTATGTAGCTCACACAAACACCTCTTCTTCTTTAAATGCCTCTTCTATCAAATATTGGCGCTAATCATAGCAATTTGGACCTTGGAGACTGCTGCCCTGAAAAGGGAAGTTGTGTTCTTACCAAAGCACTGACTTAGAGGTTTCAACCAGGATGTTCTCTTTTATCCTCCCTTGCATTATTACATGCAGAAGGCGATACCTTTCGTTCCTCATCACACGGCCGAAGTATGTTAGTTTCTGTTTCTTAACAGCTGTCAGCTGCGACTCGGATTCTGTATTTATTCGCCTAACAATAACACCGTTCGGTGTTTTAGACGCCTTCAAAATACATTGTGCCGGCTATATACTGTATTATGTAATGTATCATAATGTACAGATAATCGTATCTCATGTATGACTTCATCCATGATCCACATTTCCGGATAAATTAAGCGTTGTAAAAAAAAACGCGTAGTGGGATAATTATTTTTACTATACACAAAAACACAATTATTTAAAAAGAAAAGGTTTTGTAAAAGTTGAAAAATTTGAAATTATTGTAGACTAGATTATATACTATACATAGATAGATATATATATAGATTGTATACTATACATCTAAAGAACACTTAAAGCATCCGAATGCTAGATGATTGTATAGTTGCGGTCAGCAGTTGGTAACTAAAGCTAGATAGGTGTTGATAGGTCAATCTAAATAACGCGTTGCCGTTTCTGCGGGTCATCTTATAGTTAGGATCTCCGTTGTAAAGCGTCAAATGAGAGTGTATCCTTGCATAACACGTCTCGACATTTCAATCAATCAATCAATCAATTTATTTTGTCTCAAAAATAATATTTATATTATATATAGTACAGGTTAAAGTGGCTTTTTTCACAGGCAGCATGGCCGTGTTTTTTTTTTCGTTTTACTGTAGTGGTATCCGACTTTCACCCGAAAGGTGGTTGGTTTGAGCCCCACACTTATTACATTTTCTTGCTTCGTAGGGTATGAAAAGCAGTCGGTCATAGGCCAACCTGCTTGAGTCTAAGAGAGTCCAAACTCCGCTAGGTTGGCTTAGTAACAAAAATAAAAGTATTTATTTCTTTATAACGCTATCGGTCGTATCGAGAAAGCGCCCTTACAGTACTTGTTTGTTTCAGAGATAGCCTTTGTGGGCATAGCCAGCTGCAGCAGATTACAGGAGCAATTTTCCAATCAGCAGACTGCTGACGAGATGCTTCAGCGATGTAGTGCTTACTGCAAGGTTATCTCTGTAAGTGCATACAGTACATTGCTTTCATTTGTTGATCTAGGAGGCCAGCGGGCCACTGTGAGTAAATGAACACTGTATTTAGTATAAATAACGGAGGCTTTCACGGCCGGAGATGTTGAAGCTGTAGAATCCGGGCTGATAGGCCGTAGTCGATCTGAAAACGTTCTTTCAAGAGTTTCGTCGACGGACATCTTTAGCGGTACTACGTACACTTCTACAAGTGTATCTCGGAGGCTTAGTAGCAACTGTTTAGGCAAGGGGATACGTGTAGTGACATTTAAAATAAGGAGACGTCACAAATATCCGTTAAATTAGCAGAAATGCTCCTCTGCAATTTGATATATCGTATGACATTTGTCCTTTTTTGACCTTGAAAAAATCATTCGGCCATGATCTGGAGTCCTTTTGTCCATTCCATTTGTCCTTAGCTAACCCAAATTGGCCACAGTTCTTGAACTCCTTTCTCGGGACTACTACGCCAATAGTTTTTGTACATTTTGTAATTGAATTCCATGATTGATGTTCATAACTGGTCCTTCAATAGAAGAAACTGGGATAAAGTGAACTAAAAAGCTAGATGCGAATTTGCCACACATGGGCTATTGCTAAACGAAACAAAAACGCAACTAACAGTGTTCTCTAACTCCCAACCTGCGCCTAACATATACCCACGCATAGCAGGACAACCAGTAACTGCAACCGACATCGTCATATTCTTAGGAATGCAAGTTGACAAGGACTTAAACTGGAACAAACACGTGGCTGAGCTACTAAAAAAACTAAATAGTGGCCTCTTTGTAGTCAGGCGCCTTAGCTCTGTGTGTCCTCCGGAGGTAACTCTCCAGGCCTACCACTCACTTGTAATGAGCCATATAAACTACGGCATATTGGCCTGGGGAGGGACCTCCGTAGGGAACATGGACGCTGTACTCACGGTCCAAAAGAGGGGAGTGCGCTACATGCTAAAACTGGGACTTCGTGACAGTTGTCGCTCTCACTTCAAATCATCATGACAGCCCCAAGCCTTTTTTCATGTTAACCATAGGTAATAGCAGTATACCTAGTAATATACCTCACTAAAATTATATGGAATATAAAACGGAAAGGAAAAAAAAGAAAATAATAAATGAAGGAGGGTATAGGGCCATGCTTCAGAGGGCATGTAATTTAAAGCAGGTCCCAGGCCTTCCTACTTGAGTGTTTATAGCCGATCGACTCTTAATGCATTCAATCGTTTTTAGGTGATGGACTTCTGTTATTCATGTGACGGCGACGATGTTCATACAGGCGGACGACCGTAAAACATAGAAGTAACTACAGCCATCAGAAACATTCACCAGCAGTGGACGTTCATCGCAGCTGCAATAGGATATACTATGCATTATCTATACATCAATTAGTCACTGCAGAATGAATAAAATTGTCTTAGTGTTTCTGCTATTAGGGGCCGTAGCCTACTGTATCAAACAAAACACCAGACACAAGCTAGTTCACATTAACACATTTTATCCTGCATATTGTTTTTCTTTGGCAACATTCAACGATAATTTATACATGTTCACGTACAAAGATCTATTCAAATACACACCTACCACAAACAAGACGGTCGGCATTGCATACGACAAATTCCGAGGTTCGATAGATCTGTGGGCGCGGCAATCGGCTGTATTTAATAATTATTTGTATTTTGTATTGACAAACGGCACGTTAAATCGTTTGAAGGGCAGTGGGGGTGTTGAGACCGTCACGACGTTTTGCGCGGGAGAGTCAAAAGGGAAACACGCGGGGTTTGTTTTGGTAGTGCGCGGTAAGATTTACTTTGACGGTAGCGACAGCACAATATGTGAGTTTGATCCGGAAACTAATGCAATCAGAGTGGTTTTTTATTTAGAAAAAGTAGCCTCAATGTTGTATCTGAATTCTAAAATGTATATCACTTCGCGGAGAACGGTATTTGAAGTTTTTCCTGATACAGGTAGTACAGAACTGGTCATTGATGGATATAGAGTGATAGCAGCATCTGAAAATGAGTTGTTGATTTACAAAGATTTCCTGTATAAATACTCGTTAGAGACTGGCAATGTGAGTCATATATGTACGGATATAGAAACTATACAGATTGATAATTATCCTCTTACAGGCTTATTTGTTGATAATTTTTTATATTTTGGTGTACAGTGTGGTGTGTTGGTGGCTGATGTTCGAACAGGCTCCTGTTTCATGGTGAATATTGATCTTAGTGACGGCCCTATCACGTCTATGGCGAAGTTAGCTAATAATATTTATATTTTAACTCTTGACGGTGAACTTTATGTATTTTCCTAAACCTCAGTCGAGTTACGACAGGTCTCCGTGATTGCATGGTGTGTAGAGAACTACCTGCCCACCTGAAACCAGTGTAACGGGTCGCCTCAAGTATCTTTGACAATAGACACATTTTGTAGCCTATTTAATTATTCAA
This sequence comes from Psococerastis gibbosa, assembly GCA_963971405.1. Lineage (NCBI taxonomy): Eukaryota > Metazoa > Arthropoda > Insecta > Psocodea > Psocidae > Psococerastis > Psococerastis gibbosa. The sequence goes on from OZ020491.1 coordinate 32,954,416, forward strand.
CCATCAGCACAAAGTACAATGCAAGGAGGTTCTTGTCGTCGCTTATCAACTAATCTATATATGTGTCAAGACATAGTTGTTGGTTTGAGTCCCACATTACCTACATTTTCTGGCCATGCTTCGGAGCGCATGTAAAGCAGGCGGTCCCGGGCCTTCCTAGTTGAGTGTATATAGCTTTATAGCCCTGACTCCGCTAAGTTGGCTTAGCAATAGAACAAAAAAAAGTCCTTATTTATTTATAAACATACGGAGAAGGAATAAGTTAAAAAGAGGCTACAAATTAAACGACAAGTTCAGCAATACAAATTATTGGAATTTGGTAGGGTGGGGAGTAGGCCCTCTTGTCGCAGAATTAATGTACAGTAGTCATACTTTTATTTAATCAATTCCCCTGACCAGACCGGTTGAGTGACCACACTCAATAGATGAAGACTAAATACTGATGTTCCAAATTGTCCAATACGAAATTTCGCAATTACCTAACTACTGGGTCTTTGATTTTTTCCGTACCCCCCTCATAAAAACAAGGTGGTAGCCTACAACAACGTCGGATTCATCTGATGCATCATATATTTCCTCCTCCTTTACATGTGGTGGACATCTACTTAGCCTATTTGTGTCATGTATGTAACTTATTTCTATTGCAGCAGTATAAGTTATAGTAGTATTGTTATGAGGAACTTGGAGCGTTTTTCACAGGAAATGTTGATCGTGAAGCTGTTTTATTAAAAAATTAATAATACCAGTAATAATCGTGATATTAATAAGAGGCAACCAATGAAGAGTTTGTAGTGTTTAGCGACAACAGAACTCTATCTGCTCAGGGGTTCTGCGAGAAATGCGTGTGGCAAGCATTATATTCTATATTCTATGTAATCATAATAAAAAACAATTACATTTATAAATTGACTTTTTAATGTTACAATAATAAAGTTCTTCAAATAAAATCGACAATAACATGCATAGATTTACATCGAAATGTCACAAAAATATTTAAACACAACTGACAGTAACATTTTCAAAAATATTTGACTTCCAAACTAACTAAAATACGATATATAAGCGACCTGTCTTCACCGTTCTCAGGATAACCATACCTAGTCAAAATACACCAATCAGAATCAATTACGTTACAAATATAAGACGACAAAAGAAGACTGACAGGCAGAAGTTAGACAACCATCAGTTCCAATTGCTTGTCTTACAATGATAATGTAGCCTGCTGCTCGTCGGCTATAAAGACAATAATAGCATGACCGCTATACTGTAGTCTATATTGGAATGAAAACAATGCCTTCTAACTTATATAATAGCAAGTAAATTTATTTGTAGGTAGACCTACTCATTTCAGAGATTAGTGTAAAAACAAATAAATAGGTTAGCTTCACACAAATTTTCCCTATTGGGAAAGTCGATACTAAAAAGCATCTGGATAATATTCTCTGGCAAGAACCATTTAAATAATAACTGTGTGTAAACAACTCGGGAAAGTCGGGATTAACTGTTAGTGACGGCCACAAACAATATATATAAATATCGACGAACATTTCTTCTAAGGGATGTGACCTAATTGGCAACTTTACTGTTGCTAGCCCAATTCTACTAAAGACAAATTATTTATGTTTGGTAGACTGACAATGGGAATGAAGTTGGGAACGGAAAGTGGTTCATGAATAATTTGGTTACTTTGATTTTGGAGATTTAGAGTTGCATCTATACCACAGAATACTATAATATATACATCTATACATCCAAGCGAAAACTCCATACCGGATAGCTTTCATATAGAAATAGCAGGGACGTTGTCATCTCATCACGAACTTATGGCTGTGCCCAACTAATCAACATTTGGAAATGACGTCCTTACTCTATGAGTTGGTATAAGATTTAAGTTGTCCATTGGTTTTCAAAGGTGGAAGAGGTAATGCTTTCGTGAAGAGACACTTCATAAGTGTTTTCCGTTCGTTCATTATACGGCAAATGCTGGAAATTGCAACGCTCTCTATGAGCTTTAGCATAGTAAGTTATAATTTCATCAATATCATCTGGTCCGTGACCGTTAACCGGAATAATTGTGGCATTTACATGAACTAAGGCCTCCATTACAAACGAATCATTATTTAACGCTGCAATATGCATCGGTGTTAACCCGCCCGCACAAGTCACTTTGTCTTTAACTTGGAGATGTAACCGAGCTCCCACATTCCAGTAATTGTTGGTTTCCCAAATTTTGGATTCTAAATGTAACTTGGCCCCTTTATCCAGAAGAAATTCAAAGGCAGCCCAACATCTATTGTCAACCGCAATGTGGACAGGAGCACACCCATCCTTATCCTGCACATTTATATCTACAGCATGACTTACAAGGAACTTCATAACGTCCACTTCATCCCTCGCAGTGGCAATATGAAGGGGACTGATTCCTCTGCTATCTGTAACGCCTATAACTGCGCCATGTTCGTTGAGAAATTCAGAAACTTTCAAACTTCTAGCAAAGTGAATAGGTCTGCGAGCAATCGCTGAGACAGCATTCACATTAGCCTTAGGCTTATGATTTACAAGTGTTTGTAGAATTTCCAAGTTATCCATGTCGGCAGCGAAATGTACAGCCTGCATCCCATCAACGTCAGCAGCTTCGATGTCAGCGCCCTTAGCCAGTAGACGCTCCATAGCGTGTACATTGCCATGGATTGCAGAATGAATTAATGGAGTAGTACCCATTGGCCCGGCGAGATTAACATCACTTCCATTCTCAAGCAAAACATACATTATATCCCATTTCTCGTAACGCGCAGCTACGGTAATCGGCGCCTCGTTATATTCTTTATCTATTAGATTAACATGACAACCATTTTCAATGAGATACTTGGCTACTTCCAAGTTACCAAGCTCGGCAGCTAGATGAATAAGTGTCGTCTTGTGAACGCTTTTACCGAAAAACAAGGTTGCACCGTTATTAGCGAGATATTTGAACACTTCAAAGCTTTTACTACGCACCGCATCGAAAATGGGAGTTTCGCCGTTCTTGCCTGTGGTCGGGGAACTAAGATTGACATCGCCTCCTGCTTTGACGAACAGTTCTACTAGCCTTTTGATGCCACTCAGCGCTGCTAAGTGCATTGCAGATGTAGAGCGTGTAGGGCACCAATAATTAATTAGCTTCAGTCTATTTTCAATTGTTAATTTAACAAATATTGCTTCAAGCATGAAGTGACTCAGTGAATCAATCAGATTGTAAAAGTATTCCACTTTACCAACAATAAATTTGTTAATAAGAGTGTCATACTCTTTAGCATACTTCCAAATTGTATCTAAATCAGGGCTTCGTGAAAACCAGATTGTCGCCAACATACTCAGAGTTTTGTGTAAAATTTCCTCTTCTGTCTTCTTTTCTCTCAAACTCATTCTAATCTCGCGCTGAAGCAGCCTATGAGTTGAGAGTATAGCACAGCAGCCCTTTCCGTCAGTAACAGTAATTAGAGAACTTTTAATGAGTAAATTGATGGCTTTTCTTAACACTTGCTTCCTCTCTTCCAAATCCGAGTTAATAAATTCTTCGGCCAGAAATATGGTCCCATCAATACAATCAGAATTCAGGTACGATATTATTTGTAAAATTTCTACTGCTAACTTACCATTTTCATGCATCTCAATTTTATTTATTGCAGCAGTAATGAGAACGTAAAGATTCTTATCAAAAGCACTCACTTTCCCCCGCAATAAATAAGACTTATCAGGGCTTTCCAATAAATGTTTGTACTCTCTGACTGTTTGGCCACCACTATCGTCCCTAATTAAAGCAGGGACAAGTTGTAAAGCTAAGGGTAGGTATCCTAAAGCAAAAGCCAGTTTCTTTAAATCTTCATCTTGTGTTGAATCATCTGGCTTAATACCGGAAGCGTCTTTTATTAATTTAATAGCATTGTCCTCCGCTAATACATCAATTTCAATTAGCTGCACGAGACTTTCACTTAACCCAATCAAATGAACGTCTTGTGTGGTAATCAGAACATGACAACTGCTATTGGCTGGAGGTAGCAGTAGCTGTATTAGCTCATCATCTTCTACATTATCACAAATTAATAAGACAGGCCGCCCGTGAAACCACTCATATACAGCTTTCAACATATCATCAATACTTCTCAATTCCGTATTTGCTTTAATTATCTCAATATCTTTCACGCCGTTATATTTCAACTTATCTATAACTTCTAATAGTCTCATCAACGAACCTTCCACAGTTTTCTTTGATTCAGCATTTATCCAGATGATGTTTCCAAAATATTGGTCACTATGTTTATGGGCATAATTCACAGCAAATTCGGTTTTGCCCACTCCGTCTAGCCCATGAACAACCAGCTTGCCTTGCTTCAGAGACTGACCGGCCATTTCCGACATTATAGGTCTTTCGATATAAACGGTAGCCCTATCTCTCACACCAAACTTCACGCTATTTTTAGCATTTATCACATTAGTTAAAAGATCAGGATAAAAGTGAAGCGCGTTATTAACGTAACTTATAACATGGAGTAACTTAGCTTGAGATTTACAGCATAATGTCTGATCATCTTTCAATTTTAAGCTGTCAAAAAAATCCATAATTTCATGGTGAATGTCTTCCTTTATAATATGATAAAAAAACCATCTCCGACCGGAATAATTAACTTTCTTCCCAACTTCTCTATATAACATTAAGAACTGAAGTTGATTATTAGAAAACACATTTCCATCGATTTTGGTATCATCGACTTCCTCCACCTGGTAACGAATTCCACAGCACCTGCGATTTTCAGGCTCATCCGGACTAAAATTGGTCTCTTCATTGGCCAAGGTAATAAAGTAATCCAACTCATTGCCTACCCCGCTCACATTCAGAAACCCCATCAATCGTTCAAAAAACCTTTCTCTTATTCTTATACTCACTAATGGCCAGTCTACAACTCTCACCTTTCTAAAATCTTTGACGGAAACACATTTTTTAATATTTTCAATAGAATGCATAGCAAGAGTATATTTCTCAAGCTCAAATAATGACCCAGTAGGTTTGTAATCAATAAATATTCTGTATTGTACTCCTACATGTCGATGACACGTGTTGACTAGATTAGGGGCAGAAAGGTAACTTGTAATATCTAGCGTATCGCAGAGAGGATTAAGATTTTTGCCACTATTGTGGAAATTAGATTCCAATTTTTCTAAAAACTCACGTCCCCCAGGGCTATCAAAAGCTACCGTATGGCCATGAAAATCGATTCTTTCGTCCTTTACAAAATACGTTAAGTCGTTTAGCAGATTTAAATACTCAGTAGTAAAAGTTGTAATTTGAGAGAGCCAGCCCCCCAGCGAATGTCCTGTGAATGAAAGGCGAAAATAAGTATTTGGCATCTCATTTAACATATTTATGGCACTTCTGATTATATATGCAAAGGTAACAGCCGAGTACACCTGAGGAACATACCTATTGCGCAGAACACCTCCAACGTCCGTCCAAAGAGACGCTATATCATCTTTAACTGTACCTCGATGAGCTATGACAATCAACTGTTGATTAGGGTTCCAGTAGGCCGCCCCAAAGTAATGGTTATTCGGGTTGCAATTTTGTGCAGTGGTCAGTAACTCCCAGTTGGTTGGGAGCTCAGCATTAGACAACGGTTTATCTTTATCCCCTTCACCATAAACTCGAGATGCAAACTTCACTAAAGTGCTCACATCGGGGAAAGGTGGTCTGGCAAGGAAGTTGAGTTTTTCTTTGGTTGTCAACACTGTGATATTATTACTAATGCGGGTTTGGATAATTTCAAGAAACTTTGGTTGACTTAGCGTTAGATTTCGGTCACAGGGTAGCTTTTTAACTAGAGGAGGTTTGTATGGTGTCCTATTGGTATCTGCCAAGTTCAGCAATAATTCATCCATCTTTAGCAGTAAAAAGCTGATAATTATGTAGAAGCAAAGAATCCAAAATTAAAGGTCAATTGCTGTTAGTCCAAAATATAGCTATTAAAACTTTAAAAACTGTTATGAATGTAAGATTAATCCAGAGTGATAGTAAAAAATTGCACCACTTAAATTAATAACTTTATGAATAAAATTAAGTAAATTTCGGATGTGATGTCACCTCTTAAAACGAGCCCAATTCTCTTTCCTTGCAGCCGGTGCTAATTTACACCAAGACTTGTAGATTGCGGCAGTTTTCTTACTGGCAACCGAATTATAGTTCTATAGTCCTCTATGTTCAACAAGAAGCTTATTGTGATTGCCTCTTTTTAAAATTAAGTAGATGAGTTGAGTAGAGTAGTTATGTAGATGTCTTTTCGATTATTAACGGTCAACTGGCGGCTTGAAAACGACCTAAAAATTGAAATACATAAACACTGAAGTTAATTTTTAAGGCGAATCTTTCCAAAGTTTTAGAAAACAACATGGAGTGAGAGCTAATTAATTAAGGTCTCATTCCACAGTGGCTATATTGGCAAAATCGCTCTTTGAATACCAGCTGAAATATAATATTATTTATATACACATAGTAATACAGATACAGTAATACCAGACCATCCGTCCACCTACTTTTTCTCGAAAACAAATGACGTCAGAGGTCTGAATTTTTTTATCATTACAAAGTGGGGGTTGGTGCATTTTTGGAAATTAGTTTTGAATTTTTTGGGGACCTGGAAGGGGGGTTTTTGGGGGGTCCATATGCTGTTTCTCGGAATAATCAAATGTAAAGGTATGTCAAATTGCACATCATTTGAAAGTTTATTAAGTGTTAATTCATAATTTGCAAAAAAAGTGATTGTATCCTACAGGTTCAGGTACAGGGAGTCTTTAAAAGTCAAACTTTGGGTATCTGTGAAGCTGAAGTCATGAGCTTTCATTTGAGGTGTCACATGCCATGCTTTGGGTGACCTATCCCCCCCCCCCCTCCCCGTTCAGGCGCAGGTTCAGGTACTAAAATTTGTGTCATTGTTACGCAATCAGGACCTATTACACAGGTCAGTTGTTTTTTTTTTCATATAAAAAATTACTTTAAAAAAAAAATTATTATGTTTGTTAACTACGTGAATGTGAATGTTTTAACCATTCTTTTACTTTTTTCCGTAATATATTATCATTCATTCATAATTTGATTTATTTAATTTTTTTTGTGGTAGTTGGTTGACCTTAAATTATGTGTACATACCTTGGCAACGGTTTGATAAAACTACAATTTAATGCTGCAATTCTGTATAATTGTTAAGGATTTCTTTCTTCACTTAGTTCACTTTTCAAACTTTCTTATGGCCAAATGCCAAATTAATGTGAATATGATTGTATGCACCTGAAAATTCAATTTTCTCTTAACATGTAGCGAAAACCATAAGTCAAGTTCTGGCAGCTTTGTACGGTATTATACAAATCGATAAGCCTAATCAACCGGCGGATTGCATTAGATTCATTCTGAACTTATATAAAATGATTATTTACAACAACTGACCTTGGTCCAAACAAGGCTGCTAGTGTAGGTTTTACAATAAATTAATGAAATAAAAAAAATTATTAGTCAGGTTATTTCAAGATTTAAAAATTAACGACATAGCAAAAGTCAACCAGTTGAGCGCCATATTTAAAATTTAAATTTTGTTTGTTTGGGTTGGAAGTACTTCGATTGGCCGCATAAAGCGCTGCATTTACTGTTCCCGCCAAATGACTTTCTTTTGAATAGGAAAATTCTTGCATCTAAAAAAAAATTAATCACTGTTCAAAACCAATTGAAACATGGAGATTTCATGTAATTTCTCCTTAGATTTCTAAGCCTACATGAATAAGGCTCACTTTGAAGCAGTACCAAATTGAAAGTAGGTGGTCTGTAATTAGATGGCGATTGAAAAAAAGTACATTGAGTGACTACCGAGGACGTCGCTGCTATGTTTTCAAAGAAGCACCTCCATCCATGGTATCACTTCCATCAATGAATGGAAATCTGTTCTTAAGGCCCTAGATACAAACATATATATTGATACAAACCCTGAAATCAGATAACATATTGGCCAGACGCAGAAGCACTATTGAAATTATGAAAGTAGGGCTTACATGTACGAGCTTTCGGATCGACTTACTTACGTCAGTGGCTGCCATTCGACGCCGAGCTTCCCAGCAGCGATTAGTAGAGTCGTGGGTAGGGTGGGTTAACGCACTGCTTTCGAATCGACCACTTCCGCCCGGATTCCTGCCATCTATGCCAATACATCATGCTGCTCTTAACATATTCAGGACCTAACAGAAGAAAAACTTTTAGATTTATAGCCGCCTACTTAGAATATTCAACGTCATTATCTCATTCAATTTGAACATCTATAATGCAATTACCTTTTGAGACCAAAGCGTAGACTGCAGAAAGCAATAACATGGCTAATTTTAGAGTTTTTAATTTTTCAATACGCTTTGAATACACTAATCATAATCTATTTATTATATTTTTTAACGAATGTTCTAAATATTTAAACTAATATTGTAAGTAAAAAAAAAATGTTAAAATTGTCTATGCATTACCGTTATATCGAAATTTCCCCAGCGACACAAGTCTCTTAGTACTAGAGTACTTAGTGCTGGGGTAGACAATGTAAACTGTGTTTGAAAATGTTGCAATATATTATTTACTTACTTACTTACTTACATAGAATGGTACAGTTCCATCGCAACTGCCTCAGGAACATCGCCATAACCAGTTGGCGCATCAACAATTCAATTCTCTTCCTCTTTGTCGGTGGATCCACAGTGAGTTAAATGCCATGTTCTTCAGAAAACTTTTCAACTAATTTCCACATTTCAAAATTAGCTCGGTCCTTCTTTATTGATTCCTAAACTCGTTTATTAAAATCGGACACCACCAAGAGTAATTCTTTTTCTCGATAAAAGTACTTGTTTATTTTTTCATGTTGTCTTTCATGAAAAATAAGCATACCAAGAATTTCCCTTACTTTATTGTGGATAGTATGCTTTAGCTTCCTATAATGTGTATGCCAACAGAAAGCCTGGAGGTGGGGGTTTCTAAGGGTGCCCCTGGGGGGGGGGGGACTACCCAGACCAAGAAGAAAATATTTCCTTCTATGCCAGTCTCGAGCCGCTTCATAATCTAGTTCCAACAGAAACATTCGCGACCACATGCTTGTAAGTACGTAGTTTTCAATAACACCAAAATTTTCACAACAAAATATCACTCAATTGGCTCTATGTACACTCATATGTCTTCTTATATTGTTTTTTTCATAGAACCGCTTCTCACAGACATCACACTCGAATAATTTCAAACCAAGATGCCTTTTTATGTGATTATTTAAGTTAGACGACCAAGCAAACGTTTTAGGACACATCTGACACTGGAATGGCTTCTCTCCCACATGCACCCGCTGATGCTTGCGTAGAGTGCTCCTCTGTGCGAACGTCCTCCCACAGGCATTACACTCGTAAGGTTTCACGGCAATATGAACGTATAAATGGACACGAAGATTCGAAGGATCGCTGAATCGCATTCCACAGGTCTGGCACAGGTACGGCTTCTCTCCAGAATGTAGTCTCTTGTGTATACGCAAGCGGGACGGGTCTGTAAAGCTCTTCTGACACGTCTCACACTGGTAAGGTTTCACACCAGAGTGTGATCTCAAATGGTAGTCTAGACTTCCTTTCCGAGAGAACTGCCTGCAGCAAACTTGGCATTCGAAATCTTTCCCATCAGTATGGTCCATCATGTGGGTCCGTAGGCGTGTCGAGTCGGAAAACCTTTCCTCGCAAGTCTCGCATTGGAAAGGTTTTTCCCCCGTGTGGATTCTTAAATGTCGTTGAAGGCTGCCGTTCTGATTAAAACTTTTGAAACACACTGTACATTTATAGGGCTTGTCACCGCTGTGGCGTTTAATATGATAGTTGAGACTATTCTTGCTTGATAGCAACTTGCCACAAATGTGGCAACCATGCCCTGTTTTACTTGCTGTTGCATGTGTGTTGGTCCGCCGCGGTGTTGCCAATTTGTTCATTTCCTCACCTCCTTCCTCATTTATTTGCTCGTCTGAAACGGATCAGAAATTACATTATATTACAATTTGCACCATGACACCAACAATTTAAATTGACAATTATGAAGAATCATTTATGTACTTTCCTATCAAGAGTATATTGTATTTAAATATCATAAATAAACCAATATGATACGTACAGAGTATATAGTATATTATTTAATTGTTAAATTTCATTGATTGATTGATTGATAACCTTACAAAGGAATTAGACTTTTCCATATGTCCTGATCGTTCCCCACTACACTAAGGCTTTCACCGCCAACTCAATAACGGGCTCACTCCATAACCAAATCCCATCAGACCAGCAAGTGGGACAAGTCTGACAGGTTACTGACAATATCTGACAATGTACTCGGTCATTGAGGTCATCCAACATAGCAGTATATTGTATGCGTAATGTTTTCAGATTGTTTGGACTGCATATCGAGTAGGGATAAGGAGCAGTGTGCCTCTACCACCCACGGCCAATGGCGAAATGGCCCTCACAAGAAATATCGAAAGTAGATCTTAGCATAATTAATTATTCTATAATTAATCGATTCGACATACACAATATGGACGTCACGAGCATTGGCCAAAGTTATTAAAATTAATGTGAAAAAAAAAACAGATAATGTCAGGTCACTCACGCCATGTTGTTCTCAAAAAATATGGAATGATTCCCTAACAACAAATATTGGAGTACAGCCACAACGATGAGTATTGACCACTTAACACGATGTATCGTATGGTGCCGGGTACAACCCAGTCCCAAAGTATGGGAACTCCTTCCGAAATTGTGGCGGTAATCTTTCTGAAGGGCTAAAAACATTTATTTAAAAAATGCACCTACCGCTGTCGTTGTATTCTTCCTCCCCATCAATCCAGACTCCAGTTTCTGAAATCAAAATTTACCGCCATGTAACTTAATGCTTTGCGCTAATACTATTGCTTTAGACCAGCATATTCTGAGACACGAAGGGCTCCTCAAGAACATAATTGAGGGTATGGTTGAAGCCACCAACTCTAGAGGACGACAGAGGAAAGAGTACCTAGAAGATGTCATGAAGGACCTAGGGTGAAACACCTATAAAGAACTGAAAAGGACCGCACTAAACAGACAAGAGTGGAGGAGAAAAATACAACATTTGCTGCAAACCAATCCTTAGATTGCAACTCAAGAAGAAGGCCGGCGACATACTATCCCTTCTCACCGTCCCACCAAAAGGGACCGGTTTGAAGGGATGGCATGAATGCATGGAGTCTAATGGGCGCAGTCACACAGTTCCGGTGGCACCGTGCCAACCGCAATCAACCGGATAGTGCTGCGGCAGGCATCACAAATAAATAAACATTCAGTTGAGTGAGGCCAGTCACCCGGTTTAGAATTTAGATAGCATTTCAACACATGCGACACTGTAACTCGAGTAAGACTGATCGGATCAAGACTATAAAAAACTAAACAGCGATCTTTGCAAATTATTTAAACTTTCCTTCAAAAGATCATTCCAGCTAGTGTAAGCCCCTTTAAATACAATACAATAATTAGAGTTCCTGACCAGCCAGAGCCGGATCGACCGTGTCAAACAAAAATAGCCACCCGAGAGGGTTTTGTACAAAATAATGAGGAGGTACTTAAATAGTCCAGCTCCTGGGGTCGTACTACTCATCCAAATTATATAGTGAGGCGTCAATAAGTCTGCTCTTAATGTATGTTCTGAAACAAGCTGGATCCAACTGACTTACTAAAAATGGTAGCTTATTGTAAAGCCGGTGTGCAAGTATCGGATAAGAATCCCTCGACTTGTTTAGGCGACACCTAGGCATATCAAACCCTTTTGACGATCGTGTATTATAGGAGTGCAATGTACTCCGAGCTGGCAATCCAGGATTCATCTTTACGGCCATTAGACAATTAAAGACATACTGGCCATGAACAGTGAGGACTCTAGCGGCTTTAAACACGACACGGACACGGACATGGCACGACTATATGTTCTGATATCAAGCACTGCAAAATTAAGAAAACAAATATCACCCAAATCTGAATACCTTAAATTATGTGCTATGAAGTTACTTACCCACTTCCTGTTTTACAATAACGTTCATTTCTTCCATGTTATTATAAGCTGCAATGTATAATAGAATAATTATTATTCTAAAAACTGAAATTCGAAATGGAAATTTATCATTATTATGGTTTATCTATCTGACTCTTAGGTCTTAGATAAATAAGTAAAGAACTAAGGTGCCCATTCCACATACGTACAACGTCAATGAAAATTATGAAATTGATGGTGGCAGCAGAAGTTTTAGTATGTAAAAATGTCTGCTGCCACCATCAATTTCATAATTTTCATTGACGTTGTACGTATATGGAATGGGCACCTAACTAGATGGTCCACTACGGCCTTATAGTATAGCATTGAACTATATATATATATACACTGGAAACACACCAGGAGCGCTAGGGATGTCGGCAACAGACAAAACCTGATATCTTGAACTTTATGGCAGAAGCGTTCCATGCCATATACACTTACGTGTACATTTGATGTTTTTCAATAATTTTTTTAATACGATTTATTGACATTTTCTGCCTTTGTAATATTTTTTTATTTAATATAGAACAATATTCTATGGTCACACACCGGCATTTATGAAAATTTATTAATATTTAGCTAGGAATATGTTACTAAGAAAAATTGTGTCAATCAGCAATTTAACAAAAGATAGTCAAACTATTTAGTCCAATCTAACCATGTTCGTCTATTTAATTGCATTGGGACTAAATTTAAAGTGTTCAACTTGCTAAATTTAGGCTCCTACCTATACCAGGAGTAGATCCAGCCCATTGGGGGGGGGGGGGGGTAATTTGGCTCACAATATAATAAACAAATGTAGTATCCTTTACATTATAACGTAATAAGTTAGGCAACTTACAACAGGCTAGCTTATAAGATTTTGGGGGCAGCTCCCCCCTTCAGCTGTCAGCTGTCTGACAGGGGGCGGATATCCCCCCCCCCCCCCAAAAAAAAATCAGTGAATCTATTTTATATTGTAATTTTTATAACGCTCTGATTTAATCGATACTACATAGGTTTTTCCTATTTTGACCCACAGCTCCCCCCCCCCCCCCATGATGAGCTGGATCCGTCCCTGATCCACCCACACCGGCATTCGAATTTTTAAATCTCATAGCCTACTTATTATGCTTACACGATGTGAATATTCTGTGTGCTATCATCAATGAAAAAATATTGCAGTGTTGATTTAGGGATATCAATATCAATAAGCCTAATAATTTCTAGACATTTTGCAGTGCGTGTGATTTGCAAGAAAGCCACCGCCCCCTCCACCCCCAAGGATCTCCCCTTGGCTACGGCCTTGAGGACAATTGGAAGTGTGCGATTTGTTAACATAATGATTAATACAACTGATATAAAACCATAAATGTTGCATCAACTAATGACCAAACCATGCGAACACTTACTTGTGAAAAGTAATATTTCCCCCCGTTTCTCGACATATCTTGAACCTATTAGTGCATTTATAAGCAGAGCAAGATATGACCATTATGTCAAACCAAAGAAAAACTCAATAAATGGGTAAATAGATTAATTAACAGGCAATGAAATACGTCTAAATCGCATTGAACGCAATGGAGTCAACCACTTCTTGCCATAAACCCCCTTTTGTCACGTGACCAAAAGTGAAGACATTTGTTCAGCGTGGGCTAGGTGCCGTGGTAGCTATCCATGTATATCAATGTAGTATAGAGTCAGGGGATGACAACTCCGCCATTTTCATGAAAATGGCGCGAATTCAGTCCACCATTGCATTGGTGGCCTAAATTCAAATTTATTATGTGAGGTCCTATACTTTTTTGGCGATATTATATTGAAAATAATTAGTTTGACGCTAATTTGGTGCAAGCTATCAAAAATATTACTAATTTTGTTTGTCGTGCATAAAATATAAATCTTCTAAGACTAGTATTTTGCTTGAAATGGCAATAGGAAAAATTCTTTAATATTGATACTACCCCTAGATAAACGCTGAGTTTTCATTTATAATTGCTTTTTCTTGGCTTAGTTTGGGTTCCATAATAGAACTGGCCTTCAGGCGTAAGCAGAAATAAAAGCACGGACACATCGTAGGCAGGAAAGTCGGTAAAAAATGATGCAAAGGACTTGTTCACACCTTACAACACCGAATAGTACCTACTCTACCTTAACATTAAATTAATTTTGTTCTATTGCCATCCGTCCGTTACTCGATCGACACCATACGTGGGGTCTTTGTAATTGTAGCTACCTAAATGGTAGTTGCTGCTCGCCTATTCCGATGACGACAATAATAATGATTATGCTATTTTGTCATAAGATTATAAGGTATCTACCTACTTTACTATGACTGAAGATAACTATGAATTTAAGATGCTTATCAGACAGGTAACTTAATAATCACTAGCAATATTGCAAGTTATTTGCTGAAGTTTGTCTTGCCCACCTCGTAGTTAGGCCTAATTATCCAGTTCTGCACCTACGTACACCTAAGTACCATTTGTAGCCTACCGTGCGGTACCTAATGTCCTTAACGCTAAATACGAAAATAAGGGGCATAATTTACAACAAATTAACTTATGAAATTGAATTTTTTTATAATATATATTTTTCCATGTATCAATAATAAACCAGCAATGAATGCAGTAGGGGTGTTCAATAATTCCACGCTGAGCGTGTTAGTTAGCGTCCAGTTTCAGCATATGAATTTCGAGTCAACTTAAACAAATATAGGATACCTGTCTGCTGGGTGTGGAAATAATGTATGCTCGCCTGCGACAAGGTCACAACCTAAAACTAGTAATGCTGCTATATTTACGTAAACACCATCACATGAGCGGACTTTAATCCCAATATGATGAAGCTGTCATCAATATTCTACTGAGAATAGAGGCGTCTAATTTTTCAATAAGAAAATACGCTTACGGGCATTTGAAAGACCTTGACAGAGAGGCAACTTGCAAAACAAGGGCCACTTTTGCGGGTTTACCAATTTCTGAAGCAGCGAAATTTCCCAAATCAACATAGCTTCCCATTTTCTTTCTGCCCTTGTCATACAATATTTGGGAACGAATGCTCATAGAATCGATCTCAATAGGCTACCATGATCTTGTAAATAGGGACGAGAATGTTATTCTCAGACAAATAAGTAAAAAAGGTAACATAATCCCTGGTTCAGCATACGCCTCCAACTTGACCTGCAGCAGTTGAACTTCCGCTTTCTTTTAAAGACGACGTCTCTTTCAACACGCTCGCCTGGGTCGAGGCAACTTTGCATGGTTTGGCGTCGTTTCTCGCGTCATCCATTAACTGAAAGAATATACCAAAACACTATAGGAAAGATGAATTAACATTATAGAAGGTAAACTACAGAACCAGGCCCATCAGGAAATATAAAAGAGGAAGAAATGGGGTGTGAACGGAAACCGAACCCGCTTCTCCATGCGGCTGACACTACAATCTTTCCAATTTCATAACCCTTAGGGGCTAACCAAGTTGAAACCACGAGGGCAGAGCGTGTTTCAAACTGCGGCAAACTTGGTAGTGTCCACAGCGACGGCAGGGGAACATGGTGGGACATGATAACGCGCTTAGACTGTACCCTGCAGTCTAATTGCGCGTGTCCTAGTCACCTCCGTTTTCATCGTGTGACTTTACTTTACTATAATATTTTCTCCAAATGGCTTGGAATCCACTATAATCAGGAGGTCAATCCTGTCAGTCGACTCCCCTTCTCCCCGAGGTGAAGGAGTCTCCCCTTAGGGTGCATCGAGATAATAAACCGACTCATTCCCCTCACCAGGCTAACAGGGTTGCTTAAAGCTGAAATGCTGAAAGCAGGTGTCAGAAAATAAAATTGTTTCTTACTTAATATGAAATATCACGAAGTCAAGAGTAACGATAGACTAATTTTGGACAAAGATATCAAAGCATTTGAAAATAATAATGCTACATACCTTTGGAGTTGGATGATCAGGTTCAAGTTCTTGTAAATATATCCCCTGTCGAACAATTTAGCGAAGATTAGACTCTTTCCGCTGCAGCCACTTGGGGAAGTCAAATAATAAAGGCACGGCGTCCGACATTAATAATAATAGCTTTCTGATACTATTTGGTCGCACCAAATAGGAATTTCCTTCAAAATGCAGATTCGTGACCATTTAGTGGGCATGTACAAATCTCTTCGCATGACAATAAGCATTTCTTTAACAGTTCATTGTTTAAAGGAAATCTGAAAAAAAAATGCATAAAATAATAGGATGCAAAGCAGGAAGCATTATGATAAAATTAAAGAAATTGCCACCAAATTCTTCAACTTCTTTTTCTTACATAAACAACATTATTCTCTAATTTACTTGAAGTTGGACTGAGGCCTAACATCATGTAAATTGTAAGGGCAAGTACACTTTCGAAGTGATACTGAAATAGCAACCCACACTCAACAACATTGGGTCATTATTGGCGCACAATGAGTAAATATTTCAAGACCAAGATTACAAATATTTATTGCATTACATACCATTCAGTCGCATCTTACTAAGAAATGCGCATCAGGTAATCTTAACCTACATAAATTAGTTTAAAATGAAATTAAGGTCATGTAAAACAAAAACATGCATTGTTTGAGGCTTCCACAAAAACATCTTAAATTTTAGGTTTCCGAGACAAACGCTGACTTACCTGTGTAAAGGTATATTCGAAATAGATGAGGGACGGTTTTCGCTTAAAATTCCTGCACAATAAACCATTTTTTTCTATATAAAATATTATTTAAAATTTGCTAAATTCTAATAGGCAACCATGCTTTTTAAGATGGCGTAGGCCACCAATGCAATGGCGGCGACCAGCAGAATGATTTTGATCTTGAAACTGATTCCGCTTATTTTTAGCATACGATATTAATAAAAAGTTTCCAGTATTTTATTTAAATCCGTGTATAGAGTAGTATTTGTTTATTTACAAATGGCGGAAAAACAAAAAAACTTGCCGACCGGGAATTCAGACTGAGCTATACTAAAACTTTGAAAACTTTGAAAAGTTTGAAAACATTAAGTACGTGCAAAAAGGTTCTATCTGCAAAAATATAGTATGTGCATAAAGGAGCTATCAAGTATGGTCATTCAATGTGTTTAAAGCCTGTTATGTACGCATTACAATAGACCCATTCGACTATCGTTTGATAAAAACATTATTTTCTCCCTAGAAAATTAGTTTAAAACAATTTCTGAAATACAAACTAGACATTTATTAATTATCTATTGTCTAATGAATTATTGACGTATATATATATATATATATCATCCCGGGGCTGTCCCGTAAGGTCTATTATGGAGAGGGCCGTTACCTATATGTAACTTATAGGCGACACCAAGATGTAAAAAAAAAATCAAAATCAACAATATGGCAGCTGCAACGTTTGTTGTGTCGGTGGCTATCTAAAGTATTTTCATGTTTGAATTATTCTGTCTTAACTTTGAAGTTTCTTTATTAAATAACCACCATGTGGAAGGAGTGCAAGATGTGGGATGTAAAAATACGAAATGCCCGAGCCATGCTTATTTTTTCCGGTAAGTAAAATGCAATTTGCCATTTTTGCGCCAACCTGTTAGGGTTAGGCCAAGCATGTTCGCAAAGGTTTTATTTTTAATGTATCCAGTTAAACTATATCTTATGTTATGAATACCGATTTAATTAAACCTCTTATAAAAATACAATTATGAAGATTCTTGACCATCCAGAGTCGAATCGACAGTTGCACAAG
Source organism: Psococerastis gibbosa (assembly GCA_963971405.1). Classification (NCBI taxonomy): domain Eukaryota; kingdom Metazoa; phylum Arthropoda; class Insecta; order Psocodea; family Psocidae; genus Psococerastis; species Psococerastis gibbosa. The sequence continues at coordinate 32,972,271 of OZ020491.1, forward strand.
TTGCAGTGAGATTCAATGTAATACAAATAGCCGCCCAAGAAGATTGCAGGGGTGCTGCTACAATAACGCGATTTGTAAACTCTCTCTACCCTAACTCCTGAAGGTAAACTTAATCAGGCTGTACAAAGGTGTGTCAGTAAGACCGCCCTTACAAATGCTTGACTCATTGTATCACGGTTAAGGACAAGCCCAGCTTATAAATGTAAAACTGGCCAAAAAGGAACGGAAAGGATTGACTAGACGTAGGATATTTATTAAGTACAGTATATGCAAGTTAACTTGTTATAATATCCTTTCCTTGACGTCAATAACATTACTGCTGATTAAAGGCTATTAAAAACTGCATTGGTACATACCGGAACCTAAGCCATATGTCCCTGGGAATTGGTAACAAGTCGGCTTGTAGTTTATGAATTTGTTATAATGTTTACACATTTACTTTGCTTTCTACAGGATTCCAAATATGGGAACAAAACGGAGAGTCAGCTATGTATGCTCCCGCCACGTAGAGCCAAATTAGTTAATGGAGTTAGGAAATCGACGATATTTAGTGGTACGTACCTACTACATTGTGGACTGTTCTGATATTGGTATTACAGCTATTTTGGGCTGTTATTGCCAGTAGATTAAATTAAATAAGTGCATAATATCAGGCTAAACTAATTGTCTTCGATTAAAGTTACACCTATCATGTCCTACAATAACCCACCATGTTTCGTTCACCATTTCCATGAGAGTCCATATTCTAAATTAAAATTAAAGAAACAAAACAATAACCAATTCATGCAGAAACCTGTAGGTACAAGGTAAAAGTAAAATATTAATAAATGCCTGGCCTTTTAAAACCGAACCAGTACTTAGTAGTTTAAGTAGAAGCTTACTCCTAAACGCCCTCAAAACAATTTTCTTGCAGGACTATCAACAAATTAATGCACTTAGTACCTTTACCAGCATAACGTGCTTCAACTCTTTTCAGAAGCAAGGAGTCAAGAGGTTTTTCTGTTTATAGTATGTTGTGCAGAACTTATTGCTCCTAAGTGTATAACTACTAAAAATGGCGACGAGAAATCGTTCAAGGCGCAAAGCAGAAGTATCCAAATCTCTGCTGGACTGCATAGAACTCCGAAAGGAGCAAGCCTGCCAGAGCCATCAAATCGAACAATAGAGACGCATTCAATGACTTCTAGGGAAAACTTGATTTTAGAAAAGACGTAAGTAAAGCAACCCGTTTTGTATCGAATCTGAATAATAATCATAATAATAATAAGCAACAACAGCTACCACTCCGAGGAAGAATCAATGATTAACAACTCGCAAGCAAATCGCAGAAGCCTTATGCAAGCAATTTCAAAATTGACAGAAGGGCAAAAGCCAAACTAGTTAAGAGCCCCCTGCCTCAGTGCCTCGACAGAAAGATGACGTGCATCTGTCTACAAAATTTTACATTTTTGGAGGTAGAAGCAGCCTTTGCTCAAACCAAGAAAAATATGGCTGCAGGCATCGACGGCATTTTCCCTGAAATGGTTATTAATCTGGGCTATAGTGCTAAGGAAACATTACTAGAGTTTATAAACCTGACGTGGAATTCCAGAATTCTCAGCCAATAGAAAAAGAGTGAAGTCATCCTACCTCTCTGAAGAAGGGAAAGGACCCATGGAGGCTAGACAGCCATCTCCCATTTCGCTCACCAGCTCCTTATGCAAGGTCGCAGAGAGAATGGTATTAAGCAGATTGCTCCTTCCATTCATCTACTTCGGTGGCCTAGACGATGCACAAGCTGGATTCAGAAAACACAGGAACACTACGGACCAGGTAGTGGACTTCACCCAACACGTTAAGGACGCTTTTCACCGAAAAATGTCCACTGTCTCAGTCTTGGTGGACCTGAAAGCAGCTTGTGACACCGTATGGAGAGTATGCCGCTTAAGATGGCCATAAATGGCTTCTTCTTCTTCCCCCTTAGTGCCGCGTGCGTACCGTGGGGGGTCACCTCGAACCCATTTCCTGAAATCGCCCTGGTCGGACGTTAACACCTTCAGCTCGGCCATTGCTTTCCCTCTTGTTCTGGCGAGTTGTTCAATCCTTTCCTCGAGAGTTGTCCTCGGTCTGCCGATGGGTCTTCTTCCTTGCGGCCTTGCTTCCACCCACCTCCGGGTGGTCCTGTTTTCGTCCATCCTTTGGACGTGGCCGAACCATTGCATCTGCTTGTTCTTGTCCATAAATGGCATCTCTAGTAAAATCTTCTACTGGATAAATTCTTTCTTGGCTAATGGCACTGAAGAGTACTTTTCCATAGCAAAACATCAAAGCTCCGCTTGCAGCGGCAAGGACTAGCCCAAGGGGCTGTCATCATTTGTCAACTCTTCAACTTGATGATAAATGACGTTCTGAACACCATCCGAGCTATGCCAGGAGTAGTTAGTTTAGTTTAGTTAAGCCAACGCCCGTCTGTGGCAGTAGAGCCATTTGACGCCGAGCCTCCCAGTATCTCTTTGTTAGATCAGCAGGTAGATGCTTGAGTCTGGAGCAGGTGTGTAGGTGACTTGCGACCATGGTCCCGGAGGAGCAGAGGGGGCACACATCTGAGTCACCCCGACGAAAGAACCGGCAGAGGTGTGCCTGCAGGTAGTCGTGGCCAGTCTCGAGACGGAACCGGGCGAATGCCAGGAGTTGAAGCTTTGGTATATGCTGATGACTTATACATCTGGGCATCCTGCAGCAACCTGAAAAGCCAGGAATCTGTCCTAAGTGAAACATTGAGAACCTCGCGAAAGGGGATACAAGCAACTCTGTCTCACCGTTAGCTCCGATAAAACGGTCAGCCAGGTACTCAGCCTGTCAACGAAACAGCCTGAAGTCAAACTTACCCTCAAAGACGCGGAACTGGAGCAGCAGGATGCAACGAAATATCTGTCGATTGACAAGAAAATAACTTGGAAATCCATAGCTGACAAAGCCTGATAGAGGTGCTGTCTATTTAAACGTCCAACAGCTACAAAATAGGGTGCCACTCAAGACGTGCTGACATCCACGTACAAAACCCATATTCGCCCCATACTCGAGTACAGTAGTGAAGCCACTGTAACAGCGAGTGCCAATACTACGCCAAAACTGCATGTTGCCCAAAACGCGTCACTGCGAATTATCACTGGTGCCCCAAAATCTACACCTAAGCTGCCACGGAAGTCCAGACCCATGCAATGCCACAGAGAAAAAGCCGCACTTAACTTTTGAGAAAGACAAAAACGCTTACTGCCCCTAAAAAGGACCCAATATAGAAAAGCTGCTTCCCGGCTGAAAAGAAACTCAAGTTACTGATCATGGCAGACTCCATCAGAAAAAAAATACGACATACTACTGGGTGAAGCAGCGCCTTCCCCCTGCCAACAAGCCTTTCCCTCGCTTCCAGCTGCTGAGCTGCACCTAGTCAATCACGATCTGCTAAAACACCTATCCACTGATGTTGCTCTGCTTTAGAGACCGTTCATACTAGATACGCAGCAAAAGAATGGCTCCACATATACTGCAATGGCCACTCCATCCTTTATCTGGAAAAAAAAGAGCAGGTTTTGTGTCCGAAGCTTTCCAAGCCGCAGGCCTGTAGGTGCACCTCTGGGCTCTGACCAACTACGACGGAGATATTGCAACAGCATGAGGCCGCTAAAAAATTGTAAGAAACAAGAGACAATAAAAATAAAGTAGTGTTCCTGATTGATTCTTGCTCTGAGTAGCAACCGTGCCACGGTTGTGAAATAGCAATAAACTGCCGCACGCTGCTATCAAATTTGCTAGAGGGTGGATGGCACATCGTTCTGCAGAGGATTCTCAGCCATGTAGGAATCGGCGGCAACGAAAAGGCGGACGAGCTGGCCAAAATTGGAGTAGCCGGCCAGTACACTGTCATACACCTCCGCTAAATCCACCATAGCCAGAGCTGTAAGGGCATGGGTCAGAAACCGCCACAGACATACAAGCGCAGGAAAAAACTGGGCCACCCTTATAGACTCGCCAATACTCCGGTTCCTTCCTAGGGCAGTGAGCGTTGCTGTTTTCAGGACCACCACCGGCCACGACTACCTTCCTTCCCCCTGCATCGCATCGGGGTCTTCGGACGTCTGTCCCCTGTGTAAAGGTGAAATGAACGCAAAACATCGACCCGAGTGCCCAGCCCTGTCCTAATGCTGTGTCGTCGTATATGCTATATAGCATAAATATAGTACTTCCTTTTTCATATCGGTATTCTCTGAAACTAGAGGTGGGGAATTTTTGCTTACTTTGCTTTTTGTTTCAGTCAGAGGTTACAAAATAATCTACTACGGCCAAGCCGGTAACAGTTCAAACAGAGTTGGAGTCATTGTTGAAGAAAGCCTGTAAAATTCAGTAGTTGAGGTGACCAGGAAGAGCGACCGGGTGATGCATTGTAAGTTTCTATTTACTGACGAAGCAGTAGTGCTGAACGTGATAAGTGGATACGTGTAGCGACGAGAAGAAAATCCTAGTCTACCTGAACTTCGATGAGCTTATAATGACTCTACCGGATATTGAAATGGTTTTTTAAGAGCCGACTTAAATAGGCATGTTGGTCACGAGAGAACTGGCTACTCCACAGTACATGGTGGGGAAGGTTTCGGAGCGAGAAACACGGAAGGCGAGAGGATCCTGGAATGGGTTGAGACGCAGTAACTAAATATATGTAACACCATGTTCAAGGAGAGACAAGAGCACTTAATCACCTATAAGAGCGGAACGCACCAGGCGCAGATGCTGAGGCGCAGAGATAGATAGACCTGCATGCATGAACTATAAAGTGATTCCAGGGAACTGCGTCTTTCCGCAGCAGTGGACAGAAGAATCCGGGCTTATAAATAGGCCGTGGTCGATTTGAAAGTTTGCTTCCAAACGTTTCGTCATCAACTGTGGTCAACATCTTCAGTGACACTAGTTATACTACTAAGATTATATCGCGGAGGTACCGTAGCAAATGATTGAGTTGGTGCAGGTATGGTTTGTTGCGCATACGTTCTCGTTTCTGATTGCTGTGATTGGCCCATTGGCGTCATTCTCTTTGTTGTTGTTTTGTTGAGGGCTGGATACCATATTCTATTTACTTTTAATCCTTCTTCCTTTCTGTTAAAGTTTTGCGGATGTTTGTAAATTTCTATGGCCTCCCTGTATAGTCGGGGGAAGTACGAAGCCGTGGTAGAGAGTATTGTAGCCTGCCCAAAACGTACAGTATAGGCTGTATAGCCTGTTTGTGTTAACGCATGCTCTGCAATTGTAGACCTCTCTGGCTGAAGAAGGCGACAGTTACGTTTGTGTTCATCTATCCTTGTTTTCAAGCTTCTTTTTGTGGTCCCTGGCATCTTTGGCCGATCTGAGTAAGCTGTTTAGTTGTTGTGTAGGCTTGAATATTGTTTTCACATTGTGACGTCGAAAGAGTTTACCTATGCGATCCGTCACATTTTAATGAAAGGAAGTTGGACCAATCCCATCGTGGCTGCTGGTTCCTGCCGGTCGGTTGTATCACGTGGTAGCAGTATTGCGTGCTTTTTTTCTCGCTCTGAGTACCCATTCGATTGTTGTCGATCCAATCAAGGAAACATTGGAATTGATAAAAGAAAAATTCACTGACGATATCACCCAATGGTTCCACCATGTGCTGACGAAGACGTATTTCCAATGGAATTTGGCCTTATATGAACAATTGGACGGAATGGCAATGGGTAGTAATATAAGTCCGGTAGTGGCTAATTTCTATATGGAATTCTTCGAAAAAACGGCATTGAACTCAGCTCCTCTGCAACCGAAATGCTGGTTTCGATATGTGGATGATACTTTTGTGATATGGAGTCATGGCCAAGAAAACTTAATCAATTTCCTGAATCATATCAACCTGATTCACCCGAAAATACAATTCACGATGGAAAAAGAGATTAATGGTCAGTTGTCGTTTCTTGACTTGTTGGTAATAAAGAAAGAAGGCGGAACTCTAGGGCATACAGTATACCGTAAACCAGCACATACTGATAGGTACCTAAACAAGAACTCCAACCACCATCCGAGCCAAAAGGGTGCCATGATAAAGACGGTTATTCACCGCGCCAATAGAATCTGTGAACACCGGGCACTAAAAGAAGAACTAAACCACTTAGACATTGCACTACAATCGAATGGGTACTCAGAGGGAGAAATATCGATCGATCAGGAACCAGCAGCCACGATGGGATTGGTCCAACTTCCTTTCAATAAAAATGTGACGGATCGCATAGGTAAACTTTTTCGACGTAACAATTTGAAAACAATATTCAAACCTACACAACAACTAAACAGCTTACTCAGATCGGCCAAAGACGCCAGGGACCCACTGACATCAGCAGGCGTATACAGAATTCCGTGTACATGGGGTGAAGTCTACATAGGTAGGTACCACAAAAAGAAGCTTGAAAACAAGGATAGATGAACACAAACGTAACTGTCGCCTTCTTCAGCCAGAGAGGTCAGCAATTGCCGAGCATGTGCTAACACAAACAGGCCATAGGTACTGTACGTTTTGAGCAGGCTACAATACTCTACCACGGCTTCGTACTAGCCCCGACTACACAGGGAGGCCATAGAAATTTACAAACATCCGAAAACCTTTAAAAGAAAGGAAAAAGGATTAAAAGTAAATAGAATATGGTATCCAGCCCTCAACAAAACAACTACATTTTCTGGCCATGCTTCGAAGGACATGTAAAGCAGGTGGTCCCGGGCATTCCTAGTTGAGTGTAAGAGAGAGCTTTAGAACCCTAACTCCGCCAGTTTGGCTTAGTAATAGAACAAAAAGTCCTTATTATTTATTTACAAAGAGAATACGCCAATGGGCCAATCACAGCAATCAGAAACGAGAACGCCTGCTCAACAAACCATACCTACACCAACTCAATCAGTTGCTACGGTACCTCCACGATACGATTTTACCAGTATAAGTGTACGTAGTGTCACTGAAGATGTCGACCGCAGTTGTTGACGAAACGTTTGGAAGCCTACTTTCAAATCGACCACGGCCTATTAGCCCGGATCCTTCTGCTCATTTAAAGCCCTTGAGCCTAAGATAAGGTGGTTTGACCTATCCAGAGATGGTATACGTGACTCTTTCAGCCAGGAAGGCACGAGGAAACTGCCAACTTTGAACGACCAATAGGAGGCGTTAACTATCAAGAAGCTATGGCAAAACATTGAGGCAGCTCTACTGTCCTCAGGGTCGGATGTGCTGGGAAAGACTAAAGGTGGCAAGCTAGTTCAGAAAGATACGTGTTGGTGGAACGATGTGCAAAGCAAACTGACAGATAAAAAGAAGTCATACAAGGAATGGCAAAAGTCGAAATCAAGGGCCGACCATGAGTGCTACACGGTCACTAGACGAAGAGCGAAAAGAGCAGGAGCAGAAGCCAGAGACACAGAGGAGTGACTGAATACCCGAGACGGAGGTCAAAAAATATTCAAGAGCTAAGAAAAGGCTGAGCGATAAACAGGACATTGCCCAGACAGTTATATGTATTAAAGACAAGCAAGGAAGAGCCCTTACCCAAAGGGAGGCCATTAACTAGTAATGGATGGAGTACTTTAGTGAAATTATGAATGTTGGAAACCCAAGAACCCAGGTCCTAAATGCTGAGGAACGTAACAATGAAACAATACCACAGAGGCAGAAGTGATAGAAGCACTAAAGAGTATGGCAAATGGCAAAACCACGGGACCTGACAGCTACCCCGTTGAAGCTTTCAAGGCACTTGGGGCAACAGGAGTAACTATAATGATCAAATTCATCAACAAAATCCTTTATGACCCGCAAATTCCAGATCAATGAAGAAAAGAAAGGGGGACGTGCAATCCTGCGGAAAATATCGACCCATAAAACTGATTAGCGATGAAGTTGTTGTTTGTTGTTTCTAACGCCTGCTTTCAGCATTCTTGCTTTAAGCAACCCTGTCAGCCTGGCGGGGGGAGTGAGTCTGTTTGTTAACTTGAGGCACCCTAAGGGCAGACTCTTTCACCTCGGGGAAAGGGGAGTTGACTGACAGGGTGGACCTCCTGATTATAGTGGATTCCGAACCACTTGGGAAACATGGTAAAGTCACACGATTAAATCGGAGGTGACCAGGACTCGATTTATACTGCCAAAGCGCGTTATCATGTCCCACCAGGTTCCCCTGCCAACGCTGTGCACACTACCAAGTTGCCGCAGTTTGAAACATGCTCTGCTCCAATGGAATCAACATGGTAAGGCCGTTGGCAATTAGCGATGAAGTGGACTGCGCGAGTAAGATCCAAACTGGAGAAGGACATAACAGAAAACCAACTTGGCTTCATTGAAGGGCAAGGGACCACCGATCACCTCAGGACCATGCAGGATAAAAAGGAACCACTCCACCTAGCCTTCATTGACCATGAAAAAAAATTGACCGCAAAAAAACTAAGTACATGGAAAGTGGAGGGGTACTTGATGAGCACACTGTTGAAATAGAAGGCGCTCAGCTCGAAGAAATGAACAATTTTAAATACTTAGGGTCCACCCTAAAAATGGGAGGTGGGTGTGAAAAGGACGCTTGCAGTCGAATCTCGATAGGCTGGCTGAAGTGGCGAGACATGAGTGGTATCCTAACAGACAGGAAAATGCCCAAAAACTAAAAGGGCTACTCTACAAGCAAGTGGTTAGAACTACCTTGATTTATGGCTCAGAGTGCTGGGCCTTGAGAAAGGCCGAAGAACAAAGACTGCATGTGGCCGAGATGCGGATGCTGCGACGGTCCGTGGGCTTCACACTAGCTGATAGACGCCAAAACGAAGAAATAAGAGCTGAAATGAAGACCGCAAACATAGTCGGATAAAGCGCGGGAACGGCGACTATCATGGTGGGCCCACGTTGAAAGAAGGCGGCCAGATAAGCTTATCAGACGGATAAAACGTATCGAAGCCGAAGGAAAGAGAAGACGAGGACGGCCCAGGCTGACGGTAAAAGCGAAAGCCCGCCAAGACCTCAGAACTGTAGGAGCAACCGCAGTCGAAGCCCAGAATCGCAGAGTGGAAAAGAACATGCCGTATCGCTGACCCCTCCTAGTGATAAAAGCGTCGAAAAAATAAAAAAAAAGTCTGAGGTCGCTCAGCCGCGCCGCTGTCAGATATTCTCACCACTGTCCCGTTATCACAAGTGATAAAAGTTCAAGTTCAGGTACTGGCAATATTTTAACTTTTAAAAGTAAATATGTAGAATCCATAAAAAAGTTGGTGCGATGGAATTTCAAGAAAGGGCGATGGAATGAGTACCGAACTCTTAGCGACAAATTTATTACCCGAGATCTGATATCCGGCACCCCTGAGGAAGCATATAAAAAGTTCTGTGAGGCTGTTAAAATGACTGCCGCGAAATGCATTCCTAGGGGCCAAGTCATGAATCATAGGCCGTACTGGAATACCAATCTTACACGTTTAAAGACAAAAAGGAATAAGACAAGAAAAACTGCAGAGAGAACCGGTCTCCTTTCTGACTGTGTAAACCTAAGAAAGGCGCAAGCAGAATTGCAGCTCAACATAAAGCAAAGCAAGCAAAACGCCTTTAATGACTTCATCAGCAAGATCGACTTTAGAAAAGATGGTCTGAGAGCCCATCGTTATATATCGAAACTGAACAATGACAGCTCTAGTACAGAACTGAAACCTGTTACATATGGTCAGAAAACGCTTACAGATACCAAGGCGATAGCAAACGCAATGTGTTCCCACTTTGCAAAAATCAGTAACATTCAAACCAGTAAAGAAATTACCAAAAGGATGAACAAAACCAGAATCAGCACCTGTCCATCAAAAAGTGAAAACAAACTATTCAATGATCCATTTACCATGTCCGAGCTAAATTTTGCTATCAGAAAAGTACAAAACCGAAAAGCTGCAGGACCGGATAAAATATTTCCCGAGTTCCTAACTAATCTAGGACCTAAAGGCAAAGAGACCCTTTTGGACATGATCAACCTGTCGTGGGACGTGCACGTACCAGCTCAGTGGAGGAAAGGAGAGATTACACCATTGCTGAAGAAAGGAAAATCGTCCGACCGGATTGACAGCTACAGACCTATCACATTGAGCAGCTCCTGTTGTAAGCTAGCTGAAAGGATGATTGTGGCTCGACTAGAACAGTTCCTGGAATCGAACAACTATATTGACGAAAGACAATCTGGTTTTCGAAGAAACAGGGGAACTATGGACCAAGTTGTAACTTTTGCACAACACGTCAAGGACGGGTACCATAGACAAATGTCGACAATAGCCGCTATGGTCGACCTAAAAGCAGCCTACGACAAATTGTGGAAGTCTAAACTTCGGTACAAGTTGTCTGCACAGTATGGAGTCGCTGGAAAACTGCAGAGGTGGATCAAGTCTTTCTTGTGCCAGCGTCAAATCAGGGTGCGTTTCAAAGATGCCACGTCTAAGTATCGTATTCAGCGTGAAGGTCTACCACAGGGAGCTGTTGTCAGCTGCTTGCTCTTTAATGTGATGGTGAATGACCTAATTACAACAATTACAGCTGAACACGGAGTAAACGCCCTTTTGTATGCGGATGATATCCTTGTATGGGCTACTAGCAAAAATAAAGAAGCACTGGAAGCATGTTTGAACTCGGCTCTTAAGCGCCTTGAATCGTGGGCAGATGAAAACGCTATGACCGTAAGCACAGAAAAGTCCTTTTTCCAGATGTTTACTCTCTCAACGAAGCCCTACCGTGCTACTATCTCATACAAAGGAACTAACCTGCAGGAAAACTCAATTTCCACATATTTGGGGATCAAACTCGACTGCAAAATGACTTGGGCACCACAAATCGACGCTGCAGCTGAAAAGGGAAGCAGGAGATGTCGCCTTCTTAAAAGACTCACCGGCTCCAAGTGGGGTGCAAATCAAGACGTACTAAGCACAACCTATAAAACCTATGTCAGGCCAGCCATGGAGTACGGCAGCGAAGTGATGGTGATGGGAAGCGCAAGTCAATTGGAGAAACTAAATAAAGTTCAGAACAACGCACTCCGTATTATTACAGGCTCTGCAAAATCCACGCCAATTGCTGCTATGGAAATACAAGCTGGAGTGGAACCACTAGAAGTCAGACGGGAATGTGCAACATTGAAGATATGGGAACGTATGAAGCGGGCCAGGTCAACTTTTTGGAAAGCATATAACCCTGCTCGGGAGCGACTGCGTACTCACATGGCTCCTATTGCAAAGACTCTCGAGCTGGCAGAAAAGTATGGGATCAACTTGGGTGAAGCTGAAACTGCCAACAATAATTTTGAGTTCTTTAATAACCTACCTGCTGCAAACTTGACCTTAGAAGATCACAACCTACCCAAATCCGCATCCTTGGATATAGCCCTGCGTAAATCGGCCCTACAAACAATCCATAGCCGATATCCGGCTGCTGACTGGCTTCATGTCTACACGGACGGATCATCTATGCCCGGGTCAGGAAACACAGGTGCTGGGTATTTCAGTCCCTTATTTGAAGGGCACGCTGCTGTAGGAGCCCCCCTAAGCTGCTATGATGGAGAGGTTGCAGCCGTTACGATAGCAGTGGAGAGGTTAAAAGAAGCGGAGAGTCACAAAAAAGCAGTTATCTTTGTCGACTCCCATGCTGCTATCCTCGCCCTCTCCAGCAATAACGAAACTGACTGTCCTCGCACCATCCGATGTAGGCGACTACTCGACGAAATGGCTGCTGTTGGCTGGACAATTGCACTTCAGTGGATTCCGAGTCACATAGGTGTGGCTGGAAATGAGAATGCAGACCACCTAGCTAAACTTGGCGCATCACTACAGCAGGTTAAAGTGAAAACTACACTCTCCTCTGCGAGATCACTAATAAACTGCACATGTGCTAATCAAGTAAAAACTCGCCATGCCACAGCTGCACAGGGCAAGAAGTGGGAGAGGCTAGTAAAGGACGGGCCAATCAACCGAAACCTCCCCCGCCACGTGTTTGTTGCCTCCTTCAGAGCCCTCACTGGACACGACTACCTAGCTTCACACCTACATAGGATAGGCGTATTCGACTCGTCCTCATGCCCCCTGTGTGGACACCCCTCAATGGTGGCCGATCATCTCTTTGGATGCCCGGGGCTTGCAGACGCTCGAGACTCGTCGGTGAACACAGGAGAATATCTCCTCGCTGATCTATACTGGCTTGCGCGACACCAAATGGCAGAGATGCCAAGAGTGGGCATTGGATAATAAATAATAAATAAATAAATTTTAACTTTTAAAACAGGAATCAATGGCAACCACACACAAGATGCATGTACTGTATATCTTATGAAATCCATTACTCTAAATTTTTGTGTACAATATGATCAGCCACAGTTATTGAACTAGAAAATTGTAAAAAGAAAAATACTGCCGGTGAGGATGTCTGTTCGAAAGAGTTCAAAATTTGTGCAAATCGGAGCTGGTTACGGCATATAATACGACTGAAAATTGTAGAAAGAATGAGACGGAACTGATCCACAATAACATATATTAACAGTGGCCGGTTTCGGTAAGATACCATCACCAGACATAAACAAACAAATGAAACACGCCATTATATACATACCATGGGGGGTGGGGGATACAATATTAATTGGTAGGAGGTGGACGGGGTTGGGAACATGACCTTAGGAGTGGGGAGCAATTTTCCAAAATTGCTCCCCACTCCTAATGTTATGTTCCCAACCCCGCCCACCTCTTGGTATGCATATAATGGCGTGTTTAATTTGTTTGTTTATGTCTGATGAGGGTATCTTACCGAAACCGGTCACTGTTAATATATTTTATTGTGGATCAGTTGCGTGTCATTCTTTCTACAATTTTAAGTTTGATGAAGTTCCACGAAGTCACACGAGAATCTCACTATGATATAATACGGCTTTGAATTTATGAAACTGTTTTTCTGGGGATGTCCGATGTCCGATGTTTTCATCTATTGTTTCAGCAAGTGATCGCGCAGCTGTCAGACGGCGCCATTAATGCCACTTTGACCTACTCAAACAAAGGGAGCCGATGAACCAATGGAGGAGCATTGTAAATTCAATTTTTATGAAGAGCCAGTAGAATCCGGGCTGATGGGCCGTGGTCGAAATGAAAGTGAACTTCCAAACGTTTCGTCAACATCTGCGGTCGACATCTTCAGTGGCGCTGCTTAGACTTCGAAGGTTGTAGCTCGGTGCCTCCGCAGCGAGTGACTGCGTAGGGGGCTGCGCACTGACCTTTATACCGGGACGTTGTTGTTGTGTTGAGAGCTTTAAGTTCTAAAATTTATAAGTATGTCGCCACTGTTGCTGTATTACGCATTTACGTGTCAATATTTTTTTCTTCAACGAGAAGTGTTCAATTATTCTTATTAGCCTACATATTACCATGAAAATTAAGGAGACAGAAGAATCCGGGCTAATAGGCCGTAGTCGATTTGAAAGTAGACTTCCAAACGTTTCGTCAGACATCTTCAGTGGCACTACATGCACGTACACTTCTAAGGTTGTATCGCGGAGGTGCCATAGCGACTGACGGACAGACCGGTGCAGGTATGGTTGGTTCGGTGCGCAGGTGCTCTAGTTTCTGATCGTACTACCCCCGACTACACAGGGAGGCCATAGAAATGTATAAACATCCGCAAAACTTTTAACAGAAAGGAAGAAGGATTAAAAGTAAATTTGGTATCCAGCCCTCAACAAAACAGCAACAAAAAGAATGACGCCAACCAGAAACGAGAGCGCCTGCCCACCACACCTGCACCGGTCTATCTGTCAGTTGCTACGGTACCTCCGCGATACATCCTTAAAGTGTACGTGCACGTAGTGCTACTGAAGATGTCGACCACGGCCTATTAGCCCGGATTCTTCTGTCCCCTTGTTAGACTCCGGCCGTGAAAGTCTTCGTTAATACACCATGAGAATTGTTTTCGTTACTTACCTACTGTTTTGTTTTATTACCTTTGGAAAATTTAATGCAGTTTTATTCATATTTATAATAAAGAGTCAATAGTTTAGAGATTTATCATATAATAAATTATTTTACCTTAATCAGTGGCGCTACAGCCTGGTTAGGGTCTTGACTTGGTAAAGGTTAATGGCAATGGTGTAATACTATTTAACAAAGGGTTAGTTGGACTTACATTGCCTGTTTGTTAATAGTCATTAAAGAATAGTCAGAGCGGAGCCCATTGTCCGGGGAAGGGGGTGAAGTTGTGAAAGTGGGTGCTACTCCCATCATCATCCTTAGTAGGACTGGTTAGGTTTCTGACCAACTGACTCATTGCTCCTGTATTCTACTCTGAATTAAAAAAAGAATAAAAAAAATTATTTAAAGATCCCATCCCCTCGAGGATTCAAACTAAATTTTACCGTTCTCCCGATCGAAATGCAAGTTCTCGACCACGGCCCTCGGCGAGGAAAATCCTGAAGGGGATCGGATTGACTTAATAATTCATAGTAGAATACAAGAGCAATTGAAACCATCAGGACTTAACCTGATGCTGGGAGTAGCACCCACTCCCGAAAGGTCTCCCCCTTCCGCTGACAATGGGCTCTACCCTAATTATTCCATGACTATGAGAGCCATGTCGCATACTCATGACTATTAACATTACAGACAACGTATGGCTACCTGCCTTTGTTCAATTGACTTGTTATAAAAGGCTTGAAATTGGTCTTGCTCTTATGCTGCCTTCGTTTGAAATGTGGAAATCCCAATGCTAGGCTGGTTGGAAAACGCCGAGAAATACTTCATGCACCTCGTCGCACGTAACTGCGTAACTGGCATCCAGAATGGGCTTGGTGTGACAGCGCGCGCCTAAAACAATAACCAAACATTCTATTGGAACTACCAAACGAATAGTTCTCGTCGGCAAACCGAAATTCTATTATCAGTATGCTATAGTAAATATTTCTATGATTGTCTCAAATAACTGTTGTTAAATGTTTGATATGTGAGATTATTACTTAGTTCCCTGAACTCGTCCAAGCTGTAGAGTGGACATTCCTTCCTTCTCCTTGAAAACTCTTTATTAGTAAGGCTGATGGGCAGGGCATTGTAGTACCTAATTGCCGAGTTTGCTAATGATGCGACAACCGACTCAGCCTGCATTTGGGGTAGGCGTTTCATAGCCTGAACTTTATTACTTACTTCGCGTGGCCATGAAAACGAGCATTTAAGTGAGTTGTCCAAAATCGAGCAGCTTGGACGGCTTTGACGTTTGCTTCATACAGATCGTCTGTTTCAACCTCTCTATAGCAGCAGCAGCAGCTGTGGCTCGTCTGATTGTTGGGGGAGCAAATTACAGCTATTGGGTACATCTTGCTCAGCGGTGTAGGTTTGAGACAGCCCGTTATGATTCGCACCGTTTCGTTTAGAGCAACATCCACCTCTTTTGGCATGAACCGAGTTGTGCGCGCAGGAACTGCGTATTCTCCCGCTGAGAAGCAAAACCCAAGTGCAGAGATTCTCAGTGTTCTTGTCTCTGTCAGACTGCTTATTGCGGAGATGAAAATAGATGGATTTGATTTCAGTAAGTTGTTCTTATAACACTTACAAGCTAGGGTACCAAGGGCCAGTTCCAACTCGTGCTGAACCGCCTCGAACGTTTTGTCTTGTACTGCAACAGTTGCGTCATCGGCATGTACAAAGTGTTCAGTGAACCCTGTCGTGGGATGATCCTTAGTGTAGATAGGAGCTAATATCCCATCCTGGGGAGGCTGTTCTTTTGGGTTCTCCACCGACTCTTTCTGAACGAGATAGTTTTCTCAAATAAAAAACTGAAACAAATTTGAAACATTAATTAATGTTACGTTCAATAAATGGAAATGATGTTAACTTGTACATACCCTACCTACACGAGAATTATAAAATATAGGTTATGATAACAATGTATTCAAGTAGAGTATAGGTACTTTATGTCCGAGGCTGGCAGACAGCAACCCATTATGGATTCAACGTTAGACCTAATTAAATGCATTGGTAGAGTTGCCATTGATATAATTATTGAAACAGTAAAATATGTTAAACCCCATTTCATAATATTGTAGGCTAGTTTCAAGTTAAGCAATGTTTAACTGCATAATTATATAAGTACTTCAGGTGGCGGGTAGAAGTGAAATGAAATTAGCATAGGTTAGCTATGATTTCCCTCATTCATGTTTGCCTTCGCATCAGGCTGATTATGATTATATAAGTTATTGTACTGTAATGCATGTTTGCATTAAACAAAACAGTAAGGTATACAGGTTGTGCAATGCGTAGGCTGATTGCTGAAGATATTTCACGCCAATAGATATTTGCACTATGTTTACAAATCACTACTACAATAAAAACAACAATAAATTGGTGAAGTGGTTAGGTTAGGTTTAGAAACTACAGACGATGACGCATTATAGGGCCAATACTAGTAAAATAAGGTACTTACAAGTATTATCTGACAACTGAGTTACATTCAATACCATTTTTATTTGCTTCAGCAGCAAATTACTTAAAAAAAACATCGTTAAAAAAAACCCGCATTGGCAGTACAGCGGGCATTTTATTTTTATGTTTTGTTTACAAGTCAAGGTCTCCAGGAATGCTTGAAAACTAGGATTCTATGCTTAGCTTTTAAAGTGCGCAATAGTCTCCACAAGCTGAACACTAAATTTTAATGTTTCTCTTGGGGAGACTATTTCGTCTGCTAGAGCTCCGCCCCTTCCGCCATTTGATAACGGTTAATTTCCAATCTAGGGAATATAGATCGTTTGGCATTCCCTAATCTCAGGCCAGGCCAGGCCGGCCTTAATTTAGACCACAGACAAAAGAAAAATACAAATTTATTTATTTTAGTTTTAAATGTTTATTTATTGAATAAACATTACATTTGTAATATAATATCACTTAATTATATTATAATGATACGATAAAACTACACGTAACATTTTTGTTCACCATCTCAATAAATTATAAATTTTGTGTAGGTTTCATTGGCGCATAACGTGGGGAGAGACATTATTCTATGGGGAGAGACTAGTCTTGTGTCAGCCTTCCAGTAATGCTTTTATTATTAATTGAATAATTAATTAGTATTAGGCGGCTATTCAATCTGTTAATAATCCGTCATTTGTGTATTAAAAATTGATGAGATGTTTGTTTTAAGGAGACTATTATGTAGATACTTAACTTATCAATTATATATTAAGTTAAAATATGGTGGAGACTTTTTATTGATATCTCTACACATTATAACTTAATTTATAATAGATAAGTTAAGTGCCTACATAATAATCTCCTTAAAACAAATATCTTATCAATTTTTTAATGCACAAACGACGGATTATTGACCGTTGGAATGTAATGTAAATGATTTAGGTCTTTAACTATTCATTTTCAGTCTGCGTAGAGATGGTTTAGGCTTCGATAGCTTGTAGCCTAAGGGCTATGTAATGTAGATTTGGTATAGTCTACAGGTTATATGGTAGGCTTATGTTGTTAATTAATAAAAACTAAGATGAAAGATGAAAAAAAAACAACTATATTGACAGTCAGAATCAACAGACATGAAGTGTTCTGCAGTATATAAAAAGATAATAAGTTAAAATGTTATTGATAATAGATCGCGCCTCACCGTTGAGTCACCGTCACAAGCTATAAGTTGTGATTCCACGACTTATCTTCCCGCAGTCGACGCCAATGATAATGACGTCATAATGCCCTGGCCTGGCCTGAATGGGCCTGAGATTAGTGCTACTCCACGACCATGGAGCTAATAAAACTATGGAGCCACCATGTCGTATTTCGGCTGTGCTGGAGGACTGAAGCCGCGACCACGCCCCCTCATAAGTGCATTTTGGCGGGAAATTCAAATTTAATAGTTTTATTGTATGTTTTCTTTATAGTTTTCTTTGTTGTTTCATATATAATTATATTTATTATTTACATTTATTATATATATTGTTTAAAATTTAAATTCAAAGTACTGAAAGATCTGCATTAAAAAAATTTATTTTTATCTAAAAGTAGGGAAAACTTTGCTAAAAATATTGTTTAAAATGTAAATTAAAAGTACTCCAAGTTCTGCATAAAAATACTGCTGGTTAGCTGGCATGATTTTCCGCTCTAAATAATCTTTAAATAATCAAATAAAAAATAAAATGTTAACATGGTATCAAATGGCAAAAGGCTCAATCTGGTCCTATACTACGGAAATAGCCGAAGTCAAGTGGCTTCAACCCGAATGTTTACGATGAGTCTATAGTTTTACTATATCTATGGTGCTGGAGGACTGAAGCCACGACCACGCCCCCTCATAAGTGCATTTTGGCGGGAAATTCAAATTTAATAGTTTTATTATATGTTTTCTTTATAGTTTTCTTTGTTGTTTCATATATAATTATATTTATTATTTACATTTATTATATATATTGTTTAAAATTTAAATTCAAAGTACTGAAAGATCTGCATTAAAAAAATTTATTTTTATCTAAAAGTAGAGAAAACTTTGCTAAAAATATTGTTTAAAATGTAAATTAAAAGTACTCCAAGTTCTGCATAAAAATATTGCTGGTTAGCTGGCATGATTTTCCGTTCTAAATAATCTTTGATAATCAAATAAAAAATAAAATGTTAACATGGTATCAAATGGCAAAAGGCTCAATCTGGTCCTATACTACGGAAATAGCCGAAGTCAAGCGGCTTCAACCCGAATGTTAACGATGAGTCTATAGTTTTACTATGTCTATGTCATTGATATACATGGATTGCTACCACGGCACCTAGCCCACGCTAAGGTGCCCATTCCACATACGTACAACGTCAATGAAAATTATGAAATTGATGGTGGCAGCAGACATTTTTACATACTAAAAATTCTGCTGCCACCATCAGTTTCATAATTTTCATTGACGTTGTACGTATGTGGAATGGGGGCCTAAGGTGCCCACTCCACATACGTACAACGTCAATGAAAATTATGAAATTGAAGGTGGTAGCAGACATTAAAGACATACTAAAAATTCTGCTACCACCTTCAATTTCATAATTTTCATTGACGTTGTACGTATGTGGAATGGGAACCTGAACAAATGTCTTCACTTTTGGTCACGTGACAAAAGGGGTATTATGGTAAGAAGTGGTTGACTCCATTGCGTTCAATGCGATTTAGACGTATTTCATTGCCTGTTATTTAATCTATTTACCCATTTATTGAGTTTTTCTTTGGTTTGACATAATGGTCATATCTTGCTCTGCTTATAAATGCACTAATAGGTTCAAGATATGTCGAGAAACGGGGGGAAATATTACTTTTCACAAGTAAGTGTTCGCATGGTTTGGTCATTAGTTGATGCAACATTTATGGGTTTATTTCAGTTGTATTAATCATTATGTTAACAAATCGCACACTTTCAATTGTCCTCAAGGCCGTAGCCAAGGGAGGATCCTTGGGGGCGGAGGGGGCGGTCGCCCCCCCCCCCCCCCCGAGAGAAATAGCATTATTCTAGTTAGAATGGACTTTTGAAGGAAATTAAGAGAAATTATTGCTCAAGTAAGGGAAACGCGATATTTTTTGGGCTACCCCCCCCCCCCCGAAAACTTTTTCTGAAACCGTTACTGCCCCGAAATGAAATGGCTTGACACTAGATAGAATCGGATTTTGAGAGGAAACATAAAAACCACTATGTAATACCCAATGAAATTTTTACCCCCCCCCCCCCCCAAAAAAAAAAAATCCTGGCTACTGCCTTGATTGTCCTGTATAATTTTAATACTAGGCCTAATTATTATTATTATTATTATTGTTTCAACCTCAAGGCATTTTTTAGTTAGTCAAGTTTAAAATTCTTTTAGGAAGCTGAAAATTCCTGCTGCCTAAGTAGGTCTAGTCCTGCAGAACCTAAGTTTTTATAGTGAATAAAAATAGCGAAACACTATAAGGCAAATTTACAGAGGAAAAAAGTGTTTTTATTTCCCATTTGGGCGAATTTTGTGGCTTTCTTGCAAATCACACGCACTGCAAAATGTCTAGAAATTATTAGGCTTATTGATGTTGATATCCCTAAATCAACACTGCAATATTTTTTCATTGATGATAGCACACAGAATATTCACATCGTGTAAGCATAATAAGTAGGCTATGAGATTTAAAAATTCGGATGCCGGTGTGGGTGGATCAGGGACGGATCCAGCTCATCATGGGGGGGGGGGGAGCTGTGGGTCAAAATAGGAAAAACCTATGTAGTATCGATTAAATCAGAGCGTTATAAAAATTACAATATAAAATAGATTCACTGATTTTTTTTTGGGGGGGGGGGATATCCGCCCCCTGTCAGACAGCTGACAGCTGAAGGGGGGAGCTGCCCCCAAAATCTTATAAGCTAGCCTGTTGTAAGTTGCCTAACTTATTACTTTATAATGTAAAGGATACTACATTTGTTTATTATATTGTGAGCCAAATTACCCCCCCCCCCCCCAATGGGCTGGATCTACTCCTGGTATAGGTAGGAGCCTAAATTTAGCAAGTTGAACACTTCAAATTTAGTCCCAATGCAATTAAATAGACGAACATGGTTAGATTGGACTAAATAGTTTGACTATCTTTTGTTAAATTGCTGCTTGACACAATTTTTCTTAGTAACATATTCCTAGCTAAATATTAATAAATCTTCATAAATGCCGGTGTGTGACCATAGAATATTGTTCTATATTAAATAAAAAAATATTACAAAAGCAGAAAATGTCAATAAATCGTATTAAAAAAATTATTGAAAAACATCAAATTTACACGTAAGTGTATATGGTATGGAACGCTTCTGCCATAAAGTTCAAGATATCAGGTTTTGTCCGTTCCCGACATCCCTAGCGCTCCTGGTGTGTTTCCAGTGTATATATATATAGTTCAATGGTCTATGTCCACGACTGACGACACGAGTCGGTCAGCGTAACACCTGTGTTTGCACCATTCGTTTGCACTGCGCATGCTCATGGACTCCAACCACGGCGTTTTCTAACATTTTGAAAACTTTGAAAACTTTGTAACCTTTGAAATTGCATTAGCGTAGTAAATAATCGTGTTTTGGGATCTCTAGTCGTGGCTTTAGAGTAAGAGACGTATTCCTGATTCCAAATAATAATATTGTTCTGGATTTTAGCAATCGTGAATCTACCACATTGGCTTTACTACCATTATTATTAATTAAATTAATTATTAATAGACCTATATTGAAATATATACGCACTAATCTGAATTGATTAAAGAAATGGATTTGAATGGAAATATAGCAATATGCAACATAGCAAGTTACAATCATGTGAGTTGCCTAAATTAACTTCCAATAATATGTAGCTTCTAGCTTGTAACATTTGTCTGTAGTGCTGTTAGGGACCACTAATGGTTACTGTGTTGGGATCATTTATTTCATTCCATTATGGGTTCAAGAATTGAAATTGAAACAGGAAGCTTACCAATTGAATAGGCTTAGGTTCACTGACAGTATTATGCCAATGGACGTAGCTATATTAATAGCTCTTTTGCAGAACATGGGTATCTGCGACTTCCATACATTAAAATCAAGTGAAATCAAAAATTTCGACCGTTAATAAGCATTCGTTATACTACGTATACATAGGGAAGCAAAAGAAGGTCCTGTTAATGTCAATTCGTCTTGGTTTCATTAAAGGTTAAAAGACTTGCTGTTCCCTCCAGATTAGAGCCCCGAACGCGGAGAGTGATTGTGTGAAGCTGTTGGGCTTAATAGTGGACTCAAGTTAAATTGGACTGCTTACTCATAGCATTTTTGAAATAAAAATGTCAAAAGTACCAAAAAGTATCTGCTAATGGCATATCATGCTCCTTTCCATAGACACATTAATTACGGCTTACTTCTATGGGGTCATTCTCCAAGGGTGGTTAATTTTCTTCTATTGCAGAAGAAGGCTG
Organism: Psococerastis gibbosa; assembly: GCA_963971405.1. Taxonomy (NCBI): domain Eukaryota; kingdom Metazoa; phylum Arthropoda; class Insecta; order Psocodea; family Psocidae; genus Psococerastis; species Psococerastis gibbosa. The sequence goes on from OZ020491.1 coordinate 32,994,226, forward strand.
TCAGGATTGTGGTGTCCCCAGCAGTCTTGCTATTAAAAAAAATTCAGGATTCAAGCCCGTTGTCACGAGGAGGATGAAGGAATGTCCACTCCACAGCATGGATGAGTTCAGGGAACTGGGATACATAACTCATTAAACATGACAGAGCTTTCAGCAATGCGTACATGAGGGAGCTGCCGGCCATTTTTTCATATACTGTAAGTTATAATGAGAAAAAGTTTTGAGATAAACTGGAACATTCCAACTACAAACTATAATACCTATTATATATTGACACTTCACTGATTCACCGCTAATACCAGAGTACTTAAGTTCTTAATGAAGGGCGGTAGGCAGATAATATAGTTTTTTTGACGAACCCTATAAATAGTAAAAGTGGGTCAACTCGCCACGACGGCCTGATAAGAACGTTTAACTGAGCTGAACCATTTTCTATGTCTGCATCATGTAGTCTTTACATGAATTAGGCTGAGATGCGAATGCTAACAACTAAAAACCCAGTCAAATAACTTTAGTGGAGTGAGGCATCGGCATGACACAGTCATAATTTTTTATGATTTAAAATTCGGCATGACGTGGACCTATTCAAATGGAAAATATTTTGAATTGCTACTTTTGTATTAGCAATACTTCCTGAATCACATAACCACCAGTTCCTACCCACAACTCAATTTTGGAAGCTAAATATGAGATTCAGGAGTAGCAATGTAATGCTAACGAATTTGATTTTAGTTTAGCTTATCTTTTTATTGCGAAAAAAAATAGAATCGAGACAATAGATATGTTGTTTCCACGAAAACATTAATTTGAAGGCCCAATAGTTTGACAAATTCATCTATGCTGGTTATATAGTATTTCTCTCTCTCTTGGCTTGTAGATCACCTTTTATTCAGCCTTACATAATTTGAATTGTTATAGGTCTTAAAAGTTCTAGCAACCGACCACGCATTAGATTCTACTCGCCACTATTCGCAAGGGGAGAGTCCGAAACTAATACCTGCTAACCTATTCAGCATTGAATTAAACGCTTCAAATCAGCAACATAGTAGTTCATTACTGTGACGTCAGGTTAAATGGAATAAGAAGGAGAAGCTCCTTCAATCGTACCTGATTTTCGTAAGTTAGTTTAATAATTATTTTATGTTTTACGCAGAAACAAATGTAACCTGACCTAGAATGTGTCTTAACATCATGAGTGGGCAATTTACCCAATCTTCTTAAGAATGGTAAATTCACATTATATTGTTGTATTAAATGGTGTATATAACACTAACATTAAATTAACTTTGGTTGAAGAGATAACCCCCACGAAATTAGAGGATATAGAAAAACTGAGCTTGACGGGATTCGAGCCCATGATCTACGCCTAGCCGGAGCGTCGTCTTAACCGCTGGACCAGAAGCCCCGACAAGAACAGTTGATGTACTTATATGCTCGAATTGACATGATTCGTATTGTCAGTCAGGTTAGCACAGCTACCGAACTAGTCTGTGAGCTTCCTTAATGCTATAAAGGCAATGCTTTACATATTATATTGAAGTATTATATGGTTTATATAACACTGGTCTTAATTTAACTTTGTGTTAACCTGGATAACATTACGAATCATGTCAATACGAGGTTATAACTTGAAGGTATACATCAGTTACTGTTCTTGTGCGGTCTTACGTTCTTGTGCAGTTAAGACGACTCCCTGGTTAGGCGTAGATCATGTGTTCGAATCCCGTCAAGCCCAGTTTTTTTATATCCTCTAATTTTGGTGAACTTCACATTTTTAATCACATGTTAAGACTTTATAAAATTGCCATAGTATGCCCGCAGGTAGCCTATATGCCATAAGTGAGTACCAACGGCCACCAGGTTCCCCACTCTCCCTGTCGATATCTATAAGAACCCTGCAACGTTTCGGAAAAAGGGAGATAGCAAACTCTTTAACTGGACAAGCATAGCATCTGAATTTGAAACCCCGAGCCGGTCCAGGAGGCATAATTTGCATTGGATTTGGCTTTATGTTATGTGTCATATTGTCTCGCCAATTAGTGACTGGACGTCATACCATGAAATTTGTCCTTACTACGTTTACTATACATGCGTACAATGGTTATTATTGCTATTTATTTATGTATTATTATAATTTTCAGGATGTTTCAATGTTGGTGATATTTGAGAAGGATCTGTAGAATCAGGAGGACCCATTACGCCATCCTGCACTTCAGTTTATTCAGGAGAAGCTGCGAGAAAAGTTGTATGTGCTGAAAAGGACTGGCACTTGTTAAAATTCAGACCATCATTGTTATATATTTAAAATTAAATAACTAAGTCTGGAATGTAGAAACACACAGTTCATAAATTTTGCAATTGTACGAAGAAACCATCAATCGCAATTTTGTGCACGGGTTATACATACCTAATTTTATTGCTTTTATACCCAGAAATAAGAAAAGAATTTTGTTTCATTTCTTATTTCTGGGTATAAAAGCAATAAAATTAGGTATGTATAACCCGTGCACATTGTTCTTAATTTGCTGTTATATGTAAAAAATGGAAAAATTCCAATAAATGAAAATATATATATAAGAAGTGGACGTAGAGATAATTTATCTTATATGATTATGATGATTTTTAATATTTTCATCCGTTGATGGAAAAACTCGTAATCATGTCAGTTATCATTCATAATTTTCAGCTCTATGGTTTCCAAGAAAATAATGTACTAGGCCTACTGCCTGAAAACATTTCCAGGCTTTTTTCTACTCATTGCTAAGCAACTCCGGGAAAATATCACAATCCATAATTTTTAAGACCGCCATTAATTATACGCGAAAGTAAATAATGCTATGTACAAATTCTTAAGAGTGTACGACCCGTGGGAAATTGACAGTCCAAAATTTAATAGGCCTACTTATCTTTTATTTAATTCATAATAATAACCTTTATTTTCATTATATAAATGTAATGGGATAACTAAGCAAGTTATTAAAATATTAGTTCATTTAAGTAATTGTAGAAGACTACTTTAAGCATAATATACGATAATAGGGTATTATTAATTTTTTGTTTGTAGTTTTTTCATGTTATCTATTTTATGAGAAATTTTAGTTAGCCCTCAATAAATTTTATGAAAAAGCTACAGTAGTTACCAATGAAGTAGTCTTCTGCAACTTAAAGAACCGGTCCGAGTTTACTCGAAAATGCTTTCCAATTTATCAAAATTTGTAGATAGAGAAAATGAGTAATTTCATAGTAAATAATTTTCCTATGGTTAAATTTCCGATGTGCCGGGGGGGGGGGGGGGGGGGGATTGTCCACCTGACGTCACTGGAGGTGAGTTAAATTCTAGATAGGTCCGACCAACACATTAACACAGAGCAATACTGGCAGGGCACGCAATGCGTTTGAGCGTGAATTTTCTATAATTTAAAAAAAAAAAAAATGTTTTGTACAAAACCAAATACTTTTCTGGGAAAGCAACCTGTCCGATTTCTTTACTCAACACCTAAAACATACCTGAAGGTAGAAATCATCGATAGATAGGTTTCGCAGAAAAATTATTTTTTAGTCATTTTTCATTAAAATTTAGTTTTTTTTTACCCCCAGAAGCAAACTATCAAGGGGCAAGCGACCCCCCGCATTTTATCAATATTAATAGCAACTACAATACATGTGAATTTAATAGAAATCGTTGGAGCCGTTTTTGGGAGATAATTTTTTTTATAGGTTTTTTTGGAGTTTTTTGAGAATAAAACCCCCCCAAATTGAGTTAGCCCCAAATAAAAAAAACTATCCCGAGGTTTAATAATTTTTGTGAACCTACATGCCGAATTTCATCAAAATCGACCGGGTAGTTTGCCCGGAAATCGACGCACAGACAGACAGACAGACATTTCGTAAAAAACACTTTTTTGGGTTCCTGGCACCTTAAAACGTGTAAAATTGTTGAAATCTCGGAATCGAAAATTTCGGCCGTCACAAAGCTTTCCTTATACTAGCCTACGTATAAATTGGAAAGCAATGAACATAATTTTTAATAACTTGAGAGTTAATTAAATAAAAAATTAGGACCGTATTAAATTTCGGGCTGCCAATTTCCTGCGGGACGTTAGGACGTAGGCTATACTCAGTAAAGCAAATATTTTCGATACGTGATCGCAATTTTTTAAACATACCTACTTGTTTACGTAATTACAATATATATAGTATTTCAATGGGTTTCAACTTATTAAAGTTTAGACTAAAACCCTCATAAATAGGTTTCCTGCTTTTAGTATTTAGGCTTTAGCTAGCTTCTTGGGCCCCTTTGATAGAGATACTTGATACTCCCCTAAGCAGCTGCACTTTTTCCTAGCTGGAAAAGGCAGTATGCACCTATAACTGATTAGTGAGATAATTATAGCTAGGCGATCGACACCAGGCCTACTATAAGTTGGTACATGGTCTAGCTAATAATAATATAAGTAAAAGAACAATACCTATTATAGCCTCCCAAAATTCAGTTATGCAACCTAGGCCTTTAATTCTATCATGACTAGGCTACCTACGTAACCTGACTGAATTTACTATACAATTGGATACGAATATGCACCTAATGTAACTATTCGTGCCAAAAGACTCGTTAAAAAAGTTTTAAATGAGTTCAGTTGTGGAATCTAGTGGGTATAACATCTTCTGATTTAGTAAGACCAGTAAGTCTGTCGAACATTGAAAAAGGGTAAACTTCCAAGGTCTCATACAAAAAAATTCAGCACCAATTTGATATCCTATGGTAAAAACATTGTATTTGACATCCGTCTATTGCTATTTACAATAAATGTGCTATTTTTTGGCCTGCTTAATAAGCATACTTTAGTTGTATTAATTTTCACTGTTTTAAAAGACCAACAAAATTGCGCGGATCTGTTCAAACTTTAATCTGTTGACACGATAGATAAGTAGATAACCTCAAATATAGGTTAACAACAAGGAGCCACCATGTCGTATTTCGGCTGTGCTGGAGGACTGAAGCCGCGACCACGCCCCCTCATAAGTGCATTTTGGCGGGAAATTCAAATTTAATAGTTTTATTGTATGTTTTCTTTATAGTTTTCTTTGTTGTTTCATATATAATTATATTTATTATTTACATTTATTATATATATTGTTTAAAATTTAAATTCAAAGTACTGAAAGATCTGCATTAAAAAAATTTATTTTTATCTAAAAGTAGGGAAAACTTTGCTAAAAATATTGTTTAAAATGTAAATTAAAAGTACTCCAAGTTCTGCATAAAAATACTGCTGGTTAGCTGGCATGATTTTCCGCTCTAAATAATCTTTAAATAATCAAATAAAAAATAAAATGTTAACATGGTATCAAATGGCAAAAGGCTCAATCTGGTCCTATACTACGGAAATAGCCGAAGTCAAGTGGCTTCAACCCGAATGTTTACGATGAGTCTATAGTTTTACTATGTCTATGGTGCTGGAGGACTGAAGCCACGACCACGCCCCCTCATAAGTGCATTTTGGCGGGAAATTCAAATTTAATAGTTTTATTATATGTTTTCTTTATAGTTTTCTTTGTTGTTTCATATATAATTATATTTATTATTTACATTTATTATATATATTGTTTAAAATTTAAATTCAAAGTACTGAAAGATCTGCATTAAAAAAATTTATTTTTATCTAAAAGTAGAGAAAACTTTGCTAAAAATATTGTTTAAAATGTAAATTAAAAGTACTCCAAGTTCTGCATAAAAATATTGCTGGTTAGCTGGCATGATTTTCCGTTCTAAATAATCTTTGATAATCAAATAAAAAATAAAATGTTAACATGGTATCAAATGGCAAAAGGCTCAATCTGGTCCTATACTACGGAAATAGCCGAAGTCAAGCGGCTTCAACCCGAATGTTAACGATGAGTCTATAGTTTTACTATGTCTATGTCATTGATATACATGGATTGCTACCACGGCACCTAGCCCACGCTAAGGTGCCCATTCCACATACGTACAACGTCAATGAAAATTATGAAATTGATGGTGGCAGCAGACATTTTTACATACTAAAAATTCTGCTGCCACCATCAGTTTCATAATTTTCATTGACGTTGTACGTATGTGGAATGGGGGCCTAAGGTGCCCACTCCACATACGTACAACGTCAATGAAAATTATGAAATTGAAGGTGGTAGCAGACATTAAAGACATACTAAAAATTCTGCTACCACCTTCAATTTCATAATTTTCATTGACGTTGTACGTATGTGGAATGGGAACCTGAACAAATGTCTTCACTTTTGGTCACGTGACAAAAGGGGTATTATGGTAAGAAGTGGTTGACTCCATTGCGTTCAATGCGATTTAGACGTATTTCATTGCCTGTTATTTAATCTATTTACCCATTTATTGAGTTTTTCTTTGGTTTGACATAATGGTCATATCTTGCTCTGCTTATAAATGCACTAATAGGTTCAAGATATGTCGAGAAACGGGGGGAAATATTACTTTTCACAAGTAAGTGTTCGCATGGTTTGGTCATTAGTTGATGCAACATTTATGGGTTTATTTCAGTTGTATTAATCATTATGTTAACAAATCGCACACTTTCAATTGTCCTCAAGGCCGTAGCCAAGGGAGGATCCTTGGGGGCGGAGGGGGCGGTCGCCCCCCCCCCCCCGAGAGAAATAGCATTATTCTAGTTAGAATGGACTTTTGAAGGAAATTAAGAGAAATTATTGCTCAAGTAAGGGAAACGCGATATTTTTTGGGCTACCGCCCCCCCCCCCCCGAAAACTTTTTCTGAAACCGTTACTGCCCCGAAATGAAATGGCTTGACACTAGATAGAATCGGATTTTGAGAGGAAACATAAAAACCACTATGTAATACCCAATGAAATTTTTACCCCCCCCCCCCCAAAAAAAAAAATCCTGGCTACTGCCTTGATTGTCCTGTATAATTTTAATACTAGGCCTAATTATTATTATTATTATTATTATTATTGTTTCAACCTCAAGGCATTTTTTAGTTAGTCAAGTTTAAAATTCTTTTAGGAAGCTGAAAATTCCTGCTGCCTAAGTAGGTCTAGTCCTGCAGAACCTAAGTTTTTATAGTGAATAAAAATAGCGAAACACTATAAGGCAAATTTACAGAGGAAAAAAGTGTTTTTATTTCCCATTTGGGCGAATTTTGTGGCTTTCTTGCAAATCACACGCACTGCAAAATGTCTAGAAATTATTAGGCTTATTGATGTTGATATCCCTAAATCAACACTGCAATATTTTTTCATTGATGATAGCACACAGAATATTCACATCGTGTAAGCATAATAAGTAGGCTATGAGATTTAAAAATTCGGATGCCGGTGTGGGTGGATCAGGGACGGATCCAGCTCATCATGGGGGGGGGGGAGCTGTGGGTCAAAATAGGAAAAACCTATGTAGTATCGATTAAATCAGAGCGTTATAAAAATTACAATATAAAATAGATTCACTGATTTTTTTTGGGGGGGGGGGATATCCGCCCCCTGTCAGACAGCTGACAGCTGAAGGGGGGAGCTGCCCCCAAAATCTTATAAGCTAGCCTGTTGTAAGTTGCCTAACTTATTACTTTATAATGTAAAGGATACTACATTTGTTTATTATATTGTGAGCCAAATTACCCCCCCCCCCCAATGGGCTGGATCTACTCCTGGTATAGGTAGGAGCCTAAATTTAGCAAGTTGAACACTTCAAATTTAGTCCCAATGCAATTAAATAGACGAACATGGTTAGATTGGACTAAATAGTTTGACTATCTTTTGTTAAATTGCTGCTTGACACAATTTTTCTTAGTAACATATTCCTAGCTAAATATTAATAAATCTTCATAAATGCCGGTGTGTGACCATAGAATATTGTTCTATATTAAATAAAAAAATATTACAAAAGCAGAAAATGTCAATAAATCGTATTAAAAAAATTATTGAAAAACATCAAATTTACACGTAAGTGTATATGGTATGGAACGCTTCTGCCATAAAGTTCAAGATATCAGGTTTTGTCCGTTCCCGACATCCCTAGCGCTCCTGGTGTGTTTCCAGTGTATATATATATAGTTCAATGGTCTATGTCCACGACTGACGACACGAGTCGGTCAGCGTAACACCTGTGTTTGCACCATTCGTTTGCACTGCGCATGCTCATGGACTCCAACCACGGCGTTTTCTAACATTTTGAAAACTTTGAAAACTTTGTAACCTTTGAAATTGCATTAGCGTAGTAAATAATCGTGTTTTGGGATCTCTAGTCGTGGCTTTAGAGTAAGAGACGTATTCCTGATTCCAAATAATAATATTGTTCTGGATTTTAGCAATCGTGAATCTACCACATTGGCTTTACTACCATTATTATTAATTAAATTAATTATTAATAGACCTATATTGAAATATATACGCACTAATCTGAATTGATTAAAGAAATGGATTTGAATGGAAATATAGCAATATGCAACATAGCAAGTTACAATCATGTGAGTTGCCTAAATTAACTTCCAATAATATGTAGCTTCTAGCTTGTAACATTTGTCTGTAGTGCTGTTAGGGACCACTAATGGTTACTGTGTTGGGATCATTTATTTCATTCCATTATGGGTTCAAGAATTGAAATTGAAACAGGAAGCTTACCAATTGAATAGGCTTAGGTTCACTGACAGTATTATGCCAATGGACGTAGCTATATTAATAGCTCTTTTGCAGAACATGGGTATCTGCGACTTCCATACATTAAAATCAAGTGAAATCAAAAATTTCGACCGTTAATAAGCATTCGTTATACTACGTATACATAGGGAAGCAAAAGAAGGTCCTGTTAATGTCAATTCGTCTTGGTTTCATTAAAGGTTAAAAGACTTGCTGTTCCCTCCAGATTAGAGCCCCGAACGCGGAGAGTGATTGTGTGAAGCTGTTGGGCTTAATAGTGGACTCAAGTTAAATTGGACTGCTTACTCATAGCATTTTTGAAATAAAAATGTCAAAAGTACCAAAAAGTATCTGCTAATGGCATATCATGCTCCTTTCCATAGACACATTAATTACGGCTTACTTCTATGGGGTCATTCTCCAAGGGTGGTTAATTTTCTTCTATTGCAGAAGAAGGCTGTCAGGATTGTGGTGTCCCCAGCAGTCTTGCTATTAAAAAAAATTCAGGATTCAAGCCCGTTGTCACGAGGAGGATGAAGGAATGTCCACTCCACAGCATGGATGAGTTCAGGGAACTGGGATACATAACTCATTAAACATGACAGAGCTTTCAGCAATGCGTACATGAGGGAGCTGCCGGCCATTTTTTCATATACTGTAAGTTATAATGAGAAAAAGTTTTGAGATAAACTGGAACATTCCAACTACAAACTATAATACCTATTATATATTGACACTTCACTGATTCACCGCTAATACCAGAGTACTTAAGTTCTTAATGAAGGGCGGTAGGCAGATAATATAGTTTTTTTGACGAACCCTATAAATAGTAAAAGTGGGTCAACTCGCCACGACGGCCTGATAAGAACGTTTAACTGAGCTGAACCATTTTCTATGTCTGCATCATGTAGTCTTTACATGAATTAGGCTGAGATGCGAATGCTAACAACTAAAAACCCAGTCAAATAACTTTAGTGGAGTGAGGCATCGGCATGACACAGTCATAATTTTTTATGATTTAAAATTCGGCATGACGTGGACCTATTCAAATGGAAAATATTTTGAATTGCTACTTTTGTATTAGCAATACTTCCTGAATCACATAACCACCAGTTCCTACCCACAACTCAATTTTGGAAGCTAAATATGAGATTCAGGAGTAGCAATGTAATGCTAACGAATTTGATTTTAGTTTAGCTTATCTTTTTATTGCGAAAAAAAATAGAATCGAGACAATAGATATGTTGTTTCCACGAAAACATTAATTTGAAGGCCCAATAGTTTGACAAATTCATCTATGCTGGTTATATAGTATTTCTCTCTCTCTTGGCTTGTAGATCACCTTTTATTCAGCCTTACATAATTTGAATTGTTATAGGTCTTAAAAGTTCTAGCAACCGACCACGCATTAGATTCTACTCGCCACTATTCGCAAGGGGAGAGTCCGAAACTAATACCTGCTAACCTATTCAGCATTGAATTAAACGCTTCAAATCAGCAACATAGTAGTTCATTACTGTGACGTCAGGTTAAATGGAATAAGAAGGAGAAGCTCCTTCAATCGTACCTGATTTTCGTAAGTTAGTTTAATAATTATTTTATGTTTTACGCAGAAACAAATGTAACCTGACCTAGAATGTGTCTTAACATCATGAGTGGGCAATTTACCCAATCTTCTTAAGAATGGTAAATTCACATTATATTGTTGTATTAAATGGTGTATATAACACTAACATTAAATTAACTTTGGTTGAAGAGATAACCCCCACGAAATTAGAGGATATAGAAAAACTGAGCTTGACGGGATTCGAGCCCATGATCTACGCCTAGCCGGAGCGTCGTCTTAACCGCTGGACCAGAAGCCCCGACAAGAACAGTTGATGTACTTATATGCTCGAATTGACATGATTCGTATTGTCAGTCAGGTTAGCACAGCTACCGAACTAGTCTGTGAGCTTCCTTAATGCTATAAAGGCAATGCTTTACATATTATATTGAAGTATTATATGGTTTATATAACACTGGTCTTAATTTAACTTTGTGTTAACCTGGATAACATTACGAATCATGTCAATACGAGGTTATAACTTGAAGGTATACATCAGTTACTGTTCTTGTGCGGTCTTACGTTCTTGTGCAGTTAAGACGACTCCCTGGTTAGGCGTAGATCATGTGTTCGAATCCCGTCAAGCCCAGTTTTTTTATATCCTCTAATTTTGGTGAACTTCACATTTTTAATCACATGTTAAGACTTTATAAAATTGCCATAGTATGCCCGCAGGTAGCCTATATGCCATAAGTGAGTACCAACGGCCACCAGGTTCCCCACTCTCCCTGTCGATATCTATAAGAACCCTGCAACGTTTCGGAAAAAGGGAGATAGCAAACTCTTTAACTGGACAAGCATAGCATCTGAATTTGAAACCCCGAGCCGGTCCAGGAGGCATAATTTGCATTGGATTTGGCTTTATGTTATGTGTCATATTGTCTCGCCAATTAGTGACTGGACGTCATACCATGAAATTTGTCCTTACTACGTTTACTATACATGCGTACAATGGTTATTATTGCTATTTATTTATGTATTATTATAATTTTCAGGATGTTTCAATGTTGGTGATATTTGAGAAGGATCTGTAGAATCAGGAGGACCCATTACGCCATCCTGCACTTCAGTTTATTCAGGAGAAGCTGCGAGAAAAGTTGTATGTGCTGAAAAGGACTGGCACTTGTTAAAATTCAGACCATCATTGTTATATATTTAAAATTAAATAACTAAGTCTGGAATGTAGAAACACACAGTTCATAAATTTTGCAATTGTACGAAGAAACCATCAATCGCAATTTTGTGCACGGGTTATACATACCTAATTTTATTGCTTTTATACCCAGAAATAAGAAAAGAATTTTGTTTCATTTCTTATTTCTGGGTATAAAAGCAATAAAATTAGGTATGTATAACCCGTGCACATTGTTCTTAATTTGCTGTTATATGTAAAAAATGGAAAAATTCCAATAAATGAAAATATATATATAAGAAGTGGACGTAGAGATAATTTATCTTATATGATTATGATGATTTTTAATATTTTCATCCGTTGATGGAAAAACTCGTAATCATGTCAGTTATCATTCATAATTTTCAGCTCTATGGTTTCCAAGAAAATAATGTACTAGGCCTACTGCCTGAAAACATTTCCAGGCTTTTTTCTACTCATTGCTAAGCAACTCCGGGAAAATATCACAATCCATAATTTTTAAGACCGCCATTAATTATACGCGAAAGTAAATAATGCTATGTACAAATTCTTAAGAGTGTACGACCCGTGGGAAATTGACAGTCCAAAATTTAATAGGCCTACTTATCTTTTATTTAATTCATAATAATAACCTTTATTTTCATTATATAAATGTAATGGGATAACTAAGCAAGTTATTAAAATATTAGTTCATTTAAGTAATTGTAGAAGACTACTTTAAGCATAATATACGATAATAGGGTATTATTAATTTTTTGTTTGTAGTTTTTTCATGTTATCTATTTTATGAGAAATTTTAGTTAGCCCTCAATAAATTTTATGAAAAAGCTACAGTAGTTACCAATGAAGTAGTCTTCTGCAACTTAAAGAACCGGTCCGAGTTTACTCGAAAATGCTTTCCAATTTATCAAAATTTGTAGATAGAGAAAATGAGTAATTTCATAGTAAATAATTTTCCTATGGTTAAATTTCCGATGTGCCGGGGGGGGGGGGGGGGGGATTGTCCACCTGACGTCACTGGAGGTGAGTTAAATTCTAGATAGGTCCGACCAACACATTAACACAGAGCAATACTGGCAGGGCACGCAATGCGTTTGAGCGTGAATTTTCTATAATTTAAAAAAAAAAAAAAAATGTTTTGTACAAAACCAAATACTTTTCTGGGAAAGCAACCTGTCCGATTTCTTTACTCAACACCTAAAACATACCTGAAGGTAGAAATCATCGATAGATAGGTTTCGCAGAAAAATTATTTTTTAGTCATTTTTCATTAAAATTTAGTTTTTTTTTACCCCCAGAAGCAAACTATCAAGGGGCAAGCGACCCCCCGCATTTTATCAATATTAATAGCAACTACAATACATGTGAATTTAATAGAAATCGTTGGAGCCGTTTTTGGGAGATAATTTTTTTTATAGGTTTTTTTGGAGTTTTTTGAGAATAAAACCCCCCCAAATTGAGTTAGCCCCAAATAAAAAAAACTATCCCGAGGTTTAATAATTTTTGTGAACCTACATGCCGAATTTCATCAAAATCGACCGGGTAGTTTGCCCGGAAATCGACGCACAGACAGACAGACAGACATTTCGTAAAAAACACTTTTTTGGGTTCCTGGCACCTTAAAACGTGTAAAATTGTTGAAATCTCGGAATCGAAAATTTCGGCCGTCACAAAGCTTTCCTTATACTAGCCTACGTATAAATTGGAAAGCAATGAACATAATTTTTAATAACTTGAGAGTTAATTAAATAAAAAATTAGGACCGTATTAAATTTCGGGCTGCCAATTTCCTGCGGGACGTTAGGACGTAGGCTATACTCAGTAAAGCAAATATTTTCGATACGTGATCGCAATTTTTTAAACATACCTACTTGTTTACGTAATTACAATATATATAGTATTTCAATGGGTTTCAACTTATTAAAGTTTAGACTAAAACCCTCATAAATAGGTTTCCTGCTTTTAGTATTTAGGCTTTAGCTAGCTTCTTGGGCCCCTTTGATAGAGATACTTGATACTCCCCTAAGCAGCTGCACTTTTTCCTAGCTGGAAAAGGCAGTATGCACCTATAACTGATTAGTGAGATAATTATAGCTAGGCGATCGACACCAGGCCTACTATAAGTTGGTACATGGTCTAGCTAATAATAATATAAGTAAAAGAACAATACCTATTATAGCCTCCCAAAATTCAGTTATGCAACCTAGGCCTTTAATTCTATCATGACTAGGCTACCTACGTAACCTGACTGAATTTACTATACAATTGGATACGAATATGCACCTAATGTAACTATTCGTGCCAAAAGACTCGTTAAAAAAGTTTTAAATGAGTTCAGTTGTGGAATCTAGTGGGTATAACATCTTCTGATTTAGTAAGACCAGTAAGTCTGTCGAACATTGAAAAAGGGTAAACTTCCAAGGTCTCATACAAAAAAATTCAGCACCAATTTGATATCCTATGGTAAAAACATTGTATTTGACATCCGTCTATTGCTATTTACAATAAATGTGCTATTTTTTGGCCTGCTTAATAAGCATACTTTAGTTGTATTAATTTTCACTGTTTTAAAAGACCAACAAAATTGCGCGGATCTGTTCAAACTTTAATCTGTTGACACGATAGATAAGTAGATAACCTCAAATATAGGTTAACAACAAGGAGCCACCATGTCGTATTTCGGCTGTGCTGGAGGACTGAAGCCGCGACCACGCCCCCTCATAAGTGCATTTTGGCGGGAAATTCAAATTTAATAGTTTTATTGTATGTTTTCTTTATAGTTTTCTTTGTTGTTTCATATATAATTATATTTATTATTTACATTTATTATATATATTGTTTAAAATTTAAATTCAAAGTACTGAAAGATCTGCATTAAAAAAATTTATTTTTATCTAAAAGTAGGGAAAACTTTGCTAAAAATATTGTTTAAAATGTAAATTAAAAGTACTCCAAGTTCTGCATAAAAATACTGCTGGTTAGCTGGCATGATTTTCCGCTCTAAATAATCTTTAAATAATCAAATAAAAAATAAAATGTTAACATGGTATCAAATGGCAAAAGGCTCAATCTGGTCCTATACTACGGAAATAGCCGAAGTCAAGTGGCTTCAACCCGAATGTTTACGATGAGTCTATAGTTTTACTATGTCTATGGTGCTGGAGGACTGAAGCCACGACCACGCCCCCTCATAAGTGCATTTTGGCGGGAAATTCAAATTTAATAGTTTTATTATATGTTTTCTTTATAGTTTTCTTTGTTGTTTCATATATAATTATATTTATTATTTACATTTATTATATATATTGTTTAAAATTTAAATTCAAAGTACTGAAAGATCTGCATTAAAAAAATTTATTTTTATCTAAAAGTAGAGAAAACTTTGCTAAAAATATTGTTTAAAATGTAAATTAAAAGTACTCCAAGTTCTGCATAAAAATATTGCTGGTTAGCTGGCATGATTTTCCGTTCTAAATAATCTTTGATAATCAAATAAAAAATAAAATGTTAACATGGTATCAAATGGCAAAAGGCTCAATCTGGTCCTATACTACGGAAATAGCCGAAGTCAAGCGGCTTCAACCCGAATGTTAACGATGAGTCTATAGTTTTACTATGTCTATGTCATTGATATACATGGATTGCTACCACGGCACTTAGCCCACGCTAAGGTGCCCATTCCACATACGTACAACGTCAATGAAAATTATGAAATTGAAGGTGGTAGCAGACATTAAAGACATACTAAAAATTCTGCTACCACCTTCAATTTCATAATTTTCATTGACGTTGTACGTATGTGGAATGGGAACCTGAACAAATGTCTTCACTTTTGGTCACGTGACAAAAGGGGTATTATGGCAAGAAGTGGTTGACTCCATTGCGTTCAATGCGATTTAGACGTATTTCATTGCCTGTTATTTAATCTATTTACCCATTTATTGAGTTTTTCTTTGGTTTGACATAATGGTCATATCTTGCTCTGCTTATAAATGCACTAATAGGTTCAAGATATGTCGAGAAACGGGGGAAAATATTACTTTTCACAAGTAAGTGTTCGCATGGTTTGGTCATTAGTTGATGCAACATTTATGGGTTTATTTCAGTTGTATTAATCATTATGTTAACAAATCGCACACTTTCAATTGTCCTCAAGGCCGTAGCCAAGGGAGGATCCTTGGGGGCGGAGGGGGCGGTCGCCCCCCCCCCCCCCCGAGAGAAATAGCATTATTCTAGTTAGAATGGACTTTTGAAGGAAATTAAGAGAAATTATTGCTCAAGTAAGGGAAACGCGATATTTTTTGGGCTACCGCCCCCCCCCCGAAAACTTTTTCTGAAACCGTTACTGCCCCGAAATGAAATGGCTTGACACTAGATAGAATCGGATTTTGAGAGGAAACATAAAAACCACTATGTAATACCCAATGAAATTTTTACCCCCCCCCCCCCAAAAAAAAAAATCCTGGCTACTGCCTTGATTGTCCTGTATAATTTTAATACTAGGCCTAATTATTATTATTATTATTATTGTTTCAACCTCAAGGCATTTTTTAGTTAGTCAAGTTTAAAATTCTTTTAGGAAGCTGAAAATTCCTGCTGCCTAAGTAGGTCTAGTCCTGCAGAACCTAAGTTTTTATAGTGAATAAAAATAGCGAAACACTATAAGGCAAATTTACAGAGGAAAAAAGTGTTTTTATTTCCCATTTGGGCGAATTTTGTGGCTTTCTTGCAAATCACACGCACTGCAAAATGTCTAGAAATTATTAGGCTTATTGATGTTGATATCCCTAAATCAACACTGCAATATTTTTTCATTGATGATAGCACACAGAATATTCACATCGTGTAAGCATAATAAGTAGGCTATGAGATTTAAAAATTCGGATGCCGGTGTGGGTGGATCAGGGACGGATCCAGCTCATCATGGGGGGGGGGGAGCTGTGGGTCAAAATAGGAAAAACCTATGTAGTATCGATTAAATCAGAGCGTTATAAAAATTACCATATAAAATAGATTCACTGATTTTTTTTTTTTTTGGGGGGGGGATATCCGCCCCCTGTCAGACAGCTGACAGCTGAAGGGGGAGCTGCCCCCAAAATCTTATAAGCTAGCCTGTTGTAAGTTGCCTAACTTATTACGTTATAATGTAAAGGATACTACATTTGTTTATTATATTGTGAGCCAAATTACCCCCCCCCCCCCCCAATGGGCTGGATCTACTCCTGGTATAGGTAGGAGCCTAAATTTAGCAAGTTGAACACTTCAAATTTAGTCCCAATGCAATTAAATAGACGAACATGGTTAGATTGGACTAAATAGTTTGACTATCTTTTGTTAAATTGCTGCTTGACACAATTTTTCTTAGTAACATATTCCTAGCTAAATATTAATAAATCTTCATAAATGCCGGTGTGTGACCATAGAATATTGTTCTATATTAAATAAAAAAATATTACAAAAGCAGAAAATGTCAATAAATCGTATTAAAAAAATTATTGAAAAACATCAAATTTACACGTAAGTGTATATGGTATGGAACGCTTCTGCCATAAAGTTCAAGATATCAGGTTTTGTCCGTTCCCGACATCCCTAGCGCTCCTGGTGTGTTTCCAGTATATATATATATAGTTCAATGGTCTATGTCCACGACTGACGACACGAGTCGGTCAGCGTAACACCTGTGTTTGCACCATTCGTTTGCACTGCGCATGCTCATGGACCACAGAACATCGTATAATTATATATTAGGGCTGCCACATTCCGTGGTTTAACTCAGAATTCCGTAGGAAATAATTCTATTCCGAGAAATTTCCGGGATCATCAATTTTTGAGGTTTTTCTGTGGATTTTTGGGGAAATACCTATGCATACCAATATTTGTATGCCAATTTATGGAATCATGTCAATTTGTGATGGTTGAATCTGAAGCTGATGGGGTATTTTTTATCGGCTGCAATTTAAAGTTGCAATTAAAATTTAAAATAACCAGATAAGGTGAGGAACCAGGGCCATGGACAGATGAGAGTTAAAAAAATCATATGATATTATATTATATTATATAAAGGGGACCAACATTTTAAAAAATTCCGCAGTATTCTGTATTCCGTGAATTATTTAAAAATTGTTAGGAATACGGCTGAAGTCGTTTGGCTGCCCAGCCCGGTACTCATCGTAGCCTACCATCATTAGTATTTAGTGCATTTAGTTTTTTTTCTACTACTGCACCTAATAAGCTAAATGATGAAGCATCAGTGACACACCTAAATTTCAAATTATGTAAATAGGATTAAAGTAGCTTGTGTTTTGATATTACTAAATAATTAACGGAAAAATTAAAATTCCACAATTAAAAATTAATTAGACTTATATTGTGTTTGCAATTGAAAACTTCACTGCAATTAACAGAATAGTCAGCAGCACAGAACACCAAAATAGCATGCAGTACCGTAGGCCAGAAGTAAATTACAGTATTACAACCCTTCACATTGAACTGTAGCCTACGTACCTATAGTACCCACTGTTCTTAGGTAGGTACTCAAAAATTTTTGATCCCGGAATAGAATTATTTCCCACGGAATTCTGCGGTAAACCACGGAATGTGGCAGCCCTAATATATAATTATACGATGTTCTGTGGTTGGGGTGTAAAGTAGCAGGCCTCCTCGTGGTGCACCCTGGGTAACGCTAAATCTGCTGCAGCGATCGCCAAAACCGAACCATTAACATGATCGCCTCAAGAGGAAGAAGAACACAAAACGGCCCTTTTCAGGGCCCAAACACCAACGACGCCCTCCGCATCGTTTTCTGGAATGCGGGAGGACTTAGTGACGCCAAATTCACTGAACTCAAGACTGAAATTTCAAGATTTGACGCCGACATGTTCATTATTGTCGAAGCTGGTGCGGCTACCGAAGCACCTTGTTTTTATCAATTGGCGGATTTCTCAAACTACATTTTAAAACGCTCTAGGCAAGTTGCATCCGGAATAATCATCGGAGTAAACAATAGAGTACCAAGCACCTTCACGATTCTCCATGAAATGGAAGACGACGACAAACTGGAAGCCACACTTGTCAACGTATGGGCCAATGGAGTGCATTTCAAAATAGTTGGACTTTACAACCCGCCGAACAACGACCCCAACTTCGAGAGCATCACACAGATCACTCAACACCGTAATAGCATAGTAATTGGCGACTTCAACGCACATTCTGCTCGCTGGGGATACAACACAGCCAACAGGGCCGGCAGAACAGTTGAAAACCTTATTGATACCACAAATCTCATTCGTACACCGTCGGCTGCGACTTTCCTCGCCTTTGCTGGACAAATGAGTACACCTGACTTAGCTCTTGCTCATGTCAATTTAGCTCCCAGAACAGAAGTGTTACTCGCAGATGCAATGGATGGGTGCGGGCATCGTCCCCTCTGCCTCAGAATAAAAAACAAAAGCCAAATACACAATGCACCTAAACTCACCAGGTGGAATTTCAAGAAGGCTAACTGGCAAAAGTTTGCACGTTTAACAGACACCTATCTCAACAACAGGGCGGTCGATCTTAACCCAGACAAGTCCTACGGCCGTGTAATCAATGGTATCATTACTGCTGCTAAAGAAAGCATCCCCAGGGGCCAAGTAAAACGATACAAACCTTTTTGGAACAACACTCTCAATACCCTCAAGAGAACCAGAAACGCTTCCCGCAGGCAAGCTGAAAAATCAAAAAAATTAAGTGACTGCCAACGGCTAAGAAAAAATCAAGCTTCCCTCAGACGAGAAATATTAGAAGCTAAAAGATCCGCGTACAGGTCGTTCGTATCAAAGCTTGACTTCCGAAAAGACGGGATAAAAGCTCATAGATACATTTCTAGCTTAAACAATGAAAAAACCAGTCGCAAGTGGGAACCAATCATGGTCAACGGCAAACAACTTACATGCCCAAAAAAAATTGCCAATGCCCTCTGCAAATACTACGCCGGAGTCAGCAGACTCAACATCACGCCAGCAGACCGAAAAAACGTGTTCACCAGAAGAGGAAGCAGCACCCCAGATGAGCATCCTGCCTTCGATAGCCATTTCACGTTTGAGGAATTAGAACTTGCGTTAACTACTCTGAAGAAAGGTAAATCAGCAGGTCCGGACGGCATCTTCCCAGACTTTGTCAGACACCTTGGTGCTCAAGCAAAAGTCACACTCTTACAGCTAATCAACCTAACATGGGAGTCCCGTGTCCCCGAACAGTGGAGAAAAGCAGAAGTTATAGCGCTGCTCAAAAAAGGAAAGCCCCCCAACCAACTCAGCAGCCACCGGCCAATATCACTCACTAGTGTATGCTGCAAGCTCGCAGAAAAGATGGTAGAACGCAGACTACGCGAATTCCTTGAGTCAAAGGGAACAATAAGCGATTGCCAAGCCGGATTCCGGAATCATAGATCAACAATTGACCAAATTGTCAAATTTTCGCAAACAGTAAAGGATGGCTTCCACCACAAACAGTCGACACTAGCAGTTTTTGTAGACTTCAAGGCGGCCTACGATAAAATCTGGCGGGCTATGCTCTTAAAAAAACTAAAACGCGAAGGTGTGTGCGGAAAGATGTTTAATTGGATAAAAAGTCTGTTAACTCAGCGATTCATCAGGTGTAAATTTCAAAACAGGATCTCATCGTTCAGACAACTGCGCCAAGGTTTACCGCAGGGAGCGGTCCTTAGTTGTCTACTGTTCAACGTTATGATCGACGATCTTCAGAGAGCCATTGAATCGGTCGAGGGCATAAAATGTTTTTTATTCGCTGACGACGTCGTAATGTGGGCTACCGGCTCCAAAGTAGAAGCTCTCCAGGCCGCAATGAACTCAGCACTCAACCGACTGGAACACTGGGCCAATTTCAATAAAATGGAAGTTAGTTCTGAGAAAACCATTGCCCAACTATTTACTTTCTCAACGAAATCAAACCACTTTAATCTGCTGTACAAAGGAGAAAGTCTGCAGCAAACCAAGATTTCCACATATTTAGGAATCACAATGGACTCTAAACTGTCATACAGCACTCACATCTCAACTACTGCAGCAAAAGCACAGAAACGAAGCAATCTTCTAAAAAGGCTGGCAACAACAAAATGGGGGGCGAACCAAGACGTACTGTGCACCGCTTACAAAACATATGTGCGCCCAGTGATGGAATATGGCAGTGAAGTCACGTCGCTGTCAGCGGATGCCAATCTAAAAAAATTCGATGTAGTACAGAACAACGCGCTGAGAACAATTACCGGTGGTGTAAAATCTACTCCTATTGTGGCAATGCAGCTCCAAACAGGTATTGAACCACTTGAAGCACGCAGAGACAAAATCACTCTAAACTTCTGGGAAAGAACCAAAAGGGTTGATGTAAGGCACTGGAACGACTACCGATCAGCAACTCAGAGACTGAAGACGCAACCAACACCTCTAACCCACTACAAAGTCCTGCGTAACAAATACCAAATTCCGACGCCCGTACGTGCGCCTCTGCAAAGTTACAATAAAACAGTGTCAGCGTTACCAAGCATAAACCTGAAAATACAAAGTACTGTAACTAACAAGAAAGACCTGAGCGCTTTTGAACTCAGACAAAGTGCCCTAGAAACTATACACAATCTATATCCAGCTACCGAGTGGCTCCATGTTTATACCGACGGCTCATACAACCCTGAATCAAACTCCACAGGAGCTGGATCTTTCTGTAATTTATTTCAACAGCACTCAGCAGTAGGAAGGAATACAAGCAACTACGACGGTGAAGTTGTCGCCATTACCGAAGCTACCAACAGAATTCTCAACCTCACAACTAATCCCGGCAACCTGGTGTTCCTGATCGACTCCCAGGCGGCAATTCTGGCACTCAGTAACAACAAGCCCACTGACTGTCCCCGCACATCAAACTGCCGCAACAAACTAGCCGAACTCATCAATGCTGGGTGGAATGCCAGGCTTCAGTGGGTCCCAAGCCACGTCGGTCTCGTAGGAAATGAAATAGCGGACAAAATGGCAAAAAAGGGAGCGGAAGCAGACCAACCCGAAGCTCCACAAACCCTCCAGTCAGCACGGAACATAATAGCCGCGAAAATCTCCAAGGCCACTAGTCTTCAACTTCGGAGCCTGAGCACTGGTAAAAAATGGGAGCCACTCACCACCCCCGGACACATCCCGTCAAACTTGGAGAGAAGCGCTGCGGTCGCGCGTTTCCGCCTAACTACCGGACACGACTTACTCCAAGCCCACCTTCACCGCATCGGAATTGCTGACTCCGACATCTGTCCACTGTGCGCGTCCGGAAGGATGGTGGCCACTCACTTGGAGACCTGTTCCAGATTAAAACTTCTTCCTGCCGACACAACGAGGCGCTACTGGGAGGCTCGGCGTCTAATGGCCCAACTGCCACAGACGGGCGTTGGCTAAACTAAACTAAACTGGTTGGAGTCCATGAGCATGCGCAGTGCAAACGAATGGTTTAAACACAGGTGTTACGCTGACCGACTCGTCTGACGACTCCACTCCACGTCCACATTCAATATTTCAATTTCAAAATGGCGTCAGTCCTGTAAACTGTATTCGTGTCATTATTTTTGATTAAATTTAGTGTCCTATTTTTTATAATTTTAATTTTTATATATTTACTAGTGGTATTTTATTGGATCCGACTATCTGTAAAAAAAAACTAGCTATACTCAGACCCAAAGTATTATTGCGTGCAGTCAAGGATTGGAGGTTTGTTAATGTTAGGTTAACTGACGTTGCTTTCAGAAGTTTCTTTCAAATTTTACATCCGGCATTCTTCTAGGGGACCAGCCCAAAAAAAAAATTGTACACACGGACGATTCACGTACAGTCGCGATTTGCCGATGTCTTTTCCATTGCAGGGATAGGGCTTCGTGAATGTGTAAAGGGAGGAAAGTAGATTTGATGCTAGCATCGGATGGATCCTACCTACCTTGTTTAAAGTTAGGTGGTTAGCAGCTATGGCAGCAATGAAAAAAGACATCGTCAATCGTATCTACCGCATCCCAGTCAGATACTTTGATAGCTGGCTTACGTTTTACACAGAACTCATACACCCCATTTTTGTAGCCCTCTAGTCGGTGTGCTCAACGAAGCTTGTTGATCTATCTTCTGCAGTAGCTAAAATTACTACTTTCCGGTCTAAAAGCGACGGCTAAGAGCAAATCAGAGTACCCGGGGCCCCCCTACGCGTTTCCTGTACAAAATTGATTTTCAAATTTCAAAGGACATTTCGATCTTAAGGGGAAATTCCGATTCTTCCGGCGCCACGATTCCAAAAGTCGGATGAAAGTCAGAGGCGGCCCGAGGCAGGTGCGACAGAGCCGAGGAATCGAAGGGCGCCCTAACAGACACGGCCACGTGGGGTGAAATTTGTAATGATGGAAATTCATGAATACAAAAGTAGTAAAAAAAAAGTAGCAAAAGCCCTATTACTGTCTCATAATTAATAATTGAGGTGTCAAGCTAAATTTCGTAAACTGCATTTTTGGAAAGAAGAAAAAAATTTACGATCAGAAAACTATGAACATTTCAGTCAGTCAACAGTCAGTGGTACTGCGTACTCGCCATGTATCATACGGCGGTAGCCCAGTGGTTCGAGGACACCAAGCTTATACTTAACGAAGGAAAGACACAAAAGATGACCTGTTCCCTCCAGACCATAGACATAGTAAAACTATAGACTATAAACTATAAACATTCGGGTTGAAGCCGCTTGACTTCGGCTATTTCCGTAGTATAGGACCAGATTGAGCCTTTTGCCATTTGATACCATGTTAACATTTTATTTTTTATTTGATTATTTAAAGATTATTTAGAACGGGAAATCATGCCACGTAACCAACAATATTTTTATGCAGAGCTTGCAGTACTTTTAATTTGTATATTTAACAATATTTTAAGCGAAGTTTTCCCTACTGTATATGCTTGAATGTATTTGTTTTACGCATGAAAATCCTCAGAGGCTCATTAGATTTGCGCAGGTTCATGAGCACAATACTAGGTTTAGGACCAATGTGGTTCTTCCAAATCACTCCCTGAAGCTGACTGAAAATCAGGACATTTATGTAGGCAGTAAGCTCTTTAACATTTTACATCATGATTTGAAAAAGGTTCCATCCTCCAAACTCTTTCGCAAACATCTAAAAACACTCTTAACGGTAAACGCTTTTTATTCGGTCGATGAATTTGTTAACTTTATGACACAGGCTCTATAGCCTACGATGTTACGGTACCTCATTATTTTGTATAGTGATTATTTTGTATTATTTATATTGTACGCAATGATTTCTATGTATTCTTCGAATACCTTTGAAATAAACAGTATCTTATCTTATCTACTTTTTGATAATAATACATTTTTTTATGCAGAACTTGCAGTACTTTCGATTTAAATTTCAAACAATATATATAATGAATGTAACTAATAAATACAACAATATATGAAACAACAAAGAAAACCTTTAATAAAACTATTAAATTTGAATTTCCCGCCAAAATGCACCTATGAGGGGGCTAATCGTGGCTTCAGTCCACCAGCACAGCCGAAATACGACATGGTGGCTCCATAGTTTTATTAGCTCCATGCTCCAGACTGGAACCCCGAACACGGAGAGGGATTGTGTTAAGCTGTTGGGCTTCACTGTGGACCCTAAGTTGAATTGGACTGCCCACTCTGAGCAGCTTTGTAAAAAACTCTCTAAAGTAATATTTCTGTTAAGAAAACTAAAGAACTTGGTCACCAAACAATATTTGCTAATGACATATTACGCTCTTTTCCACAGCCACATAAACTACGGGGTCACTCTGCAGGGGTGGCCGATGTTCTTTTGTTGCAGAAAAAGGCTGTCAGGATTGTGGCGTCCAGCGGGTGGAGAGACCACTGCCGACCTCTGTTTGCATCTATGGGCATCCCAACGGTTTACAGCCAGTATATTCTTTCATGCTTACTGCACATTAAAGCCAACATAGAACTGTTCTCTGAAAGAAATACTGTCCATCTGCATAACACAAGAAATGCTCACCGTTTGGATCTGCCCGGATGCAGGCTGAGTAGGTCCATCGCATCATTCCCAAACTCGGCAATGAGATACTACAACGCCCTACCCATCAGCCTTACTAATAAGGATTTTTCAGGATACAAGGCCGTGGTGACAAGGAAAATTAAAGAATATCCCCTGTACAGCTTGGACGAGTTCAGGGAAATAAGCTGGGATGCTCAAACATAACCCCCCCCCCTCCCCCCATCTAACGTATGCTTCCGCATGCAATTTTTTGTTTTGTTTCTGTTCTAGATTTCTTTTGTTTTGGACGCCGTCTATCCCACCTTGGTGGGTCATGGACAAAGATTGATTGATTGATACGGACGCTATTGAAATGAGAGGATTTTTGGTGGTGCACGTGTTACCATTCGGGACTGGCACTACAAGTGATCAAGGACTCTAAGCTAACTGAAGGTCTTGCCAAGGAATCGCTCAAGATCCGCTAAGAACATCAATGAGTCTGATGAGAGACCACATATTGTATGCACTTAACTCGTAAGTGACCAACAATATACTATATAACAGTCGAACGTGTTAAACAACTTAGGCGCCCATTCCATTGACCGGCTAGGGCTATTTCCAAAAACAGTGACGTGGTAGCAGACATTCAAGACTTGCAGATTGCAAATGACATTGACGGAAATGTTTGTTTTTCTTTTTATAGAAATCTATTAAAATGTTTGTAATTAACATATCCCATGAAGCCATTTTTTAATTTTAGTTTGTTTGTTTGTGATTTTACTGTATGATCATTGATCAATTTTAACTATGGCATAGAGGAAAATAAACATTTCCGTCAATTCTGCAATGCGAGGTCGGTGGAAACGTCACCTAAGTCTTGAATGTCTGCTACCACGTCACCGTTGTTGGAAATAGCCCTAGCCGGTCAATGGAATGGGCACCTAAGGAAAATTTGATGTATGGTAACCCTTGTCGCCAAGCAATTCACTTGATAGTCAGAGGGCTCGCTTTGTATCTTATATATGGTTGGGTCCGCCCTTGTTTACAGTACCTAAGCTGCACAATTCAAAGAACCGGTCCGAGTTTACTCGAACATGCTTTCCAATTTATCAACATTAGTAGATAGATAATATGAGTAATGTCATGATAAATAATTTTCCAGTGGTTAAATTTCCGATATCTCAGGGGGGGGGGGGGTTGTCCACCTGACGTCACAAATTCTAGATAGGTCAGACCAACACATTAATTACCACACAGCAATAATGGCAGGGCACGCAATGCATATGAGCGCGAATTTTCTATCATTTCTTCAAAAAATAATTTTTTGTGCAAAATCAAATATTTTTTTGGGAAAGCAACATATCCGGTTTCGGTACTCAATTTAACACCTAAAACATGCCTGAAGGTAGAAATCATCGATAGAAAAGTTTCGCAGATAAAAATTATTTTTTAGTCATTTTTCATTAAAATTTAGTTATTTTTATTTTTTTACCCCCAAAAGCAAACTATCAAGGGGCAAGCGACCCCCCGCATTTTGTCACCATTAATAACGAGTACAATATATGTGAATTTAAATAAATCGTTGGAGCCGTTTTTGAGAAATAATTTTTTTAGACGTTTTTTGGATTTTTTTGAGAATAAAACCCCCCCAAATGGCGTTAGCCCCCAAATAAAAAAAAATAGTGTCGAGGTATGATTTTAGTGAACCTCCATGCCAAATTTTATCAAAATCGGCCGAGTAGTTTGCCCGGAAATCGATGAACAGACAGACATACGGACAAAGCGACAGACAGACATTTTGTAAAAACCACTTTTTTGGGTTCCTGGGACCTCAAAACGTGTAAATCCGTTGAAATCTCGGTATCGAAAATTTCGACCATCACAAAGCTTTCCTTATAGGTAAATCACCAATAGTTGGCACTGTGCATAGTAATTGGCACCTTCCAAAAGAATTCGTGGCAATTCCCGTCAAAAAGGTAATAAATGTATGAAAAAACAGGTACACCCAGCTGGTTATGTGGGTAACCTTTTTTTTAGTTCCAAAAGTTGCCAAGGGAACTTTATTTAAAGCTGTCGTGGGGGATGAGAACAGAACGTGTGCATTTTAACGACATTTTTTTTATCAATTAAGGTACGTTTCACATTTGATTTCCATTCGGTTTTCTTGTCATATGCAAATTACTGTGAACTTTGAGTAATTGTGATTATTAAAGGACCTTTCAGTATTGGTAAAATGCGGGAACAACGCAACTTTATTTTGTTGTTTTTGATTTGGGGGGGGGGGGGGGGTGCCAATAAATAGATGTAAATAATTGACAATTTGAATTATTGGCACTGGTCGATTAATCCTTGGCATGCCAGCTTTTGTGTAATATACAAATTTGATATTTAGCCATGCCGAAGTGCAAGCCTTATTATTCTAAAGATGCACCGGATAAGGCTGTTTTAGCAGTTAAAGATGGGAAAATGTAAAAAAAAGCTGCTGCAAAGGCTTACGGCGTACCAAGGGCCACTTTACAATTTCGATTAAATGACAAATTTCGTAAAGAATCGAAAGGTCCAGAGACCATTTTAACAGCCACAGAAGATGGTCATTTTCCCATACAAGAAGAGAGATTAATGCCGTATGAATGGTCAGTGGGAGTCTCGGAATCCGGGTGGGTGATAGCCGAAACATCCTATGAATATATCGCGAACCACCTTCTCCCTTATCCTAAATTTGGACAGGACCCTAACCAAAGAACATTTCGCCCCAGTATTGCAACGAGCTTTAAGTGGGTAGTTATAGGTCTACTTCTTGTTCAATAAAATAAAGTTCTTAGTTCTACATTGCTCTTTTAAATTTCTTACATAGGTACATAATTGTGAAAATGTCAAAGTATCAAAATCAGTATTCAAAATACCTAGGTAGGTACCTACCTACCTACGTAGGTTGGTATTAACATCTTACTTTTTAACTGCCTACCTACCAGATGAGGCATTTCTTGTCCAATATAAGTAATACCTCAGATAAAGTGTGCACGGCAAGAATGATGGTTGATTGGAAACGAAACCTTATATGCTGGCCTTGATCCTTGTTCTGCGCATGTGTCAGGACTTGGTCGAATTGGCTCTAACCCTCCAACGAGGAAGGTGTACATCTTACATGTTCCAGAATTTTAAAATATAGCCTAAAAGTAAAACCTCCAGCACTCATTTTTATCAATAGCTTTTCATGGTCCTTAAACATTATTATAAGCCTAAATGCAACCAGTATGTACTAGATTTTGATCATAGCAGGTACCTACCTATACCTATAGGTTTTACTTTTTGGCTATATTTTTAAATTCTAGAAAAATTACCAAATTATCAAATTATTATTACCATAATAATTGTTAGGTATTACTAATTATGACAGCTAATTTAATTAGTTACGGTTTTGACTATTTTTCATGACGAAATCGAGAATCTACTGAATTGTGTTGCGGTATATATCGTGCCTTATGGTTGGAAATGGAATAAATAGCCTACTACTTTGCATATAGGGCCTACAGTACCCAAGGCCGTAGCGCTGAGAAAAGCATTAGGGGGGCTGGGTAACCTTTAGGGGAGGCTACGTTTTTTGGGTTGCCATAATCAGATCTAAGCTATTCTCCGTGAATCCAAGCAATTAATGTTATGGCAAAAATGAGATAGGTCTCACCATCAATATCTAACTCTGTACCCATTGCTGTAAATTACCAAAATTTCTGGGGGGGGGGGGGGGTGCTGTAGGACCCCAAGACTTCCATCGCCCGGAGAAAAAAAATGATAAATAGGCCCAAATTAGTGAGGTTTTACGCACTTTATCCCCTGGAGAAAGGGGCGCCCGGGGAGTCCCCTGGAGAAAAAAAAGATAAATGGGCCGAAGTTAATGAGGTTTTACAGATACTATAATTTGGAGGAAGGGGGCGCGGGGGTCTCCCCCGGGGAAAAAATGGACGAATGGGTCAAAATTAGTGAGGTTTTGCGCATTTTATACCCTGGAGAAAGGAGGGCCCGGGGGTCTCTCCCGGAGAAAAAAATGGATAAATAGGCCCAAATTAGTGAGGTTTTACGCAAATTAAACCCCGGAGAAAGGGGTGCCGGAGAAGGAAAATTGATAAATAGGCCAAAATGAGGTTTTACTCATTTTGCAAAGAGTACAGTTGAGATTGTACCAACGAATAAACTGAGGGGGCCCGGGGGTCTCCCCCTAAGAAAAAGTTTGAAAAAATAGATATGAAATATTGGGGTTTTAAGCATTTTGAGTAATATATTTTTGTAAAAGTAAGCCAATGTGTTGATTTTTTCATGATGTCTTTCATGTAAAACAAGCATACCACGAATTAATTTCCCTTTCGTTATTGTGGATAGTATGCCTTTCGCCTCCATAACGTCTTTGTCACCAGAAATTCTGGGGGGGGGGGGGCTACGGGCTTAGCAAGTTTTATTTGTAGTTAAACAAAAATTGTCCCTTCATTGTTTCAAAAACAAATTGATAATGGGCTAGGTTGGCCTATAAATCAACAATTACAAATAATCATTGTCTGAAAATCAGTACAATTGCAGCTGCCGTGTTTTGGTTTTTCTGAAATTTCTACAAAACTCTTCGGGGTCTAAAATTTTCACCCTATTCTTTCCGAAGCCCAATATAGTGTTAACTGTTAAGTGTCCTTTACTTTAATCCTTCTTGGGGGGCGCGACAGGACGTTTGGGGGCTGAGCCCCCCCTGCCCCCCCCCAGGCTACGGCCCTGACAGTACCTAACCTACGAACCATTTTTCATCTTTGGTCTTTCGCATCTTTGGCCCAGTAACTAGTTATGTTAGCTGCCATAATTAACAATACCTAACAATTAACCATTAATTTTGATAAAGTCAAAGTTCCAGAATTTAAACATATAGCCTAAAAGTAAAACCTGTAGGAAGGTATGCTATAATCAAAATCCAGTACATACTGGTTGCATTTAGGCTTATAATAATGTTTAAGGACCATGAAAACTATTGATAAAAATGAGTGCTGGATGTTTTAATTTTAGGCTATATTTTAAAATTCTGGAACTTGTAAGTTGTACACCTTCCTCGTTGGAGGGTTAGAGCCAATTCGACCAAGTCCTGACACATGCGCAGAACAAGGATCAAGGCCAGCATTTAAGGTTTCGTGATTGGAAGACATAAAGCAATTACCGCGGTAGTGCCAATAACTAAAAAATGTCATGCCAATTACTGAAATTTTGGTGCCAATAACTAGACTTCACTTTTTGTTTACAAAAATTTGCAGAAAAAAAAATTGTGGACACTTAAGAACAAACGCACACTGAAATCAAAAACAAGTATAGGTCTGAGTTATCAATCAGAATAGTGCATGTTTCTATAGTTAAATGGGGCGTCTGTAGAACCATTAAGAAACAAAACATCAGAAAACAGGTGCCAACTATTGGTGATTTACCCTACTACGTATAAATTGGAAAGCAAAAATTAACGAGTTTGCTACCCAGTATAGCAGGCATCATACACACAATAAGAGTATATAAAATTTTCTTTCTTTTCAGATTCAAGTTGATCTGTCTGCTAAATCAGTAAGCGTTGCTTCATCCACAGTGAAACCAAGCAGTTCACTAACCCAAAAAGCGCTAGACGTCAATCAAGATATATTTGCTTTTTTGGTGGTTTTTACTTGAATATTTTAGCAAATTTAATACTTATTAATTAGGTTTGTATCCAATGGATTCTATGCAGAAGTCTATAAATTCTGCGGAGCTGGATGTACGTTTGTTAAAGTTGATGGCTCGCTCTGAAGAACTGGAAAGCCTCACAAGGTATAAGGGAAATAGCCAGAGTTACTATGACTCCACAATAGCTGAAGTCAAAACAGATAGAAATATTGTGGCATTCGTTGGTCCTACAAAATCAGGAAAAAGTACGTTAATCAACTGCTTGATGGATGTCCCATTGTTGTGCAAAAAAAATGAATACACTGACGAGACTTACATAGCGAAAGTTGACGAGACGAAAGGCCCGAAAATCGGGGAAGACGCGGAATCCGAGACCATGTTTCCTGCCAACTATGGACATGTGCCAGGCACGGACCTCGAGATGTGGGACTTCCCAGGCTTTGGTGACAACAAAGGGGTAGATCAGGAGATACTTAATGCAATTTGCTATCGAATTGTTTTGAAACAGCAGTCAAGCATTCGATTTGTGCTTGTTTTGTCTCATAAGGTGATTGGAGCGGACAACCCTTTGCCGTTTTATGAAATTCTGTACCAATTAAAACGTATTTGTCCAACAATAACTGATAGTTTGTGTATTGTTTGCACAAAACGTGAGAAGGGCAGTATTTCAAAAGCTTTGAAACAGCTATTGGAAAATAAGTTTGAAAATGTTGATGATACTAAAAAGATGCTGATCAATGGGAGTAAGCAGTTACTTAAGAATTTATTGGGCAAGCAATTGTGCATTGATTTTAGAGCACCGATAATGGAAGAAGATGAAGAAGTGAAAGTGTTTCTTACGCCTAATAAAGAACATATTCTTGAACTTATAAAGTCTTTAGAGGGAGCTGCGTTGAAGGATATGCCTCTGACTATAAGTTATGAAGCTAAATTTCAAATTGCAACATTTTATTCAACTTATTATCAAATCCTTAAACAAAAGGTTGACGCAATGGCCTCGTCAATTGGAGAGTATGTGTCTAACATCATTGAGAATTGTTCAAAGGGAGATCCTGTTGAAAATTTGCCAGTTTATAGGTGTCAGCGTAACGTTTTAATCGAGTATACTATCAGGGGGCAAAATTTTGAAAACTTGTCAGATGCAATGAAAAAAGGAGGTTCCATTGTAGATGACACTATTGCGGGTGATCTAAAAAAGTTCCGGTTTATTGAGGATTTACAAAATGCATACCAAACTGGTGTGGAAGCCCGATTATGTCGAGGCGAACATGAACTTTTCAAGCACATTATGTTAGCGATTACGTGGGGAATAACGCGTTATAGCCAGATAATTTCCTCTTCAAGTGCTCTTGAAAAAAAAGCAAAATTGAAGGAAAAAGAGGAAGCAGAAAAATGGAAAGCAGCCGTAGTTAATTTGAAAGAGGAAATTAAGAAGGGCGAAGCAACACATCAGAAAATGATAGCAGATATGTTCAATCAACTGAAAGAAGAGGCGAAGTCATGTGTTATTCTGTAACAAGGCATCTGTGACAGGACCAGACTGCGAGTCCAGTGGATCTTAATGAAATTATTGTTCTTTCATTAGTTAAGTTCCAAGAAGGTACTACATTTATTGTTCCATGAAAAAAAATCTCTTCAGTAACGAAATGTTTCTCTAACTAAAACTTTGATTACGGTAACTAACTTTGATTTCAACTATGTAATTAAATTATATACATTGATTTGAAAGTATTAATTAGCATCAGATTAATTTTAAGTTATGTTTTGTAGTTAGTCTAATAAGAGACAATCGGAGGGGGAAAAGTCTTATAAGCGTAAAAATCATAAAATATCAACAAAAAAATGCCTTTCTGCTCTGGCCGATCATGGCGATTATAATACCGGGGTTTATTTGATACCCTGGGATTAAAACTGTAAACAAACAAATTTTGAATACCGTCAAAGCGGGTAACTTTGAACAATTTTTAATTTCTTTTGTAAATCATTCAGCTAAAAAAGCTCATAGAAATCACGGCTTGCGTTCGAAATGGGGGCTGTGGTAGTACCTTTACAACCATCTAAAAGGAATTTGCCTCAGTTTTCCCAAAAGGCACTTTTTTATTTATTTTTTTGGTTCAAAGTAAGGTCTAATGGGAGGATACTTTGAACACCCCCCTTATTTCAACGCATTTCAAAGTTTGGGCGTAAATAATGAAACATTGAACACTTAACTTTTTTAAAAAAATGTAATGATACCAATTACCCAATTTTAAGATACTTCAGAAACTGTTTTAAGAGACATTTATCAAAGGTGAAGCCTCCACCCCTGCGATTAGGAGTTGGTTTTTTTTTAGGTGAGCCACTACTTTTTGCTTTTGGACGTCTGAGGAGGCCAAATAAATTTCCCAAGTTCTTTGTTTGAGTGCCTGAGAAAGTTAAAGGTAATATCGTCATAGTTAGCCATACTAGTCACCTGGCCAACATAATATTTGGGAAGGCCGTTCTTCACGCCGAATTTAACTACGTAAAATGCATTTAATTCAATGTCAGTGATTTCGTTCTCAATTGCATCCAGCGGACTGTCGCTTGAATCGGAGTCCTTGGAACTAGTATCGCCAGGGTCATGTTCATCTTCGTCAGTAGATTCATTATCAGATGGCTCGGCATCACCAGTAACGTCTTCCAAGCAGATTTGTTTGTTTGCAAGTATACGGCATCTAAAACAAAATACGTAGTCCATTATATATAATCAGGACAAAGTATTTAGCCTCTAAACGGAGTTTCTTAAGCAATGAAAAGCATATGCGGCACTTCTGGGTACATATAATCAAAAATTACTAGCGGTCTGTAGTGTTCAAAGTTAAGTGCAGCTAATATAATTTAGTGAATTCTAAGTCAAGAACGTTTTGAAAGTAATAAATTATCATAATACTGTAAATAACTACTTACTTTTAAAAGATTTTATCTTTATTCCTTGGTCGCTTGGTAGTGGAAGAATTAGCCGTACTTTGTACGTTGCCCAGGGGACGCCGACGATTTATCACTCCTCCAGAGTCCAGCCTGGTACCCTCTACGGCCTTAGATAAAGAACTAACTAACTAACTAAACTAACTCAGTACAATTGCAGCCGCCGTGTTTTGGTTTTGCTCAAATTTCTACAAAACTCTTCGGAGTCTAAAATGTTCACCCTTTTCTTTTCGAAGCCCAATAGTGTTAACTGTTAAGTGTCCTTTACTTTAACCCTTCTTGGGGGGCGCGACAGAACGTTTGGGGGGGCTGAGCCCCCCCCCCTGCCCTCTCCAAGCTACGGCCCTGACCACAACGGATACGGTACCTTGCTGCATAATTCAACCGCATTTTTTTCCATGTTTCTTGTGCATGTGACTTACACCCGCTGATAAACGCGGAAGCCTGTTGAAAGGAGCCCATTATTAAGGGTCGATGATGTTCCCCTGACTGAGAGCGATTCGGTTGGTCTTTTGGGAGTTGAGCTGGACAAGAACCTTAACTGGAAAAACCAAATTAACACATTATGCCATAAGCTTGGATCCACAAACTTCCTACTTAGAAATATTTCATTTTTTATGGACAATCGTTCGTTAAGGCTTGTGTACTTTGGTCTTTTTGAAAGTCATATCCGATATGGCATTATCTGTTGGGGTAACTCTACTGACTCCCTCCGGGTTTTCCGCTTACAAAAGAGGGCAATTAGAACCATTGCGGGTATCAAAGACCAAAGAGTATCTTGCCGACCCTTATTTAAGGAATTTGGTTTACTAACTTTACCCGCTCTATATATCTTGAAGACATTAGTGCACTTGCGGAAAAACCCGCCCCCAAGATCAGGTAACACCCATACTTATGGGACCAGAAATAGGGACTGTTTCCTACGGGAGAGCAGTCGTCTCACGGCTACCCTCAGGTCTCCTAGGGAGATGGGTATCCGGTTGTTTGACAAGCTACCCCGGGAGATTAGGACACTGGATGAGGTAAAGGTTTTTTCCGGAGCCGTCCGACGGCTACTGATGGGACAAGTTCCCTACTCGGTTAGGGAATTTTTGACGAACCCGATATTACGGTGATTGTGTTATTTATTTATATTATTTGTTTTAGACGACAGAATTTGATGACTTTGATAGATTTGATAGAAGCTAGCCCTAGCTAGCTTGGAAATAGCATGAACATAACTGATAAAAAGAATCGCGTCGTGCCCAGCGATCGACCCCACGCCCCCGGATGAGGAAGACTTTAAAACTGCACGTCAAAATATGACAAAAATAGTATGCCGAGAGTGGGTCTCGTAAGTCTAGTACCTATAGTATTATCTTAGTGTAAAACACTTCTATTATGCATCAGTATTAGGCCTGTTGCTGTATATTCGTTGTTTAATTCTGGCTCATTGTGGATGGACATCTATACTATATTAAGTATATTTGTAAACTAAAAGCTAGTCTGTTGTACAATACAATAAGGGCAATTTAATCTTTATGCTTGTAATATTTTTACAATGTGTAGATTGCTAAATAATAAGTTTAACGGGAAGAGCCTGCAAAAGTGCTCAAACCAGGATCCGAGTACAGAAAAAAAAGTAACCTGAATAATATGAGAAAGATAGGTGGGCATCAACTATCCCAACAGCCAACAGAATTAAACATTTCATACTGCGTGTCCATATATGTCATTGCTCCTCTCTATCTCTAAAAGCCCGATAGGACCAGTCCAACAGTACGCCACAGCGCAGACTCTTTAACATTGTCATAAACGGCCGAGCTAATAATTGGGCATGTCTTGTAACATTTACAGTCTTCGCACTGATATGTCACAGAAAAATTATTTTTGTTGGCTCACTGAGGGTGGTATGGACTGTAGATTGAAGTTTGCATTGAGGGCACTGATCACTAGCGAGAATGAAACTAGCGACAATTAAAAATCAATCTGCTGGCGAACGTTTTCAAGGCCAGGGCAAGTGAGAAGATGACTCCCTACCATCTTCTCCCCTGTGGTGCACAGAATGAAGATGGTTCTGCAGGTAGTCACGACCGGTGCTGAGGCTTCGCTTCAGCCGGAGTGGCAGGTCTCTAGGGACTCATTGTTATTATCATCATCAATAACATGGCAGGGTGTGATACGCAAGCCTCCTCCACTCCCTCTACATCTGATTAAATAATTAGCATTTCCTCTGGTACCAGTTCCAGTGTCCAGATATCGTCCTCAACCTGATTCCTGTATCTCTTCCTTGCTCTTCCTCTCCTTCGTGTTCTATTTCATCCTCTAGCCACTTCCTCCCCTGCTGTTATCCATTTGCTTTATACATCCAAACCATAGCAATATCTTTCTCACTGTCTGCTCTCCACCAATCATTTCAACCCCGATTTTTCTTGCCACCACATTTCCAATCTTATCCCTTCTTGTTCAGACACGGGCTGTTCTGAACGTCATCTCAGCCGCTTGTATTTTACTAACTTTTCTGTTGTTTGTAGAGATCAGATAGAGAAGACTAAGACTATAGCTACAATGGTTCAGCAACATCCGAAGAATGGGAGAAGAATCCCCCGGAGACTGGTCGAGGCCACAAGGATGAAGGCCTATGGGCAGACCGAGGCAACAATCCAAGAAAAACTGGATTAACTGGCCTGAGAAGACCAGGAAAACGACGGTAAAGCTCAAAGCGATGTCAACCTGCCGGACGGAGTAGATGAAATGGCGACCTCTCACGCGGCAATAACTGGCGAAAAGAATAAGTCAGTTGTTCGCGGCCACTGTCTCCATGCTGTACACCGAAATTAGTATAGAGGAAATTTTAAATAACGTTTCGTCTGTTATTATGAGTACATCATTTCATTTAAAAGTTTCTATGGGTTTTCAAGTGTCTTCTTATCTTGCATTTATCATAGAATCGTTTTTCGCACAAGTGACATTCAAAATTTTTCAAACCAAGATGTCTCTTCATGTGAACACTCAGGACAGACGACGTAGTAAAATGTCTACTACATATCTGGCACTGGAAAGGCTTCTCCCCCGTATGGACTCGTCGATGCTTGCGAAGACCCGTCATTTGCGCAAACGCTTTGTTGCAATAGTCACACTCGTACGGTCTGACAGCTGTATGAATGTATAAATGGGCCCGCAGGTTTGAAGGGTCGGTGAATCGTCGTCCACACGTCTGGCACAGGAAAGGCTTTTCCCCCGAGTGTTGCCGCATATGCCTACGTAACCGGGACGCGATTAAAAACCGCTTCTGACAAATTTGACACTGGTGAGGCTTCACACCCGAGTGCTGTCTCAAATGGTAGTCCAGATTGCGCTTCCGTGAGAACTGCATATGGCAAAGCTGGCACTCGAAGACTTCCTCGGCTAAGTGCTCGCGCATATGGTTCCGTAAGCGGGTAGAGTCTGAAAACCTTTCCTGGCAAACCTGGCACTCGAAAGGCTTCTCCCCCGTGTGTAGTCTGAGGTGCCGTTGTAGATTGCCGTTCTGACCAAAACTCCTACTGCACACAGTACATTTAAACGGCTTGCCACAATTGTGTCGTTTAATATGATAGTAGAGACTTTTCTTGCTTGCTAATGTCTTTCCACATATGTGGCAACCATGAGGTGTTTTGCTCCCTGCTTTACGTGTCTGCAGTGTTCTTGTTTCATCATACAATTCGTCATCTTCTTCCTCATTTATTTGCTCATCTGGAACTGATCAGAAATAATAAATTAATAGTGAGCCCGAATGAGCATTCGCAAAATTATTACAGCACCTGTGCGTACAAATGATACGTTTTGGGTACGATTATATATCTTATACAGACCTATATTATGTATCAAAATCGTATTCCTGGGGTTTTAAGGAAAGTGTCTTCTTCAAGTTACAGCCGGCTGGCTGGTTGGCAGCAACATGTGGCATCGTTGCCTCCACTACCCCCGATCCTGGCACGCCCTCTTCAGCTCCACATATGAATTGCCCCCTACATCCTCCAACACTTGCTGTAGACATTCTTTTTTTGGGCGCCCAGGTCGGTTGACGCCTTCTATTCCCTTCTGGTTCCTTCTATTATGCAGCTTACGAAGTTCTCGTGTCGTAGCATGTCCGATCCAGTTAGCTTATCTTGCACATTTCAATACAAGCAGAGTTTTCGCTTACTCTGGTTAGAACCTCCTCATTGGTTACATGGGCTTGCCAAGTTAATCGATGCGACGATAGCACAACGTATCAAATGCTCCTAGTTTCTTTTCGATGTTTTTTTCCCACAGGTGTAATTTGATTCACTCAAAATTTTTTCTCGGTAAAACACCGTCCAGCGGCCTGAGATGTATAATATGGAGAGGATTACAACTGGCATAAGATTGCCGGACGGGAGCTCTCACTACTACCAACACACATCGGTCGGTTGACGAAAATCGCAAAGGGTCTGGTCAGGAGTGTACGGTCAAAGCTCGGGTGTAAGTAAGTAGTATAGTGGAAGCAGCACAATGTTTTTAAATTGGCCGGACTGCTGTTTGCTGCAATTCAAGCACTGTTGAGAAGCACTTTGTGTCCACTAGCTATTGCCCATGGCATTTCTAATACGATTGTCCGGGCAAGTCTTAGATTGTGACACGGTCGATCCGGCTCTGGCTGGTCAGGGACTCTAATTTTTGTATTGTATTGTATTGTATTGTGGGTCCGAATCACGCCAAATCCATTTTTATTTTCGGCACTAAAAATAATTATGGCAATGCTGTACCTACCATCATCGTCATTATCATCATCATCATTGCATGTACCTCCCTCTCCGTCAATCCAAACTCCAGTTTCTGAAATAAATAAGGACGTCATGTAATTTTACGGAAACAAATGTTTAAACACACTGTATTTTCGCCGACGATAAAACCACCAGTGTTGTCGAGGCGGACTTGAATGTGGCTAAGCAGAGAAATGAAGTTATTAGAGGAAAAGTAAAGAGCTGGATGAATGCAAACGGTCTCACATTGAATGAAGCCAAAACTGTAGATCTAGTTTTTACAATGCGTGAAATGCCTCCGAACATTGTGGAGAGCGTTAAGTTTCTAGGCGTTCATCTTGACCCAGGCATGTCCTGGCAGACACACTGTGACCTATTGTGCAAAAAACTAAGTTCCCTATCTTTCTTACTACGTAGCCTGTCGTCCAGTGTCTCGGTCAGCGTTTTACGTTCATGCTATTTTGCATGCTTTCATAGCCATATAGAGTATGCTCTCTCGGTATGGGGCCACTCAGTGCATGCAACACGAGTGTTCGGCTTGCAAAGGAGAAGCATACGAGTGCTGGCCTCCAGAGGCTACATGGAAGACTGCAGAGAGGACTTCATCTCACTTGAAATTTTGACACTGCCCAGTGCCTACATACTAAAATGCCTGTTGTATGTGTTCGATGAACGAAGCTCTTATATAACAAACTCAGCCGTGCATAACTATAACACCAGAAATGCTGGAAATCTTCAGGTGCAGTTCACTAGAATAAATAGAGTCAAAGATTGCGGAAATTATTGGGGCATAAAGTTTTTTAATTACCTTTCAGAAGGCACAAAGGCACTGAGCAGGAGCAATTTCAAGGTTCGGGTGAAGAAGGCTCTTATACGGAGGGCATACTATTCCCTGGCCGAGGCATTGGAGGATAGGCTGGGAGAGTTATAATTATAATTATAATTGTGTATTGTAATATTTGACAAGGATCCTCATCGGCTACTTATACTAGGCTATATTATTTTATATTTAACTTATGACATAATTTATAAAAAAATGACGTAATGTATGCCATATATGGTTCTAACATTTAAATACATGATTGATTGATTGTACTTGTATAATCGTAAAAAACAATTAGTTCAGTTTATTTCTTACATCTGTGACCCACCGAGTACCTAGTACTACCTACACATTTAATAATTTAACTTTGGGCAACTTTCGTATAAAAAATGCACTTGTATCAGTTATCGTC
Source organism: Psococerastis gibbosa (assembly GCA_963971405.1). Taxonomy (NCBI): domain Eukaryota; kingdom Metazoa; phylum Arthropoda; class Insecta; order Psocodea; family Psocidae; genus Psococerastis; species Psococerastis gibbosa. The sequence goes on from OZ020491.1 coordinate 33,033,278, forward strand.
TTCACTAAGCCTATATTCCTACACAGACTTTCACACACCGCTTCAGAGCCTTAATGGAACCTGTTGGGGCAAAGCATGAGCCAAAAAATGCACTACTTTGTCATAGAATTTTATAAATGACGTCAAATCCCATTTTTAAATTGGTTGAGCCCATGATCTAATTCTAATTAATAAGCTACCTGCATTTGAGTCTGTAGAGGTCAGGATCGACTACTGTTAGGCCAACCTGTAGACGACAAGTACCTACTCTACAAAATTGGTCAATATTTCACATAAAATATGATACGTCGTTAATGTTAATACGTTACTTACCAACTTCTTGTTTAACAATGACATTCATTTCCTCCATAATTTGAAATAAAATATGTTCTAAGAAAATAGGAAAAGAAATAAAAAGTAGATATTTATTATTTAGAATTATCAATCACTCAATCAGCTGATTCCAGTTTAGCCAACATTAAAATAAAACCCCCGCCAAAATGTCAAATTTAAAATGCCATAGATTGATTTTTTATAGTATTGTAAAAATATGATTGCATTTATATGTAATTGTTGCACTCTATTACAAAATACAAAGAGCCGTTAAATAACGTTTGTGATTGATTCTAAAACACATTTAAAGACTTTCGATTGGTCAGTGGGGAGCAAGGCCGTAGCCAGGATTTTTTTGGGGAGGGGGGTTTAGAAATTTCATTGGATATTACATAGTGGTTTTTATTTTTTCCTCTCAAAATCCGATTCTATCTAATATCAAGCCATTTAATTTTTTTTTTGGGGGGGGGGGGGGGTGAACCCGCCTTGGCTACGGCCTTGCTGGGGAGCACTCACTCAAGTCTCCGTAGTATAATAATTTGTAATTTGGCAGTGTCAAAACATAAAACTTGCTGTTCATTGCTAGCAACCTGTGAAAAACCGTCCACAGTCAAATCGTTTTACATTAATTGGTCCAAGTTGGCCGTTTTGCTAGTTACAGCTGTAAATACGAGAAATTCCAAAAGATCCCAGTAATCCATTGTTGCTTTTGTCAAGGTTTAGGGATGAATACAGGTATATTGTATATATTTATGGTATATAATGCTGACATTGAACTAACATAGGTTGGAGAGGCAACCTCTTCGTTATAACCGAAAGTAGAGGATTTAGAAAAACTGGATTTGGTGGCATTCGAAACCACGATCTACGTCTTGCCGGGGCATTATTTTAACCACAAGACCCCAAGCAACTAGACCTAATCGGTTAGACAGTCGAGTAGCGGCGAATCGTATCGAAGAGCATGTATATGATAATGTAGAGGATTTAGTTAGCTAACTCTGTACTTGAGCGGGCTTGGGGTCAAGCTGCGAAAACGATTAAAACAAGGCATAGATCGTGGGTTCGAATCCCGCCTAGCCCAGATTTTTCTAGATCCTCTACTTTCGGTTATAAGTACAAGTATTGGTTATTATAACGCAGCTAAGCCTACTCATACGATTCTCAATTATCAACTTGGCTTCTTATCTTGTTATTTCAGCAGTCTGACTCGGGGGCCGTCCGCAGTCAATCCGCAACCACTGGTAATTTGATGGCCAGTTCAATAGCATTCGGATTCCATGGCCTTAAACTGCAAGAGAAAAATAGTATTATGTATAATATGTGTTCATCGGTAATCAATTTAATAAATATTAAAGTCAATTAAGTTCTGTCAATGTGCATCATATAGTCAATCCTGCAAATAAGCGTCATATACCGTACTCGTAAGTCAAAAAGTAAAAAAGAAAGAAAGAGGGAGTTCGAAAAACTTACATTATAATTTTACAATTTACATTCACAGCTTTTACAAATTCACATCAGCTTACTCTAATAAATTAAGCCAGTCAAAAATTATGTTCACCTCCTCGTCATTTTCTGCTTCTGAAATTATGGATGCTGAAGAGGATGCGGATTAGGTTGGTTGAACAGGCCATGGGCAGATTTCTTTCCAATGTTGCGCAGTGCATTGTCGGGAACTTCGTACGTCGCACAACACTTATCTGCCTTCTTCAATTCTAATCGGCATTATAAAATTGCGTCCAGAGTCTCCACGGCCAAACGATTGCACAGTTTAGTAAGTAAGTAAGTATTTATTAATCAAAAGTAAGTAACTAAGTATTTATTAATCAAAAAAACGCAATACAATTAATAAATATCCAAGGGCCACACTAATAGCACCCTGTGAAGGGGACTTGCGTCGTGGCCCTTATAACTATTACAAACAAAAACATTACATAACAAATAATTATAAATAATGGTCTAAAACACTTACAAATCTTAGAATATTTTATCTATTTATTTATATTTATGTTACCGTATATTATTTTATTTTTACATTATCGCTTCAAAATATCTTTAAGTTCAGTAAAAGGCATTTTATAAATTATTTTTGTTGTGATTGTTCTAAATTTTAAAAAAACTGTCAGTATAATACCGTACTTTAATTTCCTTTGGCAAAGCATTAAAAACCTTGACGGCTCTGAAATTTGGCGATTGTTTAAAGTGCTCGAACGAATGGACGTCTTAACAATGTTCATTTGGCTGAATACACGTTTTATGTCGGCATTTGAATGGGGTAACTACAATATAATATGCACATAAGGCGTGTATTCTACTTGTCATCTTTTTTTCATCTGTACACCAAAAAAAGATGATGCGATTTTTGTTTTAAGGAGACTATTATGTAGACAATTAACTTATCTATTATAAGTTAAGTTAAACTATGGCAGAGACTTATTATTGATGTCTGCTACCATATTATAACTTAATTTATAATACATAAGTTAAGTATCAACATAATAGTCTCCTTAAAACAAAAATCTTAACATCTTTTAGTGCACAGATGAAGAAAAGATGACAAGTGGAATACACGCCAAACGAATTGGTATAATTCGGAAAAGGGGTTATTACCACCTGCGTCTCCATAATTCGTCACCTCACTCCAGAACTCAACCGTTGAACTTATGCATTGCCATTTGACATAAACAATGTTTCTCCATTGCACAACAAGCTTGTCAATAATTGGGGTAGTTTTAATTATTGGCAGTTTGACAACTTTTAACACATCTTGTACTGAGAACATTGAGATCTTCTGGAGTATGGAAATGTTAAAAGGCAACCGTGACCGCAGTTCGCCGACGAGCTTCGAAGTAAAATTAATGCAACGCTGACGCAAATGAATTGCCCCCTCAGAAGATAGATTGCGCTCAACTAACTTAGTTTCAAACGCGTAGCCCATATAAGGCTTAGGGTCCAAATACCTGTCAATATTCCCTGTGAGAAAATCGACGTTCGGTTGAGAAAACTACGAGTAATAGACTCCACCAGACCAATCAATGAAGAATAAAGCTTCGTTGGGTCGACATTATTACTCTCAAATAACTTGTTTACCGTTTGAATTTCATTCAAATATGGCTTCAAGCACCTGTATAACAGATACAAATAATTCTATGTATCGTTATTCATACCATATAACATTTCGGCAGTATACCAGTTCTCACTTGGTCTGGGAACTTCAAAGAGCAGTTTTAATTCGAGTCATTGGTCTAGGATACGACTGACTACTGATTCAATGGACACCCATCTGGTACTACACATTCGTGGAATATTCAAGGGCTCCGACTCCACGTTAATAGCTTTGTACAGGTCCTTGTAAATGAGTCTTGAAAATGTTGAATGACTGAACCAATTGTATGTTTCTCTTACAAGAAATTCAACATTAAAAATAATAAATAATTATATACCTTCCTTATAAAAAAAGCCATTCACGGTTGGAATCATGTCATGATGAAGTAGTAGAATCCGTGTTGATGATGGTCGATCTGAATGCGTCCTTCCAACCAGCAGCTGAGCCAACGAGATACAATCTTAGAAGTCTACGTAGTGCCGCAGAAGATGTCCACCGCAGATATTGACAAAACGTTCGGAAGGACCATCAACCCGGTTTTTACTACTTCATCATAAATAGCTTCCTGCTGAATTTCAGTGCAAGGGAGGCCTCTCGGACCTGAGCTAAGCATTTTTCAGATATCAATTATTTACTTACAATAAATCGTTGGTCTCTAAGATCAATAGAGGAAGCAATGTACCAGTTGCGTGCTTTTCTTTACAGAGGTAATCTTGTATTTAGCGAAGCGGCTACTCAGCAGTTGCTTGATAAATTGCCTCTGTGAGCTGAGGCTACCTAAATCTGACAAGTACTGCAAGGCCCGTCGTCGATGCGTCGGATAGACTATTGTTTTTGTTATGCCATCAATAGCGTCAGATATTCCATGGTCCACAAATATCTCACTTCAATCACACCACCACATCATTGCTATGTTCCAGAACCACAGGAATACGCCAACCATATTCATGTTCTATTTCAATGCTTCATATTTAGTTAAATCACTCTGAACTTCGTGGGCACTCTTCTTCTTCTGGCTCTACAGCCATTGATGAACTTGCTCGTCAGCACTCCTCCAGTCATCTCGGTTTTGTACAACACTCCACCATCTACGGACTCCCAACTCGCGAAGGTCAGTTTCCAACTCATCCTTCCAGCGTTTTCGAGGACGTTCCCCCAGTCGTCTTCCTGTTCGCTTTGTACATCTTTTTCGGCATGCGGTCGTCTGACATTCTTACGACGTGTCCCAACTATCTTATGTGTTGAGCTTTCATGAACCGGACTATGTGTTCTCCGTTGTTTCTTATACGCCACTCTCCATCTTCGCATGGGGGTTCATAGATCCTCCTTATTATCTTTCTTTCCAATACTCCTAGTTTATTTGCATCATTGACAGTAAGATTCTAGATTATAAGTCTGATAAGGGTTTTATATGTCACTTCGTAGGAACTTTTTATAGCGCCAGCACTTCGTAGGCACAGGCGCTAAAAAATTCTGAAAATGTTTGCAATAGTTTACACATAAATTTCATTCAACTGGGCTCTAAAAAGACGACAACCCCATGAGGATCTAGGGCTGAGGTCAGGTAGAGGATCCTCCTGACTACTGCACTATTGGGGACATGGAAGTATCCTCCCCAAATATCCTCGTATCACCCTTGTCATTGATTTACAAGAATTGGGCGACCCCGGCTCACGTCAGGCTATGTTATGTCTGCTGCCAAGGCTGCCATCGCCAGATCACGTGAAACTAAACGGTCCTGTTACCGATCTCTCTCAATTACTTGGGGCGCTGTAGTCAGCAACATGCTCAGCTGCCGTGTTTTTGGCTACCGATTGTGGTAAGGCACCCATTAGGAGGATTATTACATTAACGTTTAGTCTCGAATTCCGTTTCATAGTCTTATCTTCTACCTAATAGACTATTTCTGACCATTTCAACACGCCTTATGGGTTTTCATATGCCTTTTCAGTTTGGTTGACTCGTAGAATCGTTTGTCGCAGATTTGACACTCGTGCAATCTCAAACCGAGATGCCTCTTTGTGTGAACATTTAGGGCAGATGATGTGGTAAACTTTTTTAAGCATATCTGGCACTGGTAAGGTCTCTCTCCTGTATGGAATCTTAAATGCTTGCGTAATGTACTCCTCTGTGCAAACGTCTTCTCGCACACGCCACACTCGAATGGTTTTACCGATGAATGCACGTATAAATGGGTACGCAGGTTAGAGGGGTCGCTGAAACCTCGGCCACAGGTCTGGCACTGGAAAGGTTTCTCCCCTGAGTGTAGTCTCCCGTGGCTCCGGAAATTGGACACGTTTGAAAACTCTTTGAGACAAATTTCACACTGGAAAGCCTTCTCTCCTGAGTGGAACTTCAGATGACGCGTAAGTTCACTATCCTTGACGAAACTCTTGTGGCACAGTTTGCATTGAAAGCGTTTTTCGTCGGTGTGTATTTTCATATGGCAGCGCAGAGACTGTTTGCTGGCTAACTTTCGTCCACATGTTTTACAAATTTGTTGTTTTGTTTTACTGGTTGCTGCATTAGTGTTAGAGGGCCGCGGCGGTAGATTATCACACAATCCCTCTTCCTCTTTAACAGTAATAATTATTTGCTCATCTGAAACAGAATCGAGAAATTCAATAAGAGTAACTTAGGATCATAATTTACGCGGCTTCGGTGGCAAGGTGGTAGCGTGCTTGTACTTGTGCGAGTCTCTACACACTTTGTGATCGCAAACGTGTCGTAACTCGATGCAAATACCTATTATGTTACTTAGAGAGGCAACTGAACCTTTTGTTTAAAAAAAGAGATAGATAAATAATTGAATATAGAAGGACACCGGCAGAAGAAGGAAATTCTTGTTGAAAAACTGCGGGAATTTTTTACCTTCTTCATTTTTTATTTCTAAAAAAAGATTAACCGCACACAACCAATTTAATGAATGTATCCGATTTACCTCTTCAGTCGCCTGTATAGGTTAGTACCCGTCTTTAGTTACGACACGTCTCCGATCGTATGGCGTGTAAAGACTCGCACAAGTGCAAGCACGTTACCGCCTGGCCATTAACTGTGGCCAAAATGTATTAGTGTCGGCTACATACTATGCATTGACATCTAGAGGAGAATTTCTTATACCGTTTATACTGTTATTGCTTTCCAATTTATACGTAGTATAAGGAAACCTTTGTGATGGTCGAAATTTTTGATTCCGAGATTTCAACGGATTTACACGTTTCGAGGTCCCAGGAACCAAAAAAATTAGTTTTTACGAAATGTCTGTCTGTGCGTCGATTTGTGGGCAAACTACTCGGTCGATTTTGATTAAATTCGGCATGTAGGTTCACAAAACTCATACCTCGGGACAATTTTTTTTATTTGGGGCTAACTCAATTTGGGGGGGGGGGGGGTTTATTCTCAAAAAATTAATAAAAAACGTCTAAAAAAATTATTTCTCAAAAACGGCTCCAACGATTTCTTTTAAATTCACATACAGTATATTGTAGTCGTTGCTAATGTTAACAAAATGCGGGGGGTCGCTTGCCCCTTGGTAGTTTGCTTCTGGGGGTAAAAAAATAAAAATAAGTAAATTTTAATGAAAAACGACTAAAAAATAATTTTTCTGTGAAACCTTTCCATCGATGATTTCTACCTTCAGGCATATTTTAGGTGTTAAATTGAGTAACGAAACCGGAGAGGTTGCTTTCCCAAAAAATTATTTGGTTTTGTGCAAAAAAAAATGTTTTTGAAAAAATGATTCACGGTCAAATGCATTGCGTGCCCTGCCATTATTGCTGTGTGGTAATGTGTTGGTCTGACCTATCTAGAATTTACCTCACCTCCAGTGACGTCAGGTGGACAACCCCCCCCCCCCTGAGATGCCTGAAATTTAACTATAGGAAAATTATTTACCATGAAATTACTCATTTCCTCTAGCTACTACTTGATAAATTGGAAAGCATGTTCGAGTAAACTCGGACCGGTTCTTTATGGCTCTATGTTCGATATTTTGAATTTGCACAAAAAAGAGCCGTTCATTGTTAAGTAGTAGCTGTTAAAGGGGGCACCAGAGAATGGGCGGGACAACCCCGAATCGCTATAACAGGACGTAACACAGATCCAAGTGTCACATTGTTTTCTATTACTATTGAGAACGTACCATTATCATATTCTCCATTGGAATATGCTCCGTCTGGGCCACTGCACACTTCCACATCTGAAATCAAAATGTATTCCAAGTTATTTTGAGTAAAAATACAAGATTGACAGTTAAAAAAATAAACCATTACCAATAATATATATCATTATACTTACAGATGGCATTGCTAAATCAAATTATGTACATGTACGATATACATATGTATATATAGAATATATTGTAGTATATGTATATATATATAGAGTGAGTTGAGAGACAGGAATCCTATTTTTGTGGCACTGGTTGAAACACATATTACACGGGAAATACATGAAAAGGTATATGACCTAATGGACCTGAATTATTTATGTATACCGGTTTTTTCAGAAAGTAAACATACAGGAGAAGTCATCGTTTATCTTAAAAGGGACCTAAGTTTTGAGATTATCACTGGAGAAAGTAGCAACTCGGTTCGGGCTTTGTTTGTAAAAATCAAGGATTGTGGCCCGAATGACCTGCTTCTAGGGGTGTTTTATAAATCACCTAGTACAAGCCCATATCTACTACTCGAATCAATGGATAACTGGTTTACAGTACTAGAGAAACATAAAGGTCTGATTGCAATCGTGGGCAATGCAAACATTGATTTTTTGTTAGATTCACTTCCATGTGAATCTACAGAGTAGATTCTAGAAAATTTGCAACAATTAATCAAGGAACCTACTCGGATAACGGATGTGACCAGTACATTAATAGATCATTGTTACAGTAATGATGCCCTAATTTCCTGCAAGGTGATAAAGAATGTGTTTATATCCGATCACTGGGCAATCCAGATAAACATTGATGGCATGATGTATAACAACTTGTATGAAGATATTAAAGTAATACCTGCTGGTGCTGCAAATTGGGAAGCGGTAAATAAAGATTTGAATTCTCTGGTCCTTGACTATACGAAAAATGCTGATGTGTTATGTGAGGAATTTCTACAAAAAATTACACAAGTGCTCGCAACAAATAACAAGCCAGAAACCAAGCTCAAGAACAACTCATACAGGCAATTTTTTACGAAACCAGCCATTGAGGCGAGAAAACAAAAAATTGGCATGTACAAGAAGTTTAGATTTTGGAAATTCAAATATGAAGAAAAAGCTCCGGAAGCTACAATGATAAAGGTTGGAGCAGCGTGGCGAGACTTTAAAGTAGCCAGAAACCTTTTTGTTAAATGCTTGCGGGATGAAAAGAATAGGCTAATTGTGTAAAAAAGTATGTGAGCGATTGCGGTAAGGATCACCACATATTCACAAAATAGTGGAAAAAAGTATTATTGAAAATTGCATGCCCATTAAGTTGAAAAAGTCAATAATAACACCAGAAAACAACCAGAAGACATGAGAGCAATTAATGGCCTACCAGCACTAGAGAAGCTTATTGAAACGGTATATTGTGATGCATTAACGGGCCATGTAAAAGAAAATGATATTCTGATTTCTGAATTGAGTTCCAGTCTGGTTTCAGGGAAAGCATTCGACAGAGACGGCAATCCAATATGTCATAGAAAAGTGGAAAATGTGGTTTAGCGCTGGAAAACGTATTATTACTGTATTTTTGGGCCTGAAGCGTGCATTCGAAACTCTGGATAGAGCAATTCTGATTAAGAAGCTGATGAATTATGCTGTCAGGGGAAAGGTTCCTAAATGTTTCATAAACTACCTGGATAACCGTGAACAAAGTGTGAAATTCCGTGATCAAATATCTCAAAGCTTACCTGTTTCTTTAGGGGTGCCTCAGGGGAGTAAATTAGCACCGTTACTTTTCCTTCTTTACATCAATGAACTACCAGATGCAATTGCAGATGAAATAGCTGAGGAAATAAGAGTAATAGCAAATGGGACAGTTGCGGAAGTTGAGAGTGAAGAAGACCAGTACGAGGATTTTCAAATCCAGTTCTTGTTCGTTGATGTATGTGGTGGGTGCGGAAACAATGAATAGGAGATTAGAGAGTGTGGCAAGATGGATGAATGCTAACAAGTAGCCCTAAACTCTAAAAAAACGAAATTCATAGTGATTAGCAAGAGTGAGGAACAGACTGTTGATATTAAGTTAATGGGTGTTAAATTAGGAAGAGTGACCTGTATGAAATACCTGGGAGGTCTTATAGACCATAAACTTGAAACCCCACTTTGAAGCAGGATATATGAGACTGAAACGAAACCTTTCGCTGTTCAAGAAGTTTAGAGACCAGATCCCGAAGAAAACTAAGCTTATGGTGTTTCACGCAATCGTGAAGTCACAGATCAACTATTGTTCTTCATTGTGGTTTGCAGCTTGTACAGAAATAATACAAATGGTACAGATTCAGCTTAACCAAGCAATGCGGATAATTTTAAATACGTCATGGGACTCGCCCATAGTTCAAATGCTGCATGAACTTGAGTTCTTAACGTTCAAAGAAGAGGTGGAATGCAACTTATTAACTTTTATTTATACATTTTATAATAAATTGGTGCCGAAATATCTCCTACCACCGAAGATATCTGATGTACACAATCATCTTACCAGAAACAGAGAAGACTTCAATATCGCGAGGGGTATTAGGAATTCTATGAAATCAATATACGTTGAAGGTATCTCCAAGTATAATAAGCACCATCAGTGACTACATTCAGGAAACGGCTTCAAGATAAACTAAAGAGTGAACGATTGTGAAATGGAATGAGCTGATTGAATGAGCAGTGGAAAACTTATTCGTGCATTGCACTACTATGTACTTTCCTACAACACACACACACACATATTATATTGTAGTATTACAGTAACTGTAAGTATTATGTAACTTTAGTATGAGTCCTTACTCATACGGGCTTTTATCGTTACATTAAAACTCTTTCCAATAATCCAAGACTTTATTTTATTTTCAGTACTGTCGTAATTGTACGTAACCTTGTATACATTCCTTCCCTAAAGTAGTAAATTTATAATTCATGTCATTGTTGTAATTTTCTCGTAGCACTATGATTCAATGTTAATTTAAAAAACCTACCTAAAAACCATAATTATGACAATTAGACTACTTCATAGTTCATCATTCTAATAATTTGTTTTTTAGTTAATTTCGCGCAGTCTTTTCGGTTTCTTTCTTTTTTTCCACCACATAGGCTACTTTTTTCAGAGGCTTCTGACGAAATTTTAAATATTTTGCTTGTTTGACTTCAGTGAAAGAAAGTAGTAGTAGTAGTAAATGTGGGCCAGGCCACGGTGAGCACCCCCCAGGACACGACACAGAGCCATAAATATATTTATTTATTAATTAACAAATAACCAAACCAAACTCTTATGCCCATCTACATGAACACGGGGATTGGAGTTTTAAGTCACAATTTTGCTGAAGAATTTGAAAATACCGTACTCACCATACTCTTCCTTGATGATGAGGTTCATCCGGTCCGAGATTTTAACTATTTTGACCAGAATAACACTTTTAATAATTAAATTTCAATGATTTTAGCTAATATCCTATTAAAAATGAAAAATATATGTCCAAACTACAAAGGCAAAAAACTGAAAGGTAAACAAAACAGTTTAGCCAATGTGATACAATAAAATACTTTTTTTTACATAAATGGCGGGAGTGTTTTAAACATTGTCCAAAGTTTGAGAGTCAAGAAAAATAATGGTTTTTATAAAATTGATCACTTTAAACTAAATATATTAAACAATAAATTGTTTCCAATAAACCGGCTCCTGTTTTCCCTGTATCAGGCATGGAGGAGCCATCGCAGTCTATGTGGAGCCACTCGGTTGCTGCGTATGGATAGTCTCTAAAGCAGATTTCCTTAGAACATCAGTGGATCGGCGTTTTGGCAGATCGGATTGACTAGGTGCAGCTCAGCAGCTGGAAGCGAGGGAACGGCCTCATGTTGGCTGGTGAAAGACGCTGCTTCACCCAGTATTATTTCGTATTTTTCTCCATGGTCAGCGGCGTAACTTGAGTTTTCTGCAGTGAGACAGATTTTCTATATTGGGACTATTTTTGGGGCTATAGGCGTTTTTGTCTTTCCCAAAATTTAGGTGCGGCTTTTTCTCTACGACATTGCATTATACTATATAATAGTATATACTGTATAAATAAGTTATATGTATGTATGTATATGTATATCGATATCGGGCCCATAGGAGATAACAGTCAGAGAAAAATATGAAAATGAAAATCACTCGTTTTAATAAAGCACTTGAGGGAAGTTATTTTTTTTGTGGTACTTTTAGATCTGTGGGGACCACTTAGTCCCACATGTCTAATAACCAGTCTGCTTCCAGCTTCACCTTTTTCCCGGTAGATGGCGCTGTTCACATTCAGATAATTCAATATTCCTCAACCTTCCTTTTACGTATTTATTTCTCTTATTCAATAATATCTTTAATCTACCCTCTGTGTCTCATCAGCTCCTTTAGCTGTGGACACAGGGTTGGTTTTTCTATATGGAAGCAGGCTGGATCAAATTCAATATTAATTGTAAGCGTGTATCGTTCTCGTCTCACAGCTCATTTTGTAACCACTGTGTGTTTAATTACTCTAACTTGAGTCAAAGCACTGCAATACAAACCAATTCAAGTCTACACTGCCTATTCAATCGCATCGTCCTTCGACTAGCCACATTGGTGACCCTCGACAACGGAACAAGCAGCCTTCCAGATTCCAGTTCCAGCCAGTTCCAGCTTCCAGCCAGTTCCAGTTCCAGCCAGTTCCAGCTTCCAGCCAGTTCCAGTTCCAGCTTCCAGCCAGTTCCAGTTCCAGCTTCCAGCCAGTTCCAGTTCCAGCCCGTTCCAGTTCTAGCCTCCAGAACGTCTCATCCGGCCGTAGGCGGTGGAAACCACCCCGGAGCAGCTACATTCACCGCAGCAGCACAGCCACAACCTGCAAGATGCCGCAGACCACAGCCACAACCATTGCAGCTACAACCGCTACAGCTACGACCGCTACAGCTACAACCGCTACAGCTACAACTGCTACAGCCACAACACCGACACCCACGGCTACAACCAAGATGACAGGCCCTGCTAGTACGATGGCAGTCTCGGTCAAGCTTCCACCCTTCTGGACACAGTCGGCCAACCTGTCACCGGCACTGTGGTTCACTCAAGCGGAGGCTCAGTTCGCACTTGCTGGGGTCACAATGGAAACGACGAAATATTACCACGTCCTTTCAGCGCTCGACCAAAGTACCCTCAGCGAGATCTCAGATTTGTTAGCTGCCCCAGTACCAGTAAACCCATACACTGAGCTAAAAACGCAATTAATCCAACGAATGAGTCTTCCAGCAAGCAGTCGCATTCAGCTACTAATATCGGAAGACTTAGGGGACAAAACTCCCAGCTCTTTTCTCCGGAGACTGCGGGCCCTCGCAGAGAAAGCCATATCAGACTCGGTTTTACGCACCATTTGGACGTCTCGCCTCCCGCACGCTATACAATTGGCAATCATCGGTCATGATCACCTGTCACTAGATGACGTCGCGAACCTCGCCGACAAGATGGCCACCATCAATTCAGCAACACGTGACCGGATTCTTGAGTGCACAATGGCCCCTGTGGACCTATTGAAGACGTTAACAGAGAACGTCGCGGCTCTACATGCACAGTTCGCCGACAGATACGGACAACGTGCCACACAGCCACGGTTCCAGCGCCAGTTCCGTCCACCAGCGCCTAAACAAGACCCAACTTGGTGTTTTTACCACCAAACCTATGGGAGGAAGGCCAGAAAGTGGCAGCAGCCATGCAGATTTCCGAAAAACGACGATCGCAGCCAGTAAAGGCAGGGCCTGCCTGCGCCACTACACACCTGCTTAAAACCTCACATCGCCTTCTTATCACGGACCCTTGCACCAAGATACGTTATCTCATTGACACATACACCTCGACATAGTAGGCCCATTACCACCGTCGGACGGCTTACGCCTTCAAAAAGTATGGGGTAAACCGTCAGGGCCAGAGCTTTCCGAGGGCTTCAATTTTTCGATGCAACCCTTAACTTCATCTTCCGAGACTGGGTGTGTTATTATGTTATTTTTCGATGTGTCTTCAGTCTCAGCATCAGCCAAATGAAAGAAATCATCGCTTTGTTCGTAAATGCTATTGAATAACCAGGCAAATTTATCTGCTATAGCTTGAGGATTTGTACCAAGTTCATTATTGAAATGTAAAAAGTGCGGAGTTGAGCGCCGTTTGTCTAAGTTAGATGTAGTGAAACGCCAGATTTTTTGGGATCATTAGTGATAACGGAGTAATTGACAAACTAGTATAAACAGGACATGTAGAGTAGTGGTACGGACTCTGACTTTCACCCGAAAGGTTGTTGGTTCGAGTCCTACACTTCCTACATTTTCTGGCCATGCTTCGGAGGGTATGTAAAGCAGGCGGTCCCGGGCTTTCTTAGTTGAGTGTAAGAAAGGGCTTTATAGCCCTAAGTCCACTAGGTTGACTTAGTAATAGAACAAAAAAAGTCCTTATTTATTTATTTAACGCTCTCGCGTGTTTTAGCATGACTTTTAAAGGTTTCTTTGATATACTTCTTAGTTGATTGCCTGTAAAGCTTGTACTTCCTCACGGTTTCGAGGTTTAAAGCTACTTAGGCTACATTAGCCTATACGATATATAGGCTATTGCTTTCGAGTATAGACTGCTAGTAGGCCTATACTTACTATAGTAAAGTTACTACAGCTACAGGCATGGTTTTTTTTTCACGTGACAACGTCTAATAAATCGATGAGCGCTGGCTGGAACACTGAGTGCATGTACGAAAAAGCGTTACTCCGATGCGTACACTCATCCGTTACCGACATGGGTGATGCGGGTTTAAACTTTTTACCATTTTAACTTATTGGAAAGGTGTAGAAGACCTATCTCAATTTAAATTATACCCATGTCTTCGACTATTCTTCCTCTTTCAGGCCATGCTATATTTGTGGTGATAGGGCAAAGGGTTCAACTTTGGGGGGAGGAAACGTGAGGATGTGCGCCCAAATCTGCCGATTTTCAGGGAAAATAGGCATTTTTTCGGCCGCATTTTTGGGGGTGTTAATATCAATTTGAAAACTTCAAACTACTTTAGTTCTTTTCGAAATTTCTTACTCTTCCCAGACATATATCCGGTTTTACTATCCGTCTCTTCGTTCAGGCTCAGGTGAGTTGGTGAACCATCACTGTTTCGGCGGAAAACAGGTTCAAAAGCTACTTTTGAATTTGCATGCATAGAGTAAAACAATTCCACAGCCTGCAATTTTCAACCGAAATTAATTTTTAATGTCTCATTAGAATCAGTATAAATTAAGGTTTCAAACAAGCATAAATACATATATATTCAAATTCACCCCTTCACCCCTTAATCACGAGTGGAACACAAAATTTGTAAAAAAATGACGCGAAAAAATTCATTTCCAGCAATCCCATTTGAATTGCATTGGCGGGTTTAAAGCAATGTTTTGGGCAGATTTAGAAGGCCTATCTTAATTTAAATTATACTCGTGTCTTTGTCTATTCTTCCTCTGTCAGGGCATGCTATATTTGTGGTTATCAAGCAAGGGGTTTGGCTTTGGGGATGAGAAACGTCAGGGGGTGCGCACGATTTTCAACAAAAATAGGCCTCTTTCGGCCGCGGTATTATCTATATTTAAAAAATTCAAGCTACTTAAGGGCTTTTCCCCATTTCTTTCTCTTTCCAGCCATATATTATTTAAGTAAGATTTAGTAATTTAGGCGTTGTCACGTTGAACTATCGTCTGCAAACCGGCTTTGCAGACAACCAATTTTTTCCTCCTTCATTATTAGTCATGGCATGATCAATCAGTTAAAACCAAGTTGAGTGATGACTTTCCGTGTAAAGCTGTAGAGGTTATCAGGAGTGAGGTCCGCCTACAGCTGAGCTAAGTATAGGTTTCCATACTAAGCTTCATATCGGCTTTACTGCCGAAAGTTGTAGACCGGTCTCGCTGACTGTTGATCTGCCTCACTTGAAGAAAGGCCAGCTCATAGGAAGAGTTTGTATTTGTTTTGCTGGAAGATACCCGTTGACCGTGTGATGAAGTGAAGTGCTGTAAGGTAATATTCTTGCGTCTACCTTTTTATTTATTATTTTATTTTTATTTTTTATTTTATTTGCTATTTACATAATGTTTTTGTCAGGATGTCTGAAGTCTTGCAAGACCAATTGGTCTGTCTGCAAGTTCTACACTATATGTACTTGTATCTTTTTGAGACGTCTGTAGGCCATGTCTAGTATTCTGTTATTTTTAATTTTAATTAAAAATTTATTCGATTTTACTATGATATGATATTATATGAGTAAGAATATACACGACTTGGGGGAGGGGGTGCTCCCCCCCGCAGGATTTCCGGTGGCAAGACGTTATGGAGGCTAAAGGCAATAGTATGCACAATAACGAAAGGGAAATTATTCTTGGCATGCTTATTTTACATGAAAGACATGAAAAAATTAACATATTGACCAAGCACTTTCACAGAAAATATATTACTATGTACTCGAAATGCTTAAAACCCCAATACTTCAGACCTAATTTTTCAAACTTTTTCTCCGGGGGAGACGCCCCCCCCCCCTTCAGTGATAGGTTTATTCGACGGTAAAATCTGAAATGTACTGCTTGCAAAATAAGATAAGATAAGATAGACAAGAAAATTCTATATTGCACCGATTTTCAATACAACGGCGTAAATAATAAATAATAATAATATAATAATAAAATACGTGAAACCTCACTAATTTGGCCCTATTATTCAATTTTTCTTCTCTGCTGGGGAAGACCCCCGGCCCCCCTATCTCCTGGGTATAACACGCGCGAAACCTCACTAATTGTGGCCATTTATCAATTTTTTTTCCGGGGGAGACCCCCGGGCCCCCCTATCTCCAGGATATAGCATATATATTGGTACTGAATTGATGTTGAATGCATAGGTTCTAATTTTGGGTAATGTTCTCCCGCCACATTGGAGAATAATGTATACGTAAATATGTGCACATGGTACATGGTAAAATATAAATGCTTTCAAAGCTCGTAAATTTTTTTCAAAATTAATTCCCCTGGGGAGACCTTCTTGCAGTTGGCCAACTGTTCTTCGGCTGTAAAACCTAAACGTTATTAGAATCGTATGTTACATGACGTATATACATTAGACGTATCTTATGTGTCAAACTCTACAATTTCAGGCCTATATGTATTGATGTGTGAAAATGCACCCCCCCCCAAGAAAAATTCCTTGCTACGCCGCTGCCCCCCTCAGAGTGTGCTCACCAAGGACGGATTTTAGGATCAGAGGGTCCGGACGCCCCCCCCCCCCCCAAATAAAATGAACTTACACTAGATAACAATGGGGTTTGCAGTGGGAATTAAAAATAATAATGTTTCTTAATGTTATAATCCACTAAACCTGCCCGCTGACACCCCCCCCCCCAGAAATTGGAGGCAAAATCCGCCCATGGTGATCGCTAGGATGAGTGCTTATTGCAAGGAGGAAGAACGGATGGATAGAAGATTCCGTGAATCATGTACCATAGCATAGCATAGCATAGTGGATAATTAATAAAGGATAGGTACTTAATATTTTTAATATGATAATGTAAAAGTAAATACGGTACCTGTAGCCTACGTATGCCAATCACAAAATAATCATATAAATGAGTTTTTCCTTATAGCAACAAGTCGTGAATCCACTGAAAGTGTTTTAAAAGCAGGTTTCCAAATTCGACCAGTGCATTAACAATCTGCCCGTAAAACTTGAAGTACAAATTTTGTTGCGAATAATTTTTCCCCTTTTCCGTTGCAATTAGTTTTTCCAAGTCAAAAAATCTACTAAAACTCTTGACTCCTCCGAAGCAAAGTTAACATTAAAATCTCCAGAGTCGGGTGCGCACCGCCTGCTTATCGTAAGGAGAACTATTTTGCGGCCTCTCGCCACGCGATACGTCGGCTTCTCCCACCACGTGGCCGAAAAGGAATTTCAATGTAAGAAGGCTATGCCTCACCCTTCTCATTAAAACAAAAAATAAGAACCGGTCCGAGTTTACTCGAACATGCTTTCCAATTTATCAATTAGTAGATAGACAAAACGAGTAATTTCATGGTAAATAATTTTCCTATTGTTACATAGTTTTTTCATATTTTTCCCATTTTTCCTATTTCCTATTGTTATATATATATTTCCTATTGTTAACCTATTTCGGTTCGGGGGGGGGGGGGGGGGTGGGGTGGTCCACCTGACGTCACTGGAGGTGAAGTAAATTCTACATAGGTCAGACCAACACATTACATTACCACACAGCAATAATGGCAGGGCACGCAATGCATTTGAGCGTGAACTTTCATTTTTTCAAAAACATTTTTTTTGTCACAAAACCAAATAGTTTTTTTGGGAAAGCAACCTGTCCGGTTTCGTTACTCAATTTAACACCTAAAACATACCTGAAGTTAGAAATCATCGATAGGAAGGTTTCACAGAAAAATTATTTTTTTAGTCATTTTTCATGAAAATTGAGTTATTTTTATTTGTTTACCCCCGAAGCAAACTATCAAGGGGCAAGCGACCCCCTGCATTTTGTATACAGTAATAACGACTACAATATACGTGTATATAAGAAATCATTCCAGCCGTTTTTGAGAAATATTTTTTTTAGACTTTTTTTGGAGTTTTTTGAGAATAAAACCCCCCCCCCCCCAAATTGAGTTAGCCCAAAATAAAAAAAAATGATCTCGAGGTATGATTTTTGTGAACCTACATGCAAAATTTTATCAAAATCTGCCGAGTAGTTTGCCCGGAAATCGATGAACAGACAGACATACAGACAGGCAGACATACAGACAGACAGACAGACAGAGCGACAGACAGACATTTCGTAAAAACCACTTTTTTGGGTTCCTCGGACCTCAAAACGTGTAAATCCGTTGAAATCTCGGAATCGAAAATTTCGACCATCACAAAGCTTTCCTTATACTACGTATAATTTGGAAAGCAAAAGTGTAGAAAGGATGGAAAGCCGTTCTCATGGACGTACGTTGCTTTTAAATCAATGACCTTAGTGTCTTTTGCGGGAGTTATGGAGATATGGAGGGGGGGGGGGGAGGAGTTTCAAATAGTTTGATTTTACGCATTGTGATAGCAGTAACTTTGAGGTTTTACGGGCAATTAATACAATTGCGAACAAGGGAGGCGCGGCTCCCCCCGGTGAAAGTTTTATGCGTCTGGAACCGAACTATCTAGGGGAATGCGTTTAAAAGAGACCTATTTTGAGACGGCAACCAATGTTTGACTCCCGAAAAATTTCTTCACAACTTGTCAATTCATGATCCCCTGAGCCTAAAACCACTCTCCGTTCGAAATGGTATATACAGTATGTAGGCTATGTATGTTTGATTTTAGGGAATACTCTGTGACGCTCTTATGCGCCACTTGGTTGTTTTCCTCCTTCATTTGGTCATAGCATGATCCAAATATGTTAAAACAAAGTTAAGTAACGACTTTCCGAGCATAGTTGGGCTCAGCGGGAGTGAGATCGGTCTACAGCCAAGCTAAGCATAGGAAAACCGATACAACTTAGTTTCTTATCGGTTTTCCTGCTGAAAGCTGTAGACCGGTCTCGCAATCGGCTGATGCATCACTTGCGAACCGCCAAGCTTAGAGAAAGGTGAAACAATTGCTATGACATATCTGTCATCTTTGTGTTATGTGGAAAATGAGTGAGTACTGTGAATAAACTCAATAGATATGTTAGTTAGAAAAGGAAGCGGCTAGAGGGACGGAGGGGGATGCCTCCCTCCTCCTCCCCTCATTTATGATTGAATTCCCAAAGAGTTACCCCCCTAGAAAAGAATGCCGACCTTGTAAGTTCATTAGCTGCCTACCGCAGTATATTCATCAATTGCCTGCCTCTCCTCTGAAGGCAATGGAAGTGTGTGCTTATCTACCAAGACCTAAAGGATTCCTTGAAGAATACTCCGATGCGGGAAGACGAATTGCTCTGTGATTTTATTGGTAATTTAATGGCAACAAATCAGAGTCTTGTGAAGCCGATGTCCGAAAAGAAATTAATTTCTATTGTTTTGCAGCGTATGACTCCCCTGTACAAGTCCCGTCTGGCCACGTCAGTAACTATTTTCCCTTCTATTGAAAAGTTAGAGTTAGCGGCAGCTAAAGCGGATCGCGACTTTCTTTCTGAAAAAGGATTAAAACCGGTGGGAAAGACTAAGCCTCCGCAAAGTGTCTCAGTTGTTACCCCGAGTCAGCAACAGGCCGAGCAGCGTCCTTTTAGAGGGACATGTTTTTACTGCGGCGAACCTGGGCACTGGCGGCCATCTTGTCCCAAGCGGATTTCTGACGCGGAGAAAAACATCTACAATCCGTCCTATGGGAAAAACAAGAGGCATGACAACGCAAGAGGTGGCGGAGCAAGTCAGAACAAGCGTGTTTTGCCAACTTCGACCTCAGCTCGAACAGCGCTCTCTGAAGCCGAAATTAAGGCCATAGCGGAGCAAGTGGCTTCTCTACTGAAGAATCAGGGAAACTAGTTTCCTCCCCTGCTGTTCTGGGTCAGGGGTAGTCTCCCCAGAAAATCCCAGTGTGTTCCAGCCGACCGGATGTTTCGCATACCGTTTCGGTCATTTCCCCGTTAGACAAGCGACCTTATGTGGCAGGGCTTGTCAACTCGGTACCTCATTTTTTAGTGGTAGACAGTGGGTCTTCAGCTTGCTGTATTTCGGACAGTTTGGCTCTTTCTTTAGGGGTGACCATGTGCCCACTTTTTCAGCCAATGGGGAGGTTCTTTTTGTTATAGGTGTCGCCCCCATCACCATAACCATTGGGCAAAAACCCTTTTTGGTCTCTTGTCTCGTAATAAAAGATTTAGCGGTACCCATAATAATCGGTGCCGACATCTTGCAGTCTGCTAGAGCTTCTCTTCGGTACACCGACGGCACTTTGTCCTTATCGGACCATGCTGGTACCGTTGTTGTTCCTCTTGAGAGGTTCAAGCTAGACAAGCAGACTTACGTTAATTTTGTGTCTTCCAAGAGATTGATTTCTACGGTAGCTCTGGATACCGGAGAAATTCTGTGTACTGGTCAGTGCGATGCTGATGAAGTCGATTTTGAGACAGCTGATCGCAGCTGGGGTGGTACAGTTCCCACAGACTTTAAGTATATCATTGACAATCCCGCTCTCTTCCTGCAGGAACGCACCCAAGTAGAAAGCTTTGTCAGTGCATGGCAAAAACGATTTGCAGACAGTCCGGGCCTTCTTACTGATAACGAAGCAGAAATTTGCTTAAGAGATGGCCAACCACCAGTCCGCTGTCGCCCGTTTCGGCTTGCCATGTCCGAGTTCACTCATGTTCAGAGAGAGGTCGATCGGCTGATAGCCGAAGACAAGATTGAGCCGGCATCTCGCTTGTATGTGGCACCATGTTTTACTGTAAAGAAACCCGGCACTACCGATCGACGCCTTGTAATCTCATATAAGAAATTGAACGAGTGTGTGGAAGCCTACCAGGGTGGGACACCCTTGGCTTCGGACATAATTATGGCTCTACGAGCAAATAAATGGCGGACTCGACTAGATATGACGGCTAGCTTTCACCAAATCCCCTTGGCCCCGAAATCGCGAGAACTTTTAAGCTTTATTACTCCCTCAGGGGCGGTGTATCGGCCGAAAGTCTTGTTAATGGGGTTTAAAAACTCTACTGCTATGTTTAGCAATGCATTGCGCACGGTCCTAGCTCCACTGTTAAGCACGGGTACGATTTGTCTTTTTGTAGATGACATTTTCATTTTTAGTAATGACAGTATCGATAACCACCTAGCCATTGTGGCAGAAGTATTAGAGTTATTACGATTGCGCAATATGCAGCTAAATTTTAGTAAGTTGAGCGTGTGTCCCGCCCGTTTAAAGGTACTTGGGCATATCATAGAAAATGACACGTGTGCCCCATGCCCATCGAAAATAGAGTGTATTAAAAATCTTAAACCACCCCGTTCTCTACGTGACTTACGTAAATTTTTGGGTTTGGTGAACTTTTATAGAGCCTATGTTCCCAACATAAGTCTTACGTTATCCCCTTTATATGATCTGCTGAAGAAAGATGTTAAATTCTCTTTTGGCGGTCCCCAACTACAGGCTACAGAGTGTAAAGAATATTTTATGTACCCGTACGATTTTGGCGCTTCCTGATCTACTTGGCCGGTTTACAGTCGAGGTAGACTCGAGCGATATGGGCTGTGGTGCTGTTTTGTACTCCCACGGTTCCGATGAAAAAGATCCGGCAACTGCTGGTGTGGTCGAATTTTTTTCAAAGCGATTCTCGCCAGTGGAAAGACGATACAGTGCAGCAGAACGGGAGATGCTCGGTCTGATTTTAAGCTTAGAGCATTTTAGTCCCTACATTAAGGCTTCCCCGTTTCCAGTGCACTGTTTTTGTGATAACTCTAGCGTTGTGTGGCTGTTCCGTGGCGAAAATAACAGTCGTAGCAAGTTATTTCGCTACGGAACGAGACTCAACGCGTTTAACATACTTGTTTCTCATAAGAAAGGGTTAGCTAACACGGTGCCAGACTTTCTCAGTCGCATTCATGAGTCCGATGAATCAGGTGATGAACACGTTCCAACAAAACACGTAAGTGCTGTGACATCAGTTCCTCAGTTTGATTTTGCAAATACACTAGATGAAACTTATAATAAGTTGAGAGCCAACATACTCAGGTTTCCTAAAAAGTATCCTACCTTCAGAGTGATTTGATTTAGTTATTAAAATAGTGAAGAAAGGAATTTTAAAGGAATTAGTACCTAGGTATGTGGTGCCCTTAAATTTTCGGCTTAAAGTATTGGCATTATATCATGACAGCAATTTCGGATGTCATCTTGGTGGTAAAAAGACTTTGGCTGCTGTACAACGCGGGGGTTATTTCTGGAATACATTGCGTTCTGATTCTGCGAAATATGTTAAGTCTTGTTCAAACTGTGCAAAAGCGAAATCACCCCACTCCCCACCCGTTGGTCTTATGAAGGTGCGGCCTCATAATCAAAATATTATGAGCCTAATTTATATTGATGTCGTTGGGCCACTTTGCAGGGGCCAAAATGGCTCTAAGTACATTCTCACTATCTGTGAGGACACTTCACGGTACCTGGTGTCGAAACCGTTGAAGCAGGCTCGGGCACAGGATGTGATACGAATTCTGCTTAATGACGTAATCTTGGTTTACGGCGCCTTTGAAGCTATTGTGTCTGATAATGCATCCATTTTTCGTTCAAAGGAGCTACAAACCTTTCTAGCCTCATTTGACATTCGCCATTACACCATACCCTTGTATTCTCCGTCCCGGAATGCGGTAGAGCGAACTCACTCTTCCCTAAAGGCCGCACTTCGAACTTTAAGTGAGCAACAACAAGATTGGGATTCGCTTTTGGGCTACATCTCGTTTAGCCTGAACGCTTCCCCCCACGGAACTCTTGGTGTAAGCCCTCATTCTTTGATGTATGGCAGGTCCCTACGTTGTCCATATGACCGCCACACAAAATTCCTGGAAGGTTCGGTAGCACCCTTTAATCCGGACGATTACGGGAGGGAGCTAGCCGAGAAGCAAAAACAAGTTTGGTCGTTAGTTTATGACATTGTGGCCAAAAACCGTTCAGTTCAGGCGCACAACTATAACCTCAGGCGAAAAGAATCACAGTTCCGATTAGGAGGCTGGGTTTATAAGCGGGCTCATTTCCAGTCCGACGCTGGGAAAAATTTTACCGCTTCCTTGGCCAACCACTGGGAAGGTCCATATCGAATTGTAAAAATGCCTTCTAAAACTCAGCTGGTACTGGCCAACCTTTACGGTCAAGAAAGCGGCACATACGCGGTAGAGGACCTAAAACTCTTTTTTGATCGGCAAAAGCTTCTCCCGCATTCGTCCAAGTAAATTGTTGTCCATGGGAGGCTCCGAACCGCGGCTTTTGCCGGTACATTATCGGCGACCTCGTGGCACTACTTGCTTGTTCTTTTTTTTTTCTCTCTTCCTTAGCGCATTGGGTTGGTTTCTAAGTCCTGAGGGGATCAGGACTACCTCCCTCTAAAATCTTGTTCTCTTTTCGAGCGAGTAGCTGATAGAAGCTTCTGGTAAAATATTAAAATGTTGCTGTCTCCAGGCGTTGAAACTCCGGTGTGGCGTGTGGATGCATGCAGGAGTTTGTCTCTGCTGGCACCGTACGTACTCCACTTGCTTCTTATCAGCCTACTCAGTTCATTTTATTTTGGCATATATAATTGGGCCATCATATGACTTGCCCTTATAATAGCTTTTTTTCATTTTTTTTTTCATTTCACTTTTTGGAAATTTTGTGCCCCTTTTCACTACAATTAGAGGGACTTTGCATAGGTGTGTTTAACTAAATGGTCACTTGTGTATGATGTCTATTGTACTGTTCCTGTCTCTCCACTCTCCGTTCGAAATGGTATATACAGTATGTAGGCTATGAATGTTTGATTTTAGGCAATACTCATAACTGCTGTACCGGTAGATTTCGATGAAACATAAATAATTATACTTAAATAATATAATATATTTTTATTGTTCTAGGTTATAAACCTGCTACTCAATATTTAGAGGAATACAACTGATGTGATACAAACTCGAAGCGAGAGCTAAATTCAATTCTTGTGTACTATTTTGACTTTCGCATGACAGTTCAGCAATCCGGTAAAATCATAGAGTTTAAACAATTAAGTTAGCGCAAGTGGTGGCTGCTGACTTCGGCTGAGCAAACTCACAACGGAAGGAAAAGTACGGCCGCGGTCAGCAGGAAGAAGGTGACTTAATTCATCAATTGTTGCCTCCCACGTGTAGTAACTTTCACGTTCTTGTAACGTCACAAAACAGGGATTTGCTTGTTAATTCGAATGAAAGCCATACGGAAGCAATCGAAATTGAAGTTTTAACGGAAGTTGATGCTGTTAACCTATTAAAAGATACTACTGGCATGGGTTCAAATGACTATTCATCACAATATGAAGATTTAAAGAAACTGGCGTGTGTCTTAGGATTCCTACCCCTCGCCTTGCAAATCATGGCACGGCTAATCAAAGACGATAGTGGCTTTGGAGCCATCAAGGATTACATAAATTTATTGGAAGATCCAGATCCGATTTATTATAGCTTATTACAAGGAAATAAGAATATTTATGAGGCAAAAATATACATTACAGCAACAGCTGCACTAGAAAAAATATTAAAACACGAAGATGGTGCTCTAGCTGAAGGGTATTTACAAATAATGTCTTACTTGCATCCGGGTCACGTTCATAAACCATTCCTCCGGAAGGTAATAAATAACGATTACTTCAACATCAAAAATATATTTGATAAAAAAGCTACTAATCTACTAAATAAATTTTCCTTAATTACTAACATAAGCGTTGCTGATGCTTTTTATTGTAATATGTCCATTCACAGGATTATACAACATGTGATTCGAATGGTCCTGAGAAAACAGAAAAGGACAAGGACAAAAAAAGACATTCTTGAGAAAATCCTGCGCTCATTGGATGGATATGAAATCAATTTCCCAGAACAAACGTTTTGGAAGCACCTTCGGAAGTACGATGATTTAATTGACAAGTACATTGGTAATAATGTTGATAATTTTATTTGGATTGTTCATAGGCTAAATTTTTCCGTAATTGAGGGGGTATGGAATGGTATATCACCAGAAAAAAAACAAAAGCTTGTTAACTCTTGGGGCAGCTGGAACAATCGAAAAACATCTGTTATGGCCTCAGCAGCGCTTACTGGCAACATAAAAGTTGTAGAACTTTTCGTCAAAGCAGGAGGCAATGTGAACTTGACAGAGCCTTCTTGCGAACCTCCCATTTTTAATGCTGTGCGTAGTTGTAGCATCGATGTGGTCAGCTATCTCGCAGATAACGGAGCAACCTTGTTTTTTGAAGAAAGTGTTCATAGCACTTCACTGATTCATCTCGCAGCTAAATGTGGAAACCTGCCAGTTGCGGAGTACCTTGTGTCAAAAGGTGCCGATGTTAATCTTGTAGATGGTTTATTTAAGGATACTCCTGTTAATGTAGCCGCTAGTTGCAAGCAGTGGGGTATCATGCATTTTTTAATTGAAAATGCAAGTGATGTTAATGTGAGCGGGCCAAATGGGAGAACCCCGCTGCATTATGCTGCCCTTCATGGTAATGTACAAGTTTTGGAGTGGCTACTGGCCAAAGGTGCTCATGTCGATGCTGCTGATAAACAGGGGAGGACGGCCATCCATTACGCTACTTCTAATATGAACGTAGAAGCCCTGCTAACACTACTAAAATATAAGGCAAATCTTAACGCTGTCGCACTTGGCGGGAAACGACCTATTCATTACGCTAGAAGTTGCAAAGTTTTTGAATGCCTTTTGGTTAATGGAGCTGATATAAACGTTCTTGATTGCGAAGGGTTCAGGCCTTTACACTACGCAAGTGCTGTGGGTAATGTGAAAGTAATTGAGTTGTTGGCACATCATGGCGCAGATATAAATGCTTCAAATTGCAAAGGCATCACCCCTCTATTCACTGCCACTGCAGAGAATTATTCGGAATCAATAGAATACTTAGTTTGCCGCGGAGCAGATGTAAACGTTGCGGACAGCAAGGGCGTGACTCCCCTTCACGTTGCCGCTGCTTTGGTTGGGAATTCCTTTAGAGAAGTGGAGTTGTTCATAATGCAGAAGGAGGAGGAGGATATATTCGATACGGACGACAAGGACATTCGTCCATATCACGTTGCCGCTGCTGCGTGTAAGAATACCTATAGAGCGAAAGGAGTGGGGCTGTTAATAAGGAATGGGGCGGATATAAACGCTAAGGACAACATTGGTTATACGCCTCTGCACTTTGCCTGCGCGATGGATAATGTGGGGACCATGGAGTTGTTAATAAGACATGGAGCCGATATAAATGCTCAAACTGCCACTGGTTGTGCTCCTATTCACCTTGCAGTCCGCTATGAGTTCGTGGATGCCATTAAGTGTATTCTCAAGGCAGGAGCTAAGTTAAATTTAGATGCCTCTTTGGAGAATATGTTATTTTATGAAAACTATTTCAATGCTTATTGGCGCAGTTTAATTCCTTCAACCGGATTCTTTTTTAGAAACGAAGATTTAACTGATTGGATCCGTCAACATTCATGTTCAAGTGCAGATACAGATTCACATTATCATGGAAGACGAAAAGAGTCTTGTATCGGTGGGTTAACACCAATGCATGTAGCTGCACTGAAAAGTGATTCACATGCCATGAAAGCTTTAGTTTGTGCAAATACCACCGCTAATCCTGCTGACGAACACGGACCTGATAATATCGCTGAAATGATGCGCAGCTACTCGACGGCACACAGAGAACGTTGTAATTTTCATCACCAGCGTGATTACTTACTTTAGACTCTGGCACTCGCAAGGAATGATAATGAAATAGGTGAGCTACAGGCTTAATTTGGAACAAATTCTCAGTCATGTCTTGTCATGTCTTTAATTTCCGTATTAGTCCGCCCCACTACTAGGAACCAGGATGTTAAATCACCGAAATTGGTATCTTGAGCAGACCGCTATCATCTAGACTCGATACATATACAGACGATTCTCGCAGTCGTGATTGACGTCTTTTCCATTGTAAGGATAGGGCTAGGCGAGTAGATAGTGCAAGCCCGCAGAGTCTACTTTAGATGATTTCTATGATCTGGCATGTCTAGGGGAAGACCGTGCCCTTTCGTGTTGTCTGCTTCACGCCAGCTTCCGAAATCGGCAAGAAATCGGCTAGAAATCTTTTTCTAGCCCTATATGACTGCAATAGAAAGGACGTCGGCAAATCGCTACTGTAAGAATCATCCGTGTTTGCCGGACTTTACGCTTAACTTGATTCAATAATACTTAGAGTGATTCCAGCAAAGAGTGGAGGAACAGTCTGCATAGCTTAATACATTACAATACAGGCATCATACAGTGTGATGCACATTCATGTAATTAATTTTTGGACGAACACGCATATTTTAAAGTTCTCGTTACCTTTAAATTGCTGGTCGAACAGTATACAGACCTTATTACAATATACGATGGCTGGTCCGACAAGTACTTAGCTTACAGGAGAAGAAGGAAAATTTTGGAATAGTGGCGATTTATTTCTCAACATTGTCTCTTTTTAACTCGATACACTTGACTCAGCGATTCTCCAACTTCCTTAACCCGTCTGAAAAAAAAATGTTTTCTCGAGGTCAGCAAAATATTCCTCCGTGGCGGTGACAACCGGGACATGTAGAGTAGTGGTACGGACTCTAACTTTCACCCGAAAGCTTGTTGGTTCGAGTCCTGCACTTGCTACATTTTCTGGCCATGCTTCGGAGGGCATGTAAAGCAGGCGGTCCCGGGTCTTCCTAGTTGAGTGTAAGAGAGGGCTTTATAGCCCTAACTCCGCTAGGTTGGCTTAGTAATAGAACAGAAAGTCCTTATTTATTTATTTATTTATTTATAACCTCCTCATTCGACTCAAATTTCTGCCCGGCGAGTAACTTTTTCAAGTTTGGAAACAAAAAAAAGTCGCATGCGGCCAAACCTGGAGAATATAGTGGATGGTGGCCCAATTTGAACAATGTTTCCGTGTCAAGGGTGGACGTGTGAGCCAGTGCGTTGTCATGGTGAAAAGCACTGTTTTCTTTACCAAATGGGGCCGTTCTTTCCGCAATTCGACGTCGAATCGACCCAATAATTCAGCATAGCATAGCCCTGTGATCGTTTTACTCTTCTCCAGGTAGTCGATATAGATCACACCTTGTCAATCCCAGAAAACGGGAGCCATCCCCTTTCCGGTCGCCCGAGAACAGTTTTCACCTTCTGAGCACGTTCACCGGGTAAAGTCCACTGTTTTGACTGCTCCTTGGGCTCTGGTGTACTAGTAGATTCATGTTTCGTCAACGGTCACGAAACACCGCAGAAACTCCCTCGGGTTTCGCTTAAACAGCGTCAAACACTGCTCTGAAGTGATCCCACGGTTGCGCTTGCCGTCCTGAGTGAGCAAACGCGGCGCACATTGCGCCGACAGCTTTCTCATGCCCGAAATTTCATGCAGGTTATAACCCTCTTGGTCTTTTGAGATGCCTCAACTATCTCACAAAACTTCAATCAGCACTCTGTTAATACGAGATCGTGGACTTTTATCGTATATTATATATTAGAAGCCGTTTTTGGGGCACCTGCGCGTGGCTCATCAAAAACCGACGTGTGACCACCTTGAAACTATAGTTAAATCAATTTTTGACCGTCACCATCGAAGGAGAAGAGTTACCGTACACAGCTACCAAGCGCTCTTTGATTTCGCGGCGCGATTTCTCTTCCGAAAACAAGAATCTAATCAGCGATCGATATTGTTATTTTTCCATTTTCCTAAAGTCTGCAACACGCCCCTCTTCTACAAGTAGGCAAAACGAAACTACTTGTCCGATTGACTGAAATTTTGGCAGACGCCGTCCACTGGACTGTACTATACAATTGTAAATGTCTCTTGCGATAGTGACGCCATGGGACGCTGAGGCTAAGTACTTGTCGGACCAGTCACGTACACCAGACTGTTGTTCACTTTTGAGACGTTGATGGCGGCATATTTAGTGAAAGCAAAATGTAGAGACCTGAAATAAAAATATCGGTAAGGCTCGTCTTTATAGCTATTATAATGTACCTATTTATAGGCACTTATTGTACGATATACAGGGTATAGTGTTTTGTCAGTAAATTTTATAAATTTAATAACTAAGCATTGCTGTTATTTTTTATAGTTAGCCTAGTTAAGTTAGCCTTTTTTTAAGTTAGTTTAGTTTGGTTATAGTGAATAATCAATAATCATAGTTATGAAGAGCCCATTTTATAGGCCTATTCCTTTATTATTTCATATTAATATTCCATATTCCTTTTATATTACCAGTGCAAACAATTACCGTAAATCGAACCTATAATAAAGATTTATTATGTGGGCCGAAAGGCCCAAAATTCGCCCATAGGGAAAATAAAGACAATTTTCTTTCTTTCTTTCTCAAATTACTCATTGAATGGCGATAGGCCTATGTAGATCACCTGACAAATGAGCGCTGTCGAGAACGATGTCGTCCCTGTTTGCAGGTCTTTAATTACGCAATTCTTATAAGTCACTGGAATTATCCTGAAAAATTTACATACTGTACAACTACCAGCCTATTTATACTATTTATAACGATGCTTAATAATTGTTCCCTTTAAACCATTGGCTCAGACAAGATGGTACATAAGTACAGGTACAGTGGGACTAAGAATTGAAAGAGATAAAACACTGTGTAGCCTTTAGGCTAGAGGTTTTTACCGGATCGAGAGACACCACAAATATTACATTTATTTATTTCAGGAGCCTCCTGCCAGGTTTCCCATGGCCTGTAGACAGTGGCGTAGCCAAGGGGGTGTCAGCTGGGTCCGGACCCGGACCCAAATTGAGCAAAACAGCAAATTTTTCAGATATTTATTGAAAAAAAATCCCCGGGGAGACCCCGGTCCCCCATTTCCAGTTTTTTCAATTAAGTTATCGTCTATAAAACCAATTTTTTTTTATTGCCGACAAAATATTTCCTGGGGGAGGCTTAGTCCCCCCAGGTCCACCCGTAGCCCCCCCCCCCCCAGGATTTTTGGTGACGAAGACGTTATGGAGGCTAAAGGCATAGGATCCACAATAATGAAAGGGAAATTAATTCGTAGTATGCTTATTTTATATGAAAAAAAATCAACATATTGACCAAGCACTTTCACAAAAAATATATTACTAAAAATGCTTAAAACCCCAATACTTCAGAGCTATTTTTTCCAAATTTTTCTCCGGGGGAGACCCCCGGGCCCCCTCAATGGTAGGTTTATTCGCCGTTGTAATATTTCAATTTTGTACGGCTTGCAAGCAATTAAAACCCCAATAGTTCAGACCTATTTTTTCAAAATTTTTCTTTGGGGGAGACCCCCGGGCACCCCTCAGTGTTAGGTTTATTCGTCGGTAAAATCTCAACTGTGCTGCTTGCAAAGTGCGTTAAACCTCCCTAATTTGGGCCTATTCATCAATTTTTGTTCTCCGGGGGAGAACCCCGGGCCCCCTTTCTCCAGGGTGGAATATTCGTAAAACCTCACTAATTTGAGCCCATTTATCATTTTTTTCTCCGGGGAAGACCCCCGGGCCCCCCTTTCTCCTGGGTATGATATGCGTAAAACGTCACTAATTCATTTATCGATTTTTTTCTCCGGCGGATCTAAGTCTTGGGGTCCTAAAGCCCCCCCCCCCCAGAAATTTTGGGAATTTACGCCAATGCCCTTGTTAGCTGTAATATTCTTCACATGTTAAATATAAACATAACTGCTTTCAAAGTGCGTAAATTCCACTATTTTGGACCTATTCTTTTTCAAAATAATTCCCCCGGGCCCCCCTTTCTTATAGTTGGTCTACTATTCTTCGGCTGTAAAACCTAAACAATCTAGGCTATTAGAATATACGTGAAAAGCCACATATATACATCAAAATGTGTAAAACTCCACAATTTCAGGCCTATTTTTGTTTCAAAAATCTTCCCCGTGGGAGACCCCCGGGCCCCCTTCGGCCCCCCTACTCCTCGGGTGGGGAAATTAAGATCATGCCCCTAATTAGAAGATGCGTACGTACATGAGAACGGCTCTTTTTCTACTATTTTACGAAAATACGGGGGGGGGGGGTGCCAAATGAAACACCCCTATTCTAAAACCTATCGCAAGCGGGCATGAGTACTGGACAGAAAAAAAAAATTCTGACTACGCCACTGCCTGTAGACAGTAATATATAGAATATAATGTAGGTAATATGGTAGATAGAACCTGTCGTAGTGTATGTGTATCCAAAGGTTTTTTTCGGGTGGTGCAACTGCAAAACTAGCTCTTGAGTGCGATTATTGTGCATTTACTATTTAGTGCAGCTGATTGACGGCTATCTGGACCTTAGGCGCCCATTCCACATACGTACAACGTGAATGAAAATTATGGAATTGAAGGACATTTCAATTTTACTCTATGCCATAGTTAAAATTGATCAATGATCAATTGATAATAGAGTAAAATCTCAAACAATGAAACAAACAATCTAAAATTAAAAAATGGCGTCATGTGATATGACAAGTACAACTATTTTAATTGATTTCTCTAAAAAGAAAGCATTTCTGTATAAAAATTATAACTTAATAAGGATTAAATAATAAGCCGACGAAGAAAACAAATACAATTTCAAGAAGCAAATGCAAACAAATTTCAAAAATTTGGCGCTCAATTGAAAATTGTCAATTTTTGAAAAAAACATATGGAATGGCCCCCATCAATGAGAAATTGAAATGTCCTTCAATTTCATAATTTTCATTGACGTTGTACGTATGTGGAATGGGCGCCTTAAATAGGCGGATAGTGCAGTGCAGTGTTGTGTGGGAGTTGCAGGTCCACACAGGAAATCCTTCCATCAAGAGGCGCCCACCACGGGGGGACCGGATAAGTTTACCTAGTCCTAGACCATATGCTAATACTGTTATAATTGTAAATTGTAATAGGTTGTTTAGGGTTTTACGATTTTTATTTTACCGTAGGGTATTAAGGACCTCTCTGGCGGGGAAGAGAATGCACTCGGCCACCCCTGCGGGGCATGAGGACCCCCCAGTTTTTCATCAACAAAAACACGGATTGTATACAGGGATCTAGAGCTCTACAGATGCCATTCCTTGAGCTAGGAGCTAGTTGCAACGGACACAAAAATATTAGGTTCTTGAGGAACGCAATGCAAAATGGGGATATCCGGAATACACGCGGATTGGTGGATTAGGGGCCACTGGTGAACCTTTCTATTTCTATATCTTAAGTGATATTTTAGAAAGTTTCAGAGTTATATTTTATAGACTAGGCCTAGCAATTGCAGTAAAACTTATTTAATGTAGCCTCACTGCAACATCAGGTTATACTTATACCATAGGATACCTTGTGGCTACTGAAGGTGCGGTAGTCTACGTAAGACAACCTTTGTCCTGTAATTAGGTTTACCTACTTAATTCTTATAGGTACAGCTTTGCAAGCTGCGTACAGTCGACCCTTAGCTGCTTAAGAATGGTCCAGTAGGATACATAATAGGTATAACGAGGAATATTTATTCCTATGGTACGTACAAGTAGTCAAATAGGGCTTACTTATATAGCCTTTTATAGAGGGTTCATTGCAATCGCAATATAAGTACCTAACTTAATTGAAGCTTCAAGATAGGGTAAAAGGAAGGTACCGGTAAAGAAATTTTGCTAAGGGGGATATAGTAGGATTACATGCGTAGCCCGTATAGGTCTAAGTTTTAATGAGTTTTAAAAACCAATCAATATTTCAATAAGTTACAATATAATCAAGAACAAAATTGTAAAATCAACTGTAATTCTGTAAAATGTGTGTGTTTTTTTATGCATCAAACCAACTCCCTGTTTCATAGTTTATTTATATAATTAAGATCAAAATGTAAAGTTTTTCTTTTTAAAAAATCAAATTTATTTTTCCCAAAGAATCTTACAAGTAAAGAAGTAACTAAACGCTCGAGTTCTAGAGTATTACTGATGTCTGCATTGCTGCGCATTGCTGGTGTAGTCTCCGTGCTGCCCGTGCAAGGCCAGGTCTGGTGCTGACTTTGCTGTCAGCACTATGGTTGCTGATATTTCGTCTTCTTTCACATAACTATATATTATGTTGTTCTGTGGTTTAACTGTTCCAGACCAGACTCAGACATAGGCTATGTGGGTTTTCCGACTCAATGCCAAGGCGCCCGGTAGTAGAATCTGAAAAGAAGGAATTAATTTAAAAAATTCCTATTGTGTTAAAATTCCATATTAAATAAGCAATACATTCAATAAAATAATGGTTTGACTTCACAGCCTTTTTTTAGCATTTTAGGTTTAAATATTTCAGTCCGGCGAGTCTAAACAACCAAGGACAAATTTGTCCATTACATGGATTTTTTTAATTAAAAAAAATTCAGATTAGCCTACACCGTTTAGTAGCCTTCCTAGCTGATGTCCAAGTTGACCCAAATCACTGACTGCATTATGAAGTGTTTAAAACAAATCATCTAGCCAACCTGACCCGGAAAGCACATTTGCTTTCCTAATTGTAATGTAATTTTTTTTTAAACGTAATGTAGAAGTAGAACAGTAGGAGGCAAAAGAACAGCCATCAGCATTGAGGATCGAAAATTCAACTCATACTGGCTATAGCCAAATGGTCAATGGAGGCTACATATATTGTTTTTTGTTATATCCTACAGCTGATGTGTTGATGTGTTTACAGTTTACTAAGGCACTATATAGAGCCCTACAGTTTACACGTGGAAAAAGGGTTCCATTTTGCATTGCGTTCCTCAAGAACCTAATATTTTTGTATCCGTTGCTACTAGCTCATAGCTCAAGGAACGGCTCCAGTAAGAACGACCCACCTCTAGTGTTGAGTAGAAAAAGGGCTTAACACACAATGTGTCCATTGCTTGCTTTTGATTGGTCGGCATCTGTAGAGCTCTAGATCACAATATAATGTGAATTTAAAAGATATCATTGAAGCCGTATTTGAGATATAATTTTTTTAAACGCTTTTTTGGTGTTTTTGAGAATAAAACCCCCCAAAATTGAGTTAGCCCAAAATAAAAATAAATGGACCTTATGTATGATTTTTGCGAACCTACAAGTTAAATTTCATCAAAATTGGCCGAGTGGTTTGCCCGGAAATCGATGAACAGACAGACCGACAGAGCGACAGAGCGACATACAGACATTTCGTAAAAAAAAAAAAAACAGTTTTTTTGTTGTTCCTGGGACCTCAAAACGTGTAAATCCGTTGAAATCTCGGAATCCAAAATTTTGACCATCACAAAGCTTTCCTTGTCTTGATATATATATTTCGACTGTCCGTGTGTATGTCACGGGCCTCCTCTCAAACGACTGGACCGATTATGATGATTTTTTTTTGTGTGTCTTCAATCAAGGAGATTCGAGGATGGTTTAAGTTAACAATTTGGTCCACTGAAGAATGTTTTTATAATTAATTTTAATAGTTTAAGTATTTGTTGATTTTGGAATGTTTTGGAATGGCCGACCGACATCAACCGAAATCAAGCGGCAAACTGCACTACCGTCGCTACCATTTTAATTTTCGTTTATCCCGACAGTTGGCGCTACTGGTGCTGCGTGTGTGTTGTGTGTGAGATGAGGCGACACCCATGACGATACCCACCACAATTAATTTACATGACCAGTGACTGCGAGGCCGTAGGCCAAGCTGCCGCCCGCGGCAGGCCCAAGGCTTATAAATTGGAAAGCAACAAAAAAAAAAAAAAAAAATAGATCATGAGTTCCGCAAGATAAGCTCCGAAGCGCCTGTTCATATTCCTACACATATTCTGCTGACAGGGGCACTATTGCCTAATTGCAAAAATGCAGGCCTATTTTTATATTATTATTGATGTTTTTAATGGACGCAGGCGGCAGGCCTACTTGTGGTATGGCCCTATCTGCGATCGGTTTTCGGACATTATTGGCGTTGTTTCCGAATGAATTATTAGCAGTAAGCAAACTGATCCACTCCTCGATGACGTCAATTTACATCGACAGCAAGTGCCAATGGGCAAGCTCACAAGCTGACCATAGACATTGTACCAGGCGTTAGATCGACACATCCAAGTATGGGAACGAGTCCAGGATTTGAATAAGTAAGACGGTGGGATTTCAAAGTCAATATTGAACAAGAGAATCCAACCGAAATTACAGGATAGGCTATACGGTAGGAAAAACTGTCTATGTATGTTTGCAAGTATGTAAATTGATTTTAGGAAACACTCTAACTTTCGTCGATATTAACTGATCTTCATTTCCTTTATCATTCAAATGTCTTGATCGAGTTTGTTAACCAGCGTGATCCCGATGTTGTTTCTCGATATCGTCCGATCAAAAACTTAAAAAATTCTTATCTCTGTTATCATTGGTCATAGAGGGAGATAACATTTGACTGAAAGCGTCGAGTTTTATCTACGATAGCAATAACACCTTTTGCGACAAATCAGAAGGCTGTGACCAGTCAAAGTGAAAATGATGTGACACATGCATATAAGTTCAGACATCTACAATGTGCTGGAAAAGAAGGAACCGGACTGCCCTGTGTTAACAAAACAGCTCCAAGATATCTAATCAAATCTATTGAATACTGACCAGAAAGGGCTTGGCCAATACAAACTGGCAATAGATTTTATACAACTAGGCCTTGTGTACGTTACCATCATAAACTGCATACTATAATTATCTGAGCCCAGAAACTTGGAGTCTCTACTTTGGACACGAAAAGGTAAAGTAAGTGATGCCTTATTTATGTTCATTGTTAGTTGTTTACTAACAAAATCCAAGTTTGATTTTATCTTAGACCATATAATACTTTTCTAGATGCATGAGAAAGTTAGGGCACCAACATTATTTTTATCTTTTGCCATCGGCTGACGTCGCAGCTCGATTACCTAGCAACAGAGACTTTGTTTGTAGGCAACTGAAAATTATTAAAATATAACAGACTGATCGTTAAAAGTTTCTTATTGAATATTTGAGTATTAGATACGGCAAGTTTTACCACAGTAAAATTTTTTTCTCTCAAACCAATTAATAAATTAACTAAGCAAACTTGAAAATAATTGAATCGAGCCTCTAAAAGCAGCTGCTTTTGCGCTTTTGCTAGTGCTGTGTGACGTAATTTTATTTATTTATTTATTTATTAGCTAACATGGCGCGTCTAGAGTATTATAATATGGTCTAAGGATTTTAGGGGATTTTTAATTTGCTACAGCAATTACCCCGATTCTTTTGTTTTGCTTTGTTTTTGTTTCCCCATATTTATGCGTAGTAGGCCTATAACTTATAAGGAAAGCTTTGTGATTGTCAAAATTTTCGATTACGAAATTTCAACGGATTTACACGTTTTGTGGTCCCTGGAACTCAAAAAAAGTGTTTTTTTTTACGAAATGTCTCTGTTTGTCTGTTCATCAATTTGCGGGTAAACTGATCGATCGATGTGGAAGAAATTTGGTACGTATAGGTTCACAAAAATCATGTCTCATGTTTTTTTTATGGCTTACTCAATTTTCTTCAAAAACTCCATATAAACAAATAATAAATTATTTCTCAAAAATGGCTACCACGATTTCTCTTTAAAAATTAACCAACATAATTTTGCAGTTGTTTGTAGGGGGATTCACTCTGTTGATAGAAAGTAGAAATAGAACTACAGTTTTTCTACGGTAGAAATAATGCCATAAGGACATGTGTTAATCGTGTCTTTCTACGGCTTTCTACTACTTGGGGAATCAAAAACAAAGCAAACGGTCGACCATATTTGTTGTTTTTATTGCTCATATTTAATTATTTAATTTTAAATGAGTTGTACAAGACACATAAATGACAAAAAACAGAAGGAAACATGTAGCAAGAGGTGGACTGCGGAAGCTGTTAATAAGTTCCTCGAGATATTAATAGCCAAAGTACAAGAAACTTAATTTGGAGGTAAGTTGCTTGTGTTTATATCAAAATTAAATATGCTGCTTACGTTATTTGCTGTTGATACCCATCTGAAAATCGCCGAAACATACTAGGAATTAGGATTACAATTGACTGTTATTAACACGTTAGTTTTACGCTTAAAAAAGCCGCAGACACAACCACTTCGTTCCTTTGAAGTACGTAGGTACTGTACTTATGCCTCATGTTTTGCATTTGTTCGGGTATTTAGGTAAATTATTCCTTAGGGCTATTCTGCAGGAAATTTGGAGTTACTGTAGCCTACATTTGAATACGGCGTTCAGTAATTTTGCTACGAATAATAATATTGGTGTGGTGCATGGATTCTATGTTATTGAATGCAGTTAGGTCTACACATCACCGGTTTTTCTTTCTGTTTCAGAAACCAACCGCCCGGACAACAACAAAAAGAATGACGCCAACGACCCAATCAGAAACGAGAGCGCCTGCGCACCGAACCATACCTGCACCACAGCATCACCAGTCAGTCAGTCAGTTGCTACGATACCTCCGCGATACAACCTTGGATGTATAGGTGTACGTAACCCCACTGAAGATGTCGTACGCAGTTGTTGACGAAACGTTTGGAAGCCTACTTTGAAATCGACCACGGCCTATTAGCCCGGATTCTTGTGTCCCCTTATTAGACTCCAACCGTGGAAGCCTTCGTTATTATATTGAATTCAAAATGTGTCGTTCGATACAATTTAAGTGTTATTTTATTATTCTATTGTCAAATTAATAAAACATTGAACCATATTTGCTTTGTATATAGGCCTTAATACATTAGTTATTTAATTTGCTTACATTAGTTATGATACTATTTATACGAATTGTTAATGCTGCTGGCGTAAGTCAATCATTGAAAGAGAACGAACGGTCTAGCTATAAAATACTTATAATTGACAGAGGCTGCATCATAGCTTTAAAACTGTTTCCACGAGCGCCTTCCTGTTACTGGTACCGGCTGTATTATCTTGTACATCTTGCGCTTTGATGGCATAATTTTGTTTGCGTGAGTAGGAACTCTCCACAACAGTCTAAGTAGCCAATACAATGATGCAGCTCGTGAATTTTTGCATTGACGATTTCTCTTCTTTCCTCTTCAATTGGCCAATGCAAAACTCTCATGAAAATGTTAAACCGCACATTTCGTCGTGGACTCGTGGCTCGGAAGCACGTTGGTCCACCACTCCTTAGATTTAGGGACAGACCCAATGCAAAAGCGTACGCTATAGGCCTACCGTATTGACATGACCACAGAAATATCGTCGATGGCTTGACTTAGTATTTCTTCCTCCTCTTCAAAATTCTCGCACATCATTGCATTGCATTTTTCCGCGAGGAAGTTGATGGCTTTCAACGTATTTCCTAATTTAGGCATAGGTAGGTAATGAAAAATAAGTTTAAACTTAAAGTGAAAAAAACACCTGCTAAAATCAAGAACAAATTGCACGGCTAAAAACAAAAACAAAAACAAACTGACAAAAAGACAAGAACGTAGCGCCCACACCTGTTGGTAGTTCCTTGTAGTATACAATTTCAATTTTTACCTCACAGAATGCGCCTTAAAAACTTTCTCTATTTCTACCGTTGACGGAGGTATCTTCACTCTGAGCTTTTTTTAGATTTTTCTATTCCCTTTTCTATCAACAGAGTGAATCCCCCTAATGTTAAACAAAATCGAATAGGTAGCTTAGTTGCCCCTTTATAGATCGGTTCTGGGGGAACAAGCAACAAAATTTTCGTAAAAAAAAAAAAATAATTTTTCTGGGTGTGGAACTTTTAGGCATGTTTGCAAATAAATGATTATTTATTTACAGTATATATTTATTTATCGATATTTTCTACCTTCCGGTACACATAAGTTTTAGGTGTTAAATAGAGTAGGTAACAAAATCGAACAGGTTGCTTTCCCGAGTTTAGTAAAGTTTTGGTTTTTAAGAAAAACATATTTTTTGAAGAAATTACGGATAATTTACTCATTAGCCCATCCACCACATGGCATACCGTGTGTCATTATTACCGTCTGATATTTTTATGGTTCTTCCATTGGCGTAGCCAGAAATTTTTTCTTTTGGGGGGGGGGTCCAGGTTTCAT
This sequence comes from Psococerastis gibbosa, assembly GCA_963971405.1. Lineage (NCBI taxonomy): Eukaryota > Metazoa > Arthropoda > Insecta > Psocodea > Psocidae > Psococerastis > Psococerastis gibbosa. The sequence goes on from OZ020491.1 coordinate 33,072,577, forward strand.
GTTCGTCAATGATCAAGTTTGCCTGTTTCCGATAGGTTTTCGAATGGGGTTCATTGGCGAAAATGTCCAAACTTTCAGGGGGGGGGGCGTTAGGACCACAAGACTTGGATCACCCAGAGAAAAAAAAAAGGATAAATAGGTCCAAATTAGTGCGGTTTTGCGCATTTTATACCCTGGAGAAAAGGGGGTCTAGAGGTCTCCCCTGGAGAAAAAATTGATAAATAGACTCAAATTAGTGAGGTTTTACGCATATTATACCCTGGAGAAAGAAGGGCCCGGGGAACTCCCCCGGAGAAAAAAAATTGATAAAAAGGTCCAAATTAGTGAGGCTTTACGCATTCTGCGACCAGTAAAGTTGAGATTTTACTGATGAATAAACCTGCCACTGAGGGGGCCCGTAGGCCTCCCCGGGAAGAGTTTTGGAAAAAAATGGCCTGCAATTGTGGAATTTTACACATTTTGATGTATATACTGTGCGTCTTGTAACGTATTCCAATAATTTTTAGGGTTTACAGCCAAAGAATATTAGACCTACTGCAAGGAAGGGGGAGTTATTTTGAAAAAGAATAGGCCCGAAATAGTGGAATTTACGTACTTTGAAAGCAGTTATGTTTATATTTTACATGTGAAAATATTACAGCTAACAAGGGGTGCCCGGGGGCTCCCTCGGTGAATGTTTTTTAAAAGGTAGTCCTGAAATAGTTTGTCAGCAAAAAAATTGCATCTGGCAGACGATAAATTTATTAATAAAACTGGAAACAGGGCGACCGGGGTCTTCCCGGAGAATTTTTTAAAGAAATGTCTGAAAAATTTGATTTTTCTTCTAAATTGGGGGGGGGGGGTCCGGACCCCGCAGACCCCCCCCCCCCTTGGCTACGCCACTGGGATCTGCCCGTTCTAGACAGTCCAATGAATCAATTGAGTGCTTTGGGATACGGAAACTCGGGGTAGCCGTAATCCAACCCTTGGATAATATTATTTACCATGGATGTATTGCAGTATACCTAGCCTAATTGATACAAAGGAAAGCATCCACGGGTTCACGCGTACCGGTTCTTTTAATGGAAGAAGGTGATGATTCTGTGAAAAATGTTCTAGTGCTGTACTTTAATAGGGCAAAGTTTTATCAATTATAACAGAAAGAGAAACAAACCGCCACCCCGTGCTTTTACGAAATCACACTACACCTGATCGGACAGAGCCGAAACGGATTATTTCATTTTAATATGTAAGTTACTACAATGTATGTGAATTTAAAAGGAATTGTCTGAGCTGTTTTTGAGAAAACATTTTCTTAGTCGCTTTTGGGGAATGAAAACCCCCCAACATTAAGAGATCCAAAAAATTAAAAAAAAAAAAATTGTGCTCCTTGGTGATGTGGTGCCCAGTGTGGATATCTCCCCCTCTTCACTCTACTGTAAAATCCGTAATTAAAATTTCCTTGTTATTCTCTACCAGTTACATAAAATAAATGGAAAATCTTTTTATTGTTCTAGGTTAGGTACCTGCGACTCAATAATATTGTATATTTTAAAGGAATACAACTGCGATACAAATTCGAAGCGAGGGTAAAATCCAATTCATCCTTACTAATTTGGTGGCTTTATACTTTCACACGTTCTGACCGTTCAGAAATTCGGTAAAATCCTAGAATTTAACGAAATAAGTTAGCGCAAGTGCTGACTTAGGCTGGGCAGACGGAAGGAAAGGCACCGCCGCGGTCACCAGGAGGACATTGTCTAGCTAAGAAACTTGTTCTGTCATTGAAAATCTGGAGACCGTCGGTTATTAATTAGGAGGCGTAGCTATATGACTGGACTCCATCTTGTTCTTAGTTTAGTATTTTAGATCTATACTACCCTAGTTTCCTTACAAAGTATTGGCTGCACCTTCGAAATAAAGATATAAGTTAAAGTCTTAGAACATAATGTTCTGCTAACGCTGGTAATTACTTCGGCTGTGAAGACTGAGGATGGATGATTGTCAGGAGGCTGTCCCTGACATGGACATCGTCGGCTATTAAGACGAATTAAGGAAGTAGTAGAACTGGGCCCCATCATTTTTGATTTGTGTAATTTAGAATGTTGAATTTGCAATATGATGACTGATGCGAAAGATATGCTACTTTAAGGCCTACTTCTGTAGGCTGAGTATCACTCAAATTACAGCAATAGGGATATAGGCTTACGATATATAGCTTACGTTAGCTATTATTCTAATTCTCATTCGTACAACATGGCGGACGAACATGTGCTGAACGAATACCCATCGTAGAAATCTATAACAAATTAAAGTTTTCTTTACATCAAATCTACATTAATAATCATTCTATTAATATAACAACAGTTTTAAGCGATCTTATATAGCTACTATACTACATATATAGCCTACCCCCTGTGCACTAGTAGTAACCTTCCTTACTTTATTAGTTTATTTTACTGTGTAATAATCTTCTGACATGGAAAAATTATTGATGAGCTTGCCGAATACCAGCAAAAGTTCACGTAAGCTCCCTCTGGTTGAAAAACTACCCTGCGACCGAAAGCTTACACTCAGTCATGAGAACTTTCTTGAAACAATTCAATCCAGAATAAGCTATAATCCCCAAATATTATCAACAGAAGAAAAAATCCGGTTCCTCGGTAGACCACCATGGCCCGACATGAGCACTTTAGTAATGTTTGCATCCAGAGTTTACAATGAAGGGAAACATAGCGAACCGTTGGATAATGCTGAGAACTGGGAGTTACTGACTACAGCGCAAAATGTCGGCAACTCTTACTTTGGGGCGGCTTACTGGAACCCTTCCCAGCAGTTCATTGTCATTGCCCATCGAGGTACAGCGAATTTTGATTTGGCGACACTAAATACTGATCACAAGGGTATTCTGCACAATAACTACGTCCCTCAAGTATATTCGGCCGTTACGTTCGCCCATATAATCAGAGAAGCTATACATTTGTTAAATAATAAGCAAAATGTATACTTTCGCCTGTCATTCACGGGACATTCTTTGGGGGGCTGGCTCGCCCAAATTACAACTTTCACTACTGAGTACTTGAATCTACTCAGCAACTTATCGTATTTTGTAATGAAAGTAAGTAAAGTAAAGCAAAGCAAACATGTATTTCTCCAAAACATTACAGAATATTTTCATTGATACTAATTTACAATGCAACGACAAAACAATACAATATATGCATGACTGCTTGGTAGGCCATATGAACGACGGTATTGACATTCATGCCCATACTGTTGTTTTTGTTTGCGTAATTCAGCAAATTTCCGTACTCTATACAGTACGCTGGACATTACGAGTTATCTTTCGGCGCCCAATCTTGTCAATACTTGTCGTTTGCATTTGGGGACAGTATACCGAATATTTATAGATTACAAGCCAACCGCTTCGAAGATAACACTTGTAAAATATACACTTGCTATGCATTCCATAGAAAATATTAAAAGATGTGTTACTAGCAATGACTTTAAAAAGGAAAGAGTTATAGATTGGCCATTAGTGAATGATGGGATTAGAGAAAGAATTTTCAATGGACTGATGGCGTTTCTAAACAAGAAAGGAAATGAACTGGATTACTTTAACAGCTTGGCTAAGAAAGAGAACAGTAATGGCCCCGAAGAATTTTGTAGCGATAAAAATGGTCGAAAAATGCGATGCCAGGTAGAGGTTGCTGATGATAGCAAGATGGATCTAAACATTTTTTCTATACAAGAACGTCATTTTCTAGCGCTCTATAAAGATTTAAAAGCCGATTGGAATGGTTGGAGGTGGTTATTTCATGCAACAATCATGGGCAGTAAAAACATCGAGCTTGGCGTTTTGAACAGTTTTGACCGCTTAGTTATGAACGGTCAGTATATGTGCAGTACATCACAATCCATGCTACTTCCAGTAATAAGTCTCGTAAATAATGTGTTCCACTTCTTTCCCGACTTATTATATAATGTAGGAAATGCCAAAGATAGCGTGTAGTTTGGTGTAAGGGTTCGAGCTGCTGCCTACGTTGAACGGTCAATGATGTCGGAAAGGGTAGTTCAGTCTCTGAAGCAGGGCAAGGTGGTTGTTATTCATGGATTAGGTGGAGTGGGCAAAACCCAATTCACCGTGAATTACAGTCATAACCATCGCGAGGAATATTTTAGGAACATCGTCTTGATAAATGCTGAGTCAATACTATCTGTAGAAGGTTCGCTTTTGGAGTTAGAGGAAGCTATAAATAAACCTAACTTTAATGGTCGGAAAGGATATTCTCACGACTTCATTCATAGGGATTTAAATATGCGCAACATTAATGAAAATTTGAAGGATGTTTATGATTGGTTTTGCGGCCGGCCGTTGTTGCTAATTTTTGATAATGCACAAGACGGTGACTTAATTCAACAATTGTTGCCTCCGACTTGTAGGAACTTTCACGTTCTGGTTACGTCGCAAAACCGTGATTTGCTTGTCAATTCGAAAGAATGCCATGCGGAACCAATTAAAATTGATGTGTTAACGGAAGTTGAAGCTGTTAAGCTATTAAGAGATGCTACTGATATGGGTTCAAATTACTATTTATCACAACATGAAGATTTAAAGCAACTGGCGTGTGCCTTAGGATTCTTACCCCTCGCCTTATTGCAGATCATGGCACAGCTAATAAAAAACGATAATGGAGTTGGAGAAATCAAGGACTACATCAATTTATTGATGGACCCAGATCAGATTTATCTAGGCCTATTACAAAGAAATGAGAATTTTTATGAGAATACTATATATATTACGGTAACATCTGCACTGGAAAAAATATCAAAACATGAAAATGGTGCCATAGCAGAAGAATGTTTACAAATAATGTCTTACATGGATCCGGATGACGTTCGAGAATCATTTTTACTGGAAATAAATATCGATAGCTGTGGAATCATAGTCAGAGTTGGTGGAAAGACAGAGATTATAGCAGAAGCCACAAATCTACTAAGTAAATTTTCTTTAATTAATAAAACTGTTGTATTCGCTAATATTACTTCTATATCCATTCACAGGCTAGTACAGCATGTGATTCGAATGTTCCTGAGAAAACAGAAAAGGACGAAGACGGAAAAAGAAATTCTTGAGAAAATCCTGCAATCATTGAATACATATACTATACATTTCCTAAAGCATTTTTTTCCTACTTTTTGGAAGTACATTATGAAGTATGATGACTTAATTGACAAGTACATTGTTAATAACGTTGATATATTTATATGGATTGTTATTAAGCAACATTTTGCCTTCATTGAAGAGGCATTGAATATAATAACAGCAGGGAAACAACAAAAGCTTGTTAACTCTTGGGGCAGCTGGAACAATCGAAAAACATCTGTTATGGCCTCAGCAGCGCTTACTGGCAACATAAAAGTTGTAGAACTTTTCGTCAAAGCAGGAGGCAATGTGAACTTGACAGAGCCTTCTTGCGAACCTCCCATTTTTAATGCTGTGCGTAGTGGTAACATTGACATGTTCAGCTATCTCGCAGATAACGGAGCAACCTTGTTTTTTGAAGAAAGTGTTCATAGCACTTCACTGATTCATCTCGCAGCTAAATGGGGAAACCTGCCAGTTGCGGAGTACCTTGTGTCAAAAGGTGCCGATGTTAATCTTGTAGATGGTTTATTTAAGGATACTCCTGTTAATGTAGCCGCTAGTTGCAAGCAGTGGGGTATCATGCATTTTTTAATTGAAAATGCAAGTGATATTAATATGAGCGGGCCAAATGGGGGAACCCCGCTGCATTATTCTGTACTTTATGATAATGCCCAAGTTTTGGAAGAGCTACTGGCCAAAGGTGCTCATGTCGATGCTGCTGATGAAATGGGTTGGACGACCATTCATTATGCCACTTATGATATGAAGGTAGAAGCCCTTCAAATACTACTAAAATATAAGGCTGATGTTAACGCTGCCGCAGCAAATGGGAAACGACCTATTCACTGGGCTAGAAGTTCTAAAGTTTTTGAACTTCTTATGGTTAATGAAGCTGATACAAACGTTCTTGATTGCGATGGGTTCAGCCCTCTACACGACGCCAGTGCAGTGGATAATGTGGAAGTAATGGAGGAGTTAATAATGTGTCATGGCGCCGATATAAATGTCCAAAATAACCAAGGCATCACCCCTCTAATCATTGCGAGTGGAATGAATTTTGTGAGATCAATGGAATTGTTAATACGCTATGGAGCAGATATAAACGCTACGGACAGCAATGGCATGAGTCCTCTTCATGCTGCCGCAGCTGGGTGTGAGAATGCCTATAGTGGAGAAGGAGTGGAGCTGTTAATAAAACATGGGACGGATGTAAACGTTACGGACAGCGAAGGTTTCACCCCTCTACACAATGCCTGCGCGATGAATAATATAGGAGCCACGGAGATGTTAATAAGGCATGGAGCCGATATAAATGCTCAAACTACCAATGGTTGTGCTCCTATTCACCTTGCAGTCGCCTATGGGTCTGTGGGTGCCATTAAATGTATTCTCAATAAAGGAGTTAAGCTATATTTAGAAACCACTATTGAACATTTCGTCGTAAGCCCAAATTTGTTAAATGTAAAAGAATTAGGGACCTCCGAACCGTATTTAAGGCAAATGTTTGAATACAACGATCTTAAACACCTAAGACATATTCATTTGAGACGTCATTATTCATGTCCAAGTGCTCATTATTATTTAGAATCAAATTTTGAATATACAAAAGGATGTGAAAGGTCTTGTAGCGGTGGGTTAACACCAATGCATATAGCGGCACTGAAAAGTGATTCACGTGCCATGGAAGCTTTAGTTTGTGCAAATACCACCGCTAATCCTGCTGACGAACACGGACCTGATAATATCGCTGAAATGATGCGCAGCTACTCGACGGCACACAGAGAACGTTGTAATTTTCATCACCAGCGTGATAACTTACTTTAGACTCTGGCACTCGCAAGGAATGATAATGAAATGGGTGAGCTACGGGCCTTATATGGTACAAATTCTCAGCCATGTCTCCAATTTCCCTATTATTGGGAACCGGGGTGTTAAATCACCGAAATTGGGATTATGAGCAGTCAACTGTCCGCGGCAGACTGCTAACAATGATATAACACCCGACCTGACTTCGTAATCACGAACACATTATGTTCTCGTTTCCTTTGTTGCTGGTCGAACAGTACAGACCTTATAGCAGTATGTATACAATAGATTGTTCTTCACTTTTGAGACGTTGATGGCGGCATATTAAGCGAAAGCAAAGGTGCAGAGACCTGAAATAAAAATGCCGGTAAAGCTTGTCGGTAGCCTATAGGTATTGATGTACCTAGGTTATTTGTCAGAAAATTTCATAAACTGATTCTTTTTTTTGCAAATTTAACAACTAAGTATTTGTTACTTTTTATAGTTAGCTAAGTTAGTCTTTTTTAAGTTAGTTTAGTTAAGTGTTCTGGCGAGTAATCTCACTAAATTTAGTGGTCTAATGGACGTGGCCGTCCGCAGGTTGAAATATGAGGTGGGTCAAGAGCGAATGAAAAAAAATGGAAATACCACAATTTTTTATTAGATGGGGATATGGGATAAAGTAATACTAGTATTATAAATTAAAAAATCAATAATTTTGATGAATCCTCCTATTTATTACATTTAATATAAGTGGCCAATCGGGCAGTTTAAAAGACATCAATATGAGAAAGAAAATCCGTATGAGTGTACAATGGCGGCCTATTGAACTGTGTCCCAGTGATCGGAAAAGGCGAATGCCAACCTCCGTGGAGTTTGGGTAAACAACGAAACGACTTGATCTAAGAACTTATCCATAGTTTTCAATTGGGGTGGGTCACATGACCATAGCTGTGGACGGCCATGTTAATGGATCATCATGGAAATATACAACATATTACTAAGGGGGGTATTCCATATACGTACAACGTCAACGAAAAATTGAAAAATGACGTTTTAGCAGACATTAAAGACATACTAAAAATTCTGCTACCACGTCAATTTACGTCATTTTGACGTCATTTTTCAATTTTTCGTTGACGTTGTACGTATGTGGAATGGGCACCTTAGTGTGCCCGTGCAAACAATTACTGTAAATCGAACCAATAATAAAGATTTATTATTTGTTTATTTATTTTTATTTTCTTATTAATATTCTTCATCTTTTGCCGTCTAAGTATATTCATAGATTGGTGATAGGCCTACATAATCACGAGCTCACCTGACAAATGAGCGCTGTCGAGAACGATGTCGTCCCTTTTTGCAGGTCTTTAATTACGCAACTCTTGTAAGTCACTGGAATTATCCTGAAAAATTGACATACTGTACAACTACTAGCCTATAACGATTGTTAATTGTTTATTTTTAGCCAACAGTATAGTGAGACTAAGAATTGAGAGAAATGAAACACTGTGTGGCTGTAGGCTAGAGTTAGTTATTATAACTAAAAAATATATAGGCTATGTTATTTCTGTTAAATTATAAAATGAAGTAAGCAACAAGTAATCGACAAGAAATTATATAGTAAAATCGTCAAAATCAGGTCTAGTTCTGTCATTATGATTGTGGTAGTGCCTCAATGACAGTGTAGAAAGCTTTCTCTAAGAGATGGTCGCTAAGTAATTTAGGAGTTGTCTATGGTAATAAAGGTATAAAGGAGAGCTTCCCACCAAAAATAAAATTTTGAAGAACCAGTAGAATCCGGGCTAGTGGGCCGTGGTCGAAATTAAAGCGAACTTCCAAACGTTTCGTCAACAACGTGGAAGTTCGGAAGTTCGCTTTCATTTCGACCACGGCCCATCAGCCCGGATTCTACTGGTTCTTCATTCGATTCCGGCCGTGAAAGCCTTTGCTGTTACAATTAAATTATGAATTTCACCAGCCACCTGCTACGTCTCCAGTGACCTATAAACGTGAAAGGTTGCACCAAAATGTTTGGCATGAGCGAATTTCCCATTTGTCCTATATAGTGTATAGAGCTCTGTAAAATAGGCTACGGTTAGATGTTTCCTAAAATAGGCCATATAATAAAATATAATTGCAAATGAGGGCCATGTTCTAGTCAGGATCACAGTATTGGTATCGTATTATAGTTTTTAAAAAAAGTTAGGTGGACTTACATTGCCTCTTGTGTTATTAGTACTTAGAGTCAGAGAACATATGATGGATATAATTACAAAGGCTTTCGTTTCGAAGCAGTGTTGATGCTGAGGCTCCGAGATGTCAATCTTAGAAGTCTACGCATTTCATCTAAAAATGTCGACCGCAGATGCTGACGAAACGCTTAGAATTACGCTTTCAATCATTCCGGATTCTACTGCTTCGTCAATTAAGGCGGACCCCATTGTCAGGGGAAGGGGCAGACGTTTCGGGAGTGGGTGCTCCTTCCATCATCGGGCTAAGTCGTGAGAAAGATGGATGGTTTAGTCCTGATAAAGGGTGATGGTTTTTTACTCATTGCATTTGTTTTCTTCTCAGAATTATTGAGTAAATCCGATCCCCTTGAGGAATCGAACTACTGCTCTCCCGATTGAAATGACAAATGACTATTAACACCACAGGCAATGTAAGTCCAACTAACCCTGTGTTAAATAGTATTATTTGTATACAATTGCCATTAACCCCATTAACAAATAGATTACCGTATTATAGTCTGATAAACCGCTCAACAGTACAAAAAGTAGGAATTTAATAAGGCCACGGTCATCGCTAGAAATGTATCAATAAGGAATACAACATGGCGGTGCTGTATAGTGTATATATTCGTCGTTGAGCTAAGATAGCTACAAGTGCAGCGAATTCGGCAGTCCCTCTAACACTAAATAGTGCGAAGCAGGTTATTGACAGCGCAATAACTAGAAGACATAAGAACGCTCAATCAACCAGCGTAACAGGACAGCCATGGGAAACTTTGGTAAAAATTCCCATACCACAAGACCTACCAAGAGCTGCTTTTGTCGCCCGTATTCGCTGCATAACTGGCCACGACTACCTGCAGGCTCACTTGATTCGCCTAGGCCTGGCTGCTTCAGACCAATGCCCACTCTGCCTCAGCGGACGCATGGATGCTGCCCACCTTCTAACATGCCAAGCAATCGAGAGCCCTAACAAGGACATCTCATCACTTTACTGGCAGGCGCGGCTCCAGATGGTGGCAACGCCAAGAGTGGGCGTTGGATAAAGTAAGTAAAGTAGTCATTGAGCCTTTCTAATCACTGACTGGAACTGTCCTAACTCGCTGAGTAAGTGGTCCAAACAAGCAACTAGCCCGATTTTAAGTGTGTAACCATCCGTAACCCAAAACTTCTTCCCACTTCAGGCTGAACTTGTTGCATGGTTTTATAGTTAAGAAGCCGACGGAATTTTGCGAGCTGTACACTCACCTGCTGTGAATATTCTGATTCAAAAATCCGCTGGTAGCTGCTGGAACACCTTTATCAAATGGTTCAGATTCTTGCAGTTGCATCATCGATCTAAATCATGTACAGTAAATTTTAGCCCAAATTTTTCACAAAACTGTTAGGGCCTGCTGCAAATCTTGTATCAGACTTTCTTCTCTTTTGACATCTCATTAAGAGATATAATAGGAAGAGAAAGCCTTGTGTAAAATGTAAAAATCTATCTCATGACTTATCAATGCATGTATCTATCTATGATCTTGGAGTTGGGACCCAGCCTGCGTTGGGGCCATAATTCCCATATGAAACATTAACCGGTAGAAAAATATTTCAAAACAAATAGGTATCTGGGCACACAAATTAAAAATTATGTATCCTTATGACGTGCTGTTTATCACTTTCTAACACAGACTGGCCATACATAATTATTTGATTTGATTGTACAGAACACGATTGGCGTGATAGTCTGGAGGACGGAGTCCATAGGAACTTAGGCCAATAAAATTGAAGTCAGTGAAGGCTGCATATTTCCAGCGGTGGATTTGCGCGGACACAAGCCCAAAGTCCCATTGTCGACCTTTATTGCAGTTTTTCGGGGTGGCTGTGATGACTGTGATTCTATAATCTCAGGTCATGTAGAGTGGTGGTACGGACTCTGACCTTCACCCGAAAGGTTGTTGGTTCGAGTCCTACACTTCCTACATTTTCTGGCCATGCTTCGGAGTGCATGTAAATCAGGCGGTCCCGGGCCTTCCTAGTTGAGTATAAGAGAGGGCTTTATAGCCCCAACTCCGCTAGGTTGGCTTAGTAATAAAACAAAAAAGTCAATATTTATTTATTTATCGATGTTTACTTGGGAAAAATTTCCCCACCTCTTCATTCAGCTACCCAACCATATTCAAGACATTCCGAGGTCCTGACTGTTTGTAAGTTAAGATAATCTTTATGCATTAGACTCACCTAAAGAAGTCGCTTCTCCCTGGATACCTTGGAGGGGGAGGCGGCGGTAAAGTATGTCTCTCTGCAGCCAATTTAGAGTACGGCTCTGTCTTAACTGCAGCACTGTCAGCTGCGACTTCTAGAGGTTCTAGGTAGCTTGTAGTACGCCTTTTCTCAGCTCCATAGAATTCTTCTCTAGTGACCCCTTTCGAGTGATCCTCAACCGTCCAATCAGGATGACTATGGGGCCCTTTTCTTTCACCCCGTGGACGATATATTTGAGTCCACGGTCGCTTCGAAGAGTCGATCGACTCGTCACTAGATCGACTTGGGTTGTCAAAGTCGTATCTTGCAGAAGAAATTTTGCTATAATCGCCTTTAAGCACGTCTTCATCACTCTTCTTTTCAGACTTGGCAGGAGTATGAGGTTCTCGTGTGTGCTCAAAACGTTCTGTCGTCATTACCTTCTGCAAAGGATTGGAATCTCTTGCTCTACTAAATTCTATAGTAAATTCCCTCTGAGTATTACCTCTATGTCCTTCCATCAAGTGATTTCGGTCATGCACAAAAGGCTTCCTAGATATTTCTGGAACTTCGCCTGTGGACTTTGAATTGTTACTCTGGCAAATGTCCATATAAGGACTGTAATTTATTTCCCCCAGCGAGGGAGACTGACTTTCTCTCTTTACAATCAATGTCTTTGATCGATTGCCCAGTTGTGTGTCATTACTTCTGTAAACATCTTGTCGATCTAATCGTTGTGGGGCAGGACAAGTCACAGACGTATTGTAGTTGTCATATTTATTCCCCATGTCAGCTTTATGAGTTTCCATGGAAGTACTGGTGGAAGAATCACTCTCAGTGTGTACATCAGTATTGGGTTGCTTCCTCATACTATCTTTAATCTTCCTATCAGAACTTTCCGTTTTTGGCGGGCATTCTCTGACAACGGTCACGACACGCGTGTTGCTGCTATAAGTGCTAGGAGGCGTCGGTTTCGTATCTTCGCTGGTGTTGATATATTCTGTAGCTTGCGAGGTTCTTTTACCGGGACCTGGGAACGATTGGGTTCTCTCGAAATTTCTTCGTGTGTGACTTCTTACTATGAATAAGAAGAAAATTGAACGCAATATATTATAAACTAAAAATATTCTACAATAACACTGAAATGAATTATTAGGTCTTTTTTAACTAGGTAAGATATTCATTTATTTTATATTTTATATTGGTACACTCTCTGAATTATAGCAATAGCGGAATCAGAGTGCTGACTTTCAGTTCATCTTGCATTGTTCAAAGCCCACCAAACACTTCCTATCGAATTAGACAGTAAAAGTTTTGTCAGATGTGTGAAATAAAGATAAGAAAAGACGCAGACAAGTTGTTGGTTAAATCGGGTAAGATTGATGACAAAAGAAAAACTTGGTCGCACATCCCACCTTTATCAAAACTTTCTTACAACTTCGCCACGTCCGGTGGTGAGATAATTCTTATGGGTTTAACACTTAATTGCTCGAATCACGGCTTATATGGAAGCTGTATACGTCTTAAGATTACTGTGAATAACGTCTTACAGATTTGCAAATGTATATTGTTGTCATCGCGATGGCATAGATACTATTTACTATTTTTCCGGACCCTCCATTGGTACCTTTCTGCTTCAGGTACATGGGCTTTTCAAGCAATGCACTGTACATTAATGTGATAATGTGCCTCGTTTCGCTAACTACCACACCATTTGCACAATCGCTAAAAATTAATTTGGCTAGTAGCCTCACTCACTTTTCCCGGAACGGCCCCCACTGTGTGTTTTTTGTCTTTGTAAAATGTCGATTTTCACGGGAAATATCAATAGTATAGCCGTCTAGAATATTTATTTGAAGAAATGCTCCTTTACGTTTTTTCTGTAGGTCCTAATATTTTCGACAGGTCTAACTTGATTTTTCATGAAATATTTTAAATTTTCACCTGTAATGTTAGGTACTCATTTCCTATTAAATGCAAGTATTTGCTACCTTCTACATATTGTTTTTAAAGTTTCCTAAAAGTCTCTATGGCCGCCGGTAGGTATGATAGCCTGATGTATGATGGTATATGACAATATGAGACATGATGGCATATGAGATAAGCTCTGGAAGGGCGCCGAAAGCATCATCCACCCCCCCCCCCCTAGAAAATGGCCTCGCTACGCCGCTGATAGATAGCCTGGTGTCAAATGTCAATCTTGCACTCGATTTTAGACACCTACACAAGTTTAATTACGTCACATAATCTTAGGTGTTTACTACCTAATTCTAATCGAAAACTACGTAATTGTTAGATTTGGGGTCAAATTTCAGATTGTAGTTGGAGCGAAATTTAAACATATAGAAAACTAGACTATAACGAAACCAATAAAAAGGAAATAAGTTGGCTCACTCGTTTTTACCCATTTTTTTTTATTTTATTCAAATAAAAAGGTTAATTGTGTGTGAAGAATTAAATTAATGTACCTATCCGATTGACTTTTTCTGTCGCCTTTGTTGGCTACTATAGTCAGTACCCACGTTGAGTTGGGACAGGTCTCTGATCCCATGGTGTGTAGAGACTCGCACAATTACAAGTAAGCTACCACCTTACCACTGAAGTCGATGCTAATAGACTTGTCTTTAGGGCCGCATTTTACTCGGAAAGGCAATTAACCAGTTAATAATAGCAACCAGGGTGGGGGGGGGGGGGGGGGTTAGGGGACTGCAGTTCCCTTCAAAATTTTCGGACCTTACAATAGATAAGATTAAACTTTCCTAGCGTCAATAAACTGAATAGTATAGGTTCTATAGTATAGGATCTCAGTCCTGCCCGAAATAAAATCCTGGTTACGGGCCTGACTTCAAGACATTGTGTCGGAAAACAGGAAATTTCCACACAACCTTGATGTGGACCTAAGTGACCCATAGGTCCCTTGTCCAATGCCAACGACCCCATGGATTTCGGACATTATTTGTATTGTTTCCATATTTTGGCCATTGGCAAACTGGTATACGTTCTCGTTGTCAACCTACACCGGCTACAAGCGATAATGGACAAGCTGAGACAAGCTTACCATTGACGCAATGAAACAGGCGAAAGCATATCTTAGCAAAGTACAGATACAAGTCTATGAGGTGCATTAATTCCCACTGTAAATGTGGTGTTATCGCCGCATTTTGAGAATACCTTGGCAAGACCATGTAACTAATGAGGAAGTCCTAACCCAAATAAATGAAAAAAGGACCCTTATTGCATCCATATCCGCTAGGAGGGCACGCTGGCTCGGACACCTGCTTCGGCATGATAACATAGTCAGCTGCGTCATTGAGGGGACCATGGAAGGCGTAAATCGACGGGGACGGCCACGAGACTAATATCTCCAACAAGTTAAACATGATTTGGGGATAACGTCCTATGTGGACCTGAAGAGGGCATGTCAAAATCGCGGAGATTGGAGACATCGCTGCAATATGTGCCAACCAGCCATCATCCGGCTGTAACTTGAAGAGAGTAAACCCATTGTTGTCTAGTGTAAGGTAATTTATTTGGGGGGGGGGGGGGGGGGTTCGGATCCTCTGACCCCTGACCCCCCCCCCCCCATAAAATCAGCCCTTGATGAGGTGAGCAAGATTGTATAGGTAGAATGTGTACGTTACACGATGCCCTTGAAAGTCAAGTCTATGAGTTTGAGTCCCATTCTGTCAAGATTTGTGTCGCTCTTTTTGGATATAATGTCCTGAGTTGGTAGCCTCTCCAACATAGGGCTATTTAATGTTTTTATTCTTCCGTGACTTGTTTGCGGGCCATCGCATATAGTTTAACGTACGCACCGATTATATTTTGCAAGTGAATGCTGGGCAAAACAATCTTGAGCCAGTCATTCGAGTACGAAGAAGTGTCTCATTCCGTTTGAATACGGCCATGCAGCGTGTCTTGCTTGGTGGGAACACTCAGGAGATGCAGGAGCTAATGGAGGAGTTGTAGCAGAACCATGAGGACTTTCAGGATCAGTGGGAGGACTTGCCGGAGGAATAGGAAGATTAGGAGGTGAATGACAGAATAATAAATGGTAATTGGTACTTACATAATGGAAACACCTCCGGGTCTTGAAACTCTTCAAAAGTCTCCACCCTCTCCTTGCTATACTCCTCAGTCTCGTTAAACGTGACCGGACTGCCCCGCGAAGTCTCCTTCATCCCCCTAATTATCCCCCGAATCTCCCTCAACTTATCCGCCATTTTCTGCTCCGTCATTCGGCACTGTTCCGACGAACCATGCAGCAACTCTTCCTTGCAAACTTCCCACTTCTTATCGACTCTGCGGCAGTCCTCAAGGGAGAAACCTCTCTTCATGTTACTTTTCAACAATTTCTCACGGAGTTGCGGCGCTATTCCACTTACATTTACTCTCTCATTACTCTTCTCATTACAATTCTTCTCAACTTCATTCCTCTGGGATGACGTCCCATCTAAACTTTCCTCGCTGATAAATAACGCTTCATTAACACACTTGTTGCTTTTAGTATTCTTCCCTGCATTACCGGCTCCCTCTTTTCCACTAGGCTTGATTTCTCTACTTGATTCAACAGTGGCTCTTGAGTGTTCTTTGGCACTTTTAACTTCAATTTCAAAATCTCTGAGTGGGAATGCAACTCCAGCATTTCTTTCTCTCTCCAAGAAATGAGTTTCTCCTGATTTTCCTCTACTAATTCTTTCTATAGATGAAGAGCGACTGTCAATTCTATCAAAATTGCCCATTTTAGAACTACGTACATTTTCAAAAGCACAATATTCTTCTCTGCCTTCGCTCTTTGTAGAATTTGCCTTATCGGTTGTGACTTCATTCTTATATTCATTTTTCACAAATGGGTTATTTCTTCCAGCTTCAGTATCACTACCCATTTTTTCAATATTCTTGAAATGCATCGAGTATTGATTAGTTGATCCTTCACTTCCATTGGCCTCTTTTTCATAACAAGAGCGGGTAACTGTAGGATTATTACCATCAGACCTACGCTCAATTTTCGTAATATTTTCATCTGTAAATGTACCATAATCATCCAATTCATCATCATCATCCCTTTTATTGGCAGTACCTACAACATCACTCCATTGTTCATCAGTTTTTCCGCCATCAAAATCTTTTGTATGAATAACACCCCTCGTGACAGTTTCAGAAGTGCCCTCGCGTCGGAAATGCTCGTTTTCGCGATTTGATGGATCGGTTGTAAGGGTTTGATAAGTCTTTTTGAAAGTAGCCTTTTCCTGCTCAACGTGTTTGCTAAAGTATGCGGTTTTCCAGCCTTTTTCACGGTCGGTTATTGCTGAGCTTAAAGGGTTTTGCTGGGCAGCACCTGCGGCAGGATTTATGGGATCGCGACGTGACTGATCTGTTTCGTGTTGGCTGCTGCTGCGGGTTGGTTCGTCTGATTCTTTGTAATGCCTGAAAAAAATATTGAATTGGTCTATGTATATATATTATTATATATATATATATTGCCGGTTTTTATGTCGGAAATATTATTAAAATTATCAAATTATTAATATATTGTTTGAGGCCAACATTCTTGTATTTGCAATTAAATATTTGTCAGTTGGGCACGATACTACAATATGTATATACAGTATAAGTACTAATCGCTAGATTCCGGAAATTTAACCAACGATAGGCAAAAAAAAAATTATTTTCCTACTGTACCTTTTGCATTCAATGGGTACCGTAATACAATATAATATAAATATAATAGGCCTACATACAGAGTAGCGTGTACAGTAGCTTGGTTCAATATAATTACAATGATGTAGAATCAGTAGAATCCGTGATTATTCGTTCTGAAAGCGTACTTCCAAACGTTTAGTATACATCTGCGGTCGACATCTTCAGTGACTTCTAAGATTGTATCTCAGATGGCTCAGCAGCAACAAGCGTTTAGATGAAGTACGTATTCAGAATGACTACGGCCTATCATCCCAGATTCTTCTGATTCATCAAGTAGTTTGGTTCACTCCTATATGTTCTTAAAAATATCGAATTTTTATAGTTAGATTAGGTTATGAAACAAAGTATATTTTTCCATATAAATTGAAAAATACAGCGCTTTGCCCAGTGATAAGATATCTTGTCACTCAGTGGTTGAAGATTATATCTACATAATATGTATGATGAATTTATTAGTAATGATAATATTGTTAATTTAATCGTGAAAAAGTATCTGAAAGTTGTTAGTTTCGTGCAGGCCTACTATAGTTTCCTAAATTTCCTGGTAAGATCTTATCTGGACTTTTCCCATTGAAAGCAGTCAGTCACATATTATGGCTAAAAATATGACGAAATAATTAACTAATGTGTGTTGTTGCAATGTATAATTGTCCAGATCTAATAGATGTTTGGTAATGGGGTCAGCAGTGATTTGGAAGCGGGTTGGTTGATAGAATTGAACGTCGTCACGGGCCTCTGGTGCTGCTCTGTCTGCGGCAACAAGATGATAGCTAGATGCGATGAGGTATTGCCCCTCAAAACATATTTTATAAATTTTATTATATATACGCCACGCCTAGTTGTTTACCCGCGTTTCTTTAGAGTTTAGCCAGACGATAGGCAAGTGCCGAAACCATGGTTACCTTTTTATTTTTGAGCAGTACCTACCTACTAACTTGACAAAGTTACGCGTGTTTATTTATTATATATAGGTACTATAAATCACTCTGCAAAGGCGATTTCACGAGCAACGGACTACGCAGAACGAACTTCGATGGGGAGGTTGACGCAATATACCACGCAGCGATGAAAATACGAGGGTACACATCCAACAAGAAAATTGTCTTCCTGTCAGACTCAACCTCGGCTCTGCAAGCATTATCTTCTCCCGTGGCACATGAAAGCGACCTTGTGGCGAGATGTAGGGAGGCTCTGCACCAACTTCAAGCCGACACAGAGCTTTGCTTGCAGTGGGTACCTGGTCACTGCGACCTATACGGCAACGAGTGCGCGGATAGACTAGTGAAAGCCGGCTGTGATCTCCCCCAACAAGTACTACCGACCACCTACGCTGCTTCGTGCAATGCCATCAGCAACGCCATCAGGAGAGCTGTCCAAACAACCTGGAAAGCGGCTGCTGCTGGCAAAAGATGGGAAGAGATCACATCAAACTCCATACCGAGCATGCTGTCAAGGGATGTCGCTGTGGCCACTTTCAGGATGCAAACCGGCCACGACTATCTCCAAAGCCATCTGCACAGAATGGGACTCGTCGACTCACCTACCTGCCCCCTCTGTAATGAGGCTGAGGGCACGGCTGACCACCTGCCAAACTGCAGAGCTATGGACACAAACAGCAACAACAATGAAGACTCCTTGCGACAACGGTCAAGGCTCTACTGGGCGACACGGCGCCAAATGGCAGAATTGCCACGGACGGGCGTTGGATGACCTGACCTGACCTGACGAGCAACCCTCCTGTAAACAGATCTATTATGTCCAGGTCAAAAATATTGCTTGATGCTGACGTCATCAGAACTTGGCTAAGCAACTCACGTTCAAACTCTTCCCCTTGGTCCTATCACGCAATGGCGAGCGGGGGGGGGGGGGAGGTCGGCCCATTTCTTGTATTAAATGGAATTGCTGAACACTCCTAGAAGAGAATAGTACTCAAACTGGGTAAACAGGTCAGAATGCATAGTCATTATCAGATTTGAAAGTAAGCGAGGCCTGTATTTTTTAGCAGAGTGGCAGTTCTTCTTCTTCTTCTTCTTGAGTTGCGATCTATTGATTGGTTTGCAGCGAGCAGGACGTATGGTCCTATATAAATTAACATGTGTAAATGTATAAAAAGAACCGGTCCGAGTTTACTCGAACATGCTTTCGAATTTATCATAATTAGTAGATAGAGAAAATGAGTTACTCAATTTAACACCTAAAACATGCCTGAAGGTAGAAATCATCGATAGAAAGGTTTCGCAGAGAAATTATTTTTTAGTCATTTTTCATTAAAATTTAGTTATTTTTATTTTTTAACCCCCAGAAGCAACCTATCAAGGGGAAAGCGACCCCACGCATTTCGTTAAAATTAACAACGACTACAATATATGTGAATTTAAAAGAAATCGTTGGAGCCGTTTTTGAGAAATAATTTTTTTAGAGTTTTTTGAGAATAAAACCCCCCCAAATTAAGTTAGCCCCAAATAAAAAAATTGTTCCGAGGTATGATTTTTGTGAACGTACATGCCAAATTTCATCAAGATGGACCGAGTAGTTTGCCCGGAAATCGACGCACAGACAGACAGACAGACAGACATTTCGTAAAAACCACTTTTTTGGGTTCCTGGGACCTCAAAACGTGTAAATCCGTAGAAATCTCGGAATCGAAAATTTCGACCGTCACAAAGCTTTTCCTTATACTACGTATACATTGGAAAGCAATAATAAATAACAAATAACTAGGCTATGTACATAATCATAGCAGAGATAGTAAATCACATGACCATAACCATTCTGTACTACAACTGAGATCCTAAAAATATAAAAATATATACCGGTACCTAAATTTAAATAAACTTGTAACACTAAACAATTCATTAGATTGGCAGTATAGTTCAAACGTCAGGATGTCTAGCACCTAGTACCTATAGTTCTGAGGGGACCGAGTGTAGGGGTTATATCAGGGACTGATCCAGCCCATTGGGGGTAGAGTGTAGTTGTGTGTTAAAATAAAACATACATTTGTAAAATTTACCTACATAATTGTCCCCCCCCCCCACTCCTGAGAAATATTTAAATAATGCAAAAAAAAACAGGTCGTTTCTTCGGGATTGTACGCACCTAGTATTCTGCCGCTTGACGCCTCTGCAGACTGCCCAGGACGAAAAGAAGAAGGGCTTTAAACTCGTAGATGTACCTGTACGCATGCGTTTAGTGACAGTTTAGGTTAAAATGTTGGAACAAGGAGTATGGCGGTCCCTATCTATCATTTCTTGGGTACAGTTATTATTTATTTTGTAAAAAAATTGGTTGTCTGTAAGTCGGTTGTAAGACGCCCATTCCACCGACCGGCTAGGGCTATTTACAAAAACGGTGACGTGGTAGCAGACATTCAAGTCTTAGGCGGGGTTTCCACCGACCTCGCATTGCAGAATTGACGGATTTTCCCTTATGCCATAGTTAAAATTGATCAATGATCATACAGTAAAATCACAAACAAACAAACAAACTAAAATTAAAAAATGGCGTCATGGGATATGTTAAGTACAAACATTTTAATAGATTTCTATAAAATGAAAAATTCTAATTTCCGTCAATGTCATTTGCATTCTGCAAAGCGAGGTCGGTGGAAACGCCACCTAAGTCTTGAATGTCTGCTACCACGTCACTGTTTTTGTAAATAGCCCTAGCCGGTCGGTGGAATGGGCGCCTTAAGTCGGTTTACGGACGATAGTTTTACGTGACAGCGCCTAAATTAACTGATTAACTTAAATAATATACGGCTGGAAAGAGAAAGAAATGTGGAAAAGCCCGTAGAAACCCGTAAGTACTTTGAATTTTTTATACAGAGATATAGATATAGAAAGAGGCCTATTTTTGTTGAAAATCGTGCGCACAACCTGACGTTTTACACCCCAAAGCGAAACCCCTTGCTTGATCACCACAAATATAGCATGGCATGAAAGAGGACGAATGGACGAAGACATGGGTGTAATTGAAATTGAGATAGGCCTCCTACATCTGCCCAAAAACGACATTTACTAAGATGCAGCGGCAGATCGTTGTCAATCGTAACTGATTGGTGTCAGTGATTGGTGTTAGCGACCCGCGTTACACTATTTCGCAGATGCACCCAGTCGTCCAGCCAGCGCTCATCGATTTATTAGACGTGGTCAGACGAATCGGCACCAAATTCTCAATTTCAGATATTTCTCGCCCGTGTCCAGTTTGCATCTATACCACTCATGAGCGGAGTTCTTTGGATACACAGGGTTGAAAATAAATAAGCCTACCTTTGTTCCATTGCTGTAGGAGGACCGACAGCAGAGAGCAGTAAGATCCAACTAATGGACAGCCTTCATTGCATACCATACGAGAGCAATTAGCACAAGCATGCCGAACATTAGGTCATACGGCCGACATTTAGGCCTTATTGGAACTAATCGCCTAATAGCTCATCATCTACTACTGTCGACACTCCCACTAAACACCCATGAATAAACGAGTCTATTGAGTCGGCTTGGCCCAGTGGTGAACGACTCCGACCGTCAATAGGGAATGAACACGTTCGATTCCATTTGGAGGCAAATTTTTCTTAGATAAGTACAAACCACCACAACTAGGCTATGCAACTAACATGTAGGCCTATTAGCCCAGGGTAGATAATTTTTTTTAAGACAATATATTATAGTAGAATGAAACCCATTGGAAATGGAAGGTAATATGACAGACATTAAAGGAAAAATAAATTACGGGCGATCTGAGTTCGGGGGGTAGGTAGGGGTGGTTTTTAAAGGTGAAATACGGTAAATATTCATTTCCAACAAAACTAAAAGTCCTATGGAAAAACGTTAAATAGCAAAAAGGTAGGTAATAAGAAGATGTACAACTTTAGCAATTACACATTTTTCATATAACCTCAAATTTTATGAGAAAAATGCCAAAAACCAGGGTTTTGGTTTTTTATTTTTAACTTTCACAAAAAAATGTTTTTTCACTTGAAAATTAGGGTAAACTTACTTTTTTATATTATAAATACACTATAATGTTTTTGATTTAAAATATTAATTTTTTTCAACTAATTTTGATTATACATGGAAAAAGCAGCCTAATTTTCAATCGAAAACTCTCACGTCAAAATCTCGATTTTTTTTTAAATTAGGTTCGATTTTTGTTTGTTGAAATCTCTACTTTCCGATGGTATAAAGAACATTATATTACTGTGCAAAATTTTCATAAAAAATACAAAAAACCAAATCGAAAAATGATGCCTCTAATATATTGAAAACATAGTCCGGTCAATTTAGTTTATCAAAGCCCTGTTTTTATATATGTGTCAATCAGCTCTGAAACAAAAATAGTAATATTTATACAACCTAAAAAAATAAAATCGATTGATATTTTGGTGCGATATTAGATGCGAGTTATTGTAATTTTTGATGACTAAATTGACCGGACTATATTCTCAATATTAGAGGCATCATTTCTCGATTTGGTTTTTTGCATTTTTTATGAAAATTTTGCACAGTAGTGTATAATGTTCTTTATACCATCGGAAAGTAGAGATTTCAACAAACAAAAATCGAACCTAATTTTTAAAAAAATCGAGATTTTGACGTGAGAGTTTTCGATTGAAAATTAGGCTGCTTTTTCCATGTATAATCAAAATTAGTTGAAAAAAATTAATATTTTAAATCAAAAACATTATAGTGTATTTATAATATAAAAAAGTAAGTTTACCCTAATTTTCAAGTGAAAAAACATTTTTTTGTGAAAGTTAAAAATAAAAAACCAAAACCCTGGTTCTTGGCATTTTTCTCATAAAATTTGAGGTTATATGAAAAAAGTGTAAGTGCTAAAGTTGTACATCTTATTACCTACCTTTTTGCTATTCAACGTTTTTCCATAGGACTTTTAGTTTTGTTGGAAATGAAGATTTACCGTATTTCACCGTATGTTCCTATTACGGTCATGGTATGATACGGTGTAGTGGGCAGACTCCTTAAAAACCAAAACCCTGGTTTTTGGCATTTTTCTCATAAAATTTGAGGTTATGTGAAAGAAGTGTAATCACTAAAGTTGTACATCTTGTTACTACCTACCTTTTTGCTATTTAACGTTTTTCTATAGGACTTTTAGTTCTGTTGGAAATGAATATTTACCGTATTTCACCTTTAAAAACCACCCCTACCTACCCCCCGAACTCAGATCGCCCGTAATTTATTTTTCCTTTAATGTCTGTCATATTACCTTCCATTTCCAATGGGTTTCATTCTACTATAATTTAATGTTTTTTTTCACCATTTTTCAGGGGATCTACCCTGGGCTATATTGGAACTAAACGCCTAATAGCTCATCATATACTACTGTCGACACTCCCGTTAAACACCCATGAATAAACGAGTCTATTGAGTCGGCACTCGGCTTGGCCCAGTGGCGAACGACTCCGATCATCATTCGGGAAGGAATAAGTTCGAATCCTATTTGGAGGCAACTTTTTCTTACGTGCTGTACATGTGTGAACAACTTACTGTAACACAATAGTAGGCCATACAAAGAACATGTAAGCATATATGCATATATATATTATTTCAGTTACAGTATACTGTAACTGAAATAATAGGGAAGAAACAAATTCAAATCCCTAATTGAGTCAATTTCTTTGGCATATTGAAACATTTTGTACGCACAGCCATAGCGCAATATTTATTGTACATCATTCAACAATTCAAACTTAACAAAAGAACCGGTCCGAGCTTACTCGAACAAGCTTTCCAATTTATCAAATAGTAAATAGAGGAAATGGGAAATTTCACAGTAAATAATTTTCCTATGGTTAAATTTTTGTAGGGGGGGAGGTCCGTCTGACATCACCGGAGGCGAGGTAACCTCAATATATTTCAAAACCCTTATGCCTTCATTCTATCTAGTGTACGCTGCAAACATTATTTCAGGGGGGGGGGACTCCTCTCTGGCTCCCCTATCCCAAAGCACTGAATTAATCGATCGATGGCATTGCATATTGTAGAACGGGCAGACACATTATAACATATTGTAGTAAATAATCGCAGAGCACGCAATGTATTGGACCGTGAATTTTCTATCATTTCATCAAAAAAATAATTTTTTGCATGAAACCAAATATCTTTTTCGGAATGCAACCTGTTCAGTTTTGTTACTTTATTTAACACCTAAAACATATCTGAAGGTAGAAATCATCCTTAGAAAGGTTCCACAGAAAAATATTTGTTTAGTAATTTTTAATTAAAATTGAGTTATTTTTATTTTTTTACCCCTAGAAGCAAGCTATTAAGGGGCAAGTGACCCACCGCATTTTGTTAAAATTAATAACGACTACAATATATATATATGTGACTTTAAAAGAAATCATAGCCCAAAATAAAAAAGTCCTGAGGAAGGCCTATGATTTTTGTTAACCGACAAGCCAAATTTCATCAAAATCGACCTAGAAATCGACGAACAGACAGAGTGACAGACAGACAGACAGACGGACAGATAAATCGACCTAGAAATCGACGAACAGACAGATTGACAGACAGGCAGACAGACAGACAGATATAAAAAAAAACTGGGACCTCAAAACGTTTAAATCTGTTGAAATCTCGGAATCAAAATTTTTGAACATCACAAAGCTTCGCCTTGCACGTATACATTGGAAAGCAATTATACGAAAAGTCTAATTACAAAGGCTTTCACGGCCGGAGTTAGGTGACGAAGCAGTCAGTGGCGTGGCCAGAAATTGTTTGGGGTGGCGGGGGGGGGGGGGGGGTTCCAGTTTTCATGCAACACGATACGATAGGTTTTCGAATGGGGTGGTGTTTCGGTGGCGCCCCCCCCCCCAAAATAGTGGAATTTACGCACTTTGAAAGCAGTTATGCACATATTTTACATGACTTGTGAGGAATATTACAGCTAACAAGGGGGCCCGGGGGCTACCGCGGTGAATGTTTTTAAAAGATAAACCAGAAATAGTTTGGCGGCAAAAAAAATTTGATTTTGCAGACTTTATTTAAAAAACTGGAAACAGGGGGACCGGGGTCTCCCCGAGGATTCTTTTAACATAAATATCTGAAATTTTTTCGGTTTTGCTATATTTTGGGGGGGATCCAGACCCTGCTGACCCCCCCCCCTTGGCTACGCCACTGGAAGTATTAGAATCCAGAATGATATGCCGTGGTCGTTCTGAAAGCGTATTTCCAAATAATACAGTTGTTGAGAAGTTTAAATAAATATTGGCCAGCCCTGGGAGACATACAAACAGCCATGGCGTTCAACTTGCGATGAGGCAGTCTGCCGTGGTAAGGCAGTTGTGGTGGGTTGAGTTGCTGCCCACAGTGTATTATAAAAAGATCGCAAGATTGACACCGGTGAGTTATATACCTACGATGCAACAGCGTATTTGGGGCTTTTATCGCATATGTTATAATTAGACTGCTAGTAGGTACCTACTTACTATAGATGCAGTCATAAATTTTAAATATTTTGCCTTATCTGTAAGGGCACCGCGTAGCTGCGTTCTCGATAGGCTGTATGCCGATAGTAGGCTGGACAGACAATCAAAAATGGTTGAAACCAGAATCCCGGACACATGCAAAGAAGAGAATTTCGCTTATAAGCAAAACATAAAATTGTCACCATTCATAAGAGGCAACTTGACCCCTCTAGAACAGTCCCCTGCACTTAGCTTATGGATATGGAAGTCTCCCTTTTTTGAGGTCATGACACAGGCAAAGAGAAAAATTTCGCTTATAAGCGAAACATAAAGCTCAAATTGACTCAACGTTTTAGTTAAAAAACGTTTGTATGGGAAAAAGGAAAGGGTTGTTTTTAGGGGGTTTCCGGCAATTATTCCATTTTTTTTGCCGTAAACGGTAAAAACCATCATTGAACTTCAATGAACATTAAAAAAAAATGAATTGTCCAAATTGGTCCAGGCGTTGTTGAGTTATGCGCTTACCAACATTATTATTATTTATATTATATTATTATTATTATTATTTATAATTATTAATTATGCTCAGTTTATTCTATTATTCCATTATTATTGTTATGATTTATAAAATGTTGTTATGCCTAAAGGTATTGAAAATGACAGCTTATTCTCTTAAATAGGTACCTATGTATAAGAACTCTTTCTTTTATATTTTAATTGTCTATAATGTATTGTAATTGTATTTATGTAATAATATAATATATCTCTTATAGATTGAATCGTCTAACCGTTAGACTCTATAACGTCATAACTGTATTATTACATATAGATACAGTATATACATAGTACGGTTTGTAAACGGCATAGGACCATACTGCGAGGGCCCTTCAGGACTTTTGAGTTCGTGATGGCCCCCAAAGGTCGCCCCTTCTCTGTAATTAAAAATACTGACTTTTAATTAATTGTTTTTATTGCTTGAAATTTCAGAAAAAACGAGATGGCGACCGCGTTGCCCGGAGATGACGTCCCCAATGAAGAAAACGCAAGCTACCGTATACTGAATCTCATAGCTAAAGTGGAAAATATAAGAAGAAGCGATGTTGCCAGCAGCCAAGGTGACATAGTTGCTTTCGTTGGTCTTACTAAATCAGGCAAGAGTACATTGATAAATTGTCTTATGGGGAGTCCATTAATAAGCCGGAAAGATCCGGTAACTGAGGACACATTCATTGAACAAGACGTCGGAGCTAACGGGCCAAAAATTGGCGTGGGAGGCGAGTCAGAAACAGATGATCCTCAAAATTACGGCTCCTTACCGGGTAGTAACTTGGTAATGTGGGATTTTCCCGGATTCGGTGATAATAAAGGTACCGATCAAGAAATTTTGAATGCTGTTTCGTATCAGAAGATGTTGCGTGCGCAGAACAGCGTTCGGTTTGTCGTCGTTGCCTCTTACGCACTGATTAAGGGGGACAATCCTTTGCCATTCTTTGAATTGTTGCATCAATTGCTTCATATTTGTCCGGATATAGCACAGAGCTTGTGTGTTGTTGCCTCAAAAGGGGAAAAGGGTAGTGTTAAGGGTTTGCTAGAAAAAGCACTGTCGCTGCAATTTCCACATGCCGATGATGACAGACGAGAATTGGTGTATAAGAGTCAGCAGTTGATACGGAAATTGTTGCAGAATAGAGCGTGCATCGATTTCAGAGCGCCAAACATGGATGACGATGTTTCAACGATGCGCTACGAAATGCCCAACAAACAGGAATTGGTTGATTGTATTGTGAAGTTGAGGGGAGTGAAAGTGGGAGATATACCTCTTATTATAAGCCATGAAGCGAAGTGTGACATTTCTGGATACTACGAGGTGCTTTACAATGCTATTAAGAAGAAGATCGACGAGTTGTGTGAGGCTTTGAACAAATATATGGATTCAAAAGGGATTAATGTGTTAGACGGTACTCCTGTAGATAGGTTGAATATTTACCGAAGTGGTAAATCAGAAGTTGAGGCTATTCTAGCAAAATCTACGGATTTTGAAACTTTTTTTGAAGCAGTCAAAGACTTAGGGATTGGAGGCAGTTCTGTGTTCGCAGAGCATGTTGCAAGATTCCGTTTTATTGAGGAGCTACAATATTTTTACAAAGTTACTGACGAGGCGCCTCGTGGTGTTGACGAATTTTTCGATACTGTACGACTTTGTCTGAGCAATGGGGCGTCGCAGTTTAGTTCGCTCATTGCTCATTCTGAGGCCTGCTCCAATGAGGAGAAAAGGAGAGAGGAGGAGTGGCAGAAGCGACATGAGGCGGAGGTTGACGCACTGATGGAGGAATTACGGAAAACCAGCGAGGCTAACTCTCGAAATATTGCAGCTGCTGCTAGTGTCCGGCCTTCTGGTGGTATTTTTGCTGTAATTGGGGAAACAATCGAAAAGATGCTGGATGTAGTGATTGAGGTGGTTTTAGACAAAGTTGTTGACGCCATTCGAATTCCCGGCGTGCCAAGAAGACGGAGTTTGCGTGACCCAGGACATGGAACACCACGATTCTAACGTCTCAACAATTATGCACAATAGCACAATTAATAATTTGACTTGCTGTCTATTTTGAAGTCTATATAAGTTATAGGGTGAAAACTTTCTATGCCATGTTTTTTTATAACAAGATCTCAGTTTACAAAATTTGATAAAAATTAACTTGACCTAGAATTTATTAAGCTTGAGCTGAGGTTTTCATAACTTAAGAATTTCTAAGATAGTGAACGCTCAGCTACTTCCATGAAGGCATAAACAACGTTTAAGAGTGTCAATAGCTTCATTTTTGGACTGCTTTATTTAAACTGTACTGATATTTTACGATTAAAAGTTTTGTGGTACTTGACTTTTGCACTTGAGATAAGGGATGTAAGCTTTGCCAGATAATTTGTAGGTAAGCCAGCAGCCAGCTATTATGGCAATTTGGGATAAACTTACGGAGTTTTTTTTTACGGTGTTGATATATGCGCGGGAAATTCAAATTTACAAATTATGCTCTATGTAACTGCAAAGCCGAATGAAGAACCAGTAGAATCCGGGCTGATGGGCCGTCCGTTGTCGAAATGAAAGTGAAGTCTGACGATGTCGACCGCAGATGTTGACGAAACGTTTGGATGCCACTTTCATTTCGGCCACGGCCCATCAGCACGGATTCTACTGGTTCTTCAAATTATGATCTACCTATAAAGAGAATTTTAGTATTTTTTCTACAGTAATTGAAGGAAATACTTATAAATATGAAATATAATAAGAATTTTAATTAATATGTATGCATCAAAGGTAGAAAAATGAAAACTCTCTAAAAATATAGCCGCGAATTAATTTATCAATTTGAATTTCCCGCTCATTTCGCATTCATTTGTTTAAAACAATTATATTATGTTAATCCCAAATCACCATAATTAATAGGGCTACAGACATAGTGTATAGCGCATGTGTAGGCTATGTAAATATAATAAATTAATGGTAACAATTGAACAACCAACAGATAAAATTGACAACGATATGTGATTAAAAATTTGCAATAACAATATATACAATCCGATGTAACATAATGTTGGGGTGGTAGCCTACGGCCCCTAACGTTCACTTGAAAGGTTCGAGTCGCGGACTTTCTTTGTTTTCTGACCATTCTTGGGAGGTAGGTACGTGTACAGCTGGTCTTCTTAGTCGAGTGTAGGATAGGGACTAACTATAGACCAACTTAGTAAAGGAAGAAAAAGTCGGTATTTAGTTATTTATTTACTTATTAATAAAGGACCTAGCGGATACGATGCATATATTTTTATAACTGTGACTCCTGTACCCTACCTCTTGGTGACAATATTATGGAAGCGCGTAATGAGTGAATAGATAGCTGATAGAGTATCGAGTTTAGGGCGAAAAAACCCAGCCTTTTCTGTTCAGGGCGCTCTTTTGTCCTAAGGTTGGGAAACTGGCCCCGGAGGCGGAGGAATACTACAGCATAATGATGTAGAAGCCAGAAGACAACGGGAAACCACTGTAATATAGTTCCCTAGTACAGTCATCATGACTAAAATTGCCATGATGATCGTCTTCGATAGAAGAGGCATTAGCAGAAGAAGAAGCCTAGCTGTAGCTTATTGATATTAAATTAGTTACATAGGCTACCTATTAATCCACTACACGTATATATAGTATTTAATGTAATTTTACTAGCCCTGGGGATACAACCAAGTCCTTCACGAGACATGCTGCAGCACACATCTTACTCTAAGTGTAAATAGACAGCTGAGATAATTTTGCTACACAGTGTTTAAACAGCGCTTAGCATTGGTCAATTGTAAATACAAGTTATCAATCAATATCATGTTATTTAAAGGTAAGTTAAGTACTGCTGCATCTGAGACATCTCTACTCTACCTGGGGAGGGACCTCCGTAGGGAACATGGACGCTCTACTCAGGCTCCAAAAGAGGGGAGTGCGCTACTTGCTAAAACTGGGACCTCGTGACAGTTGTCGCTCTCACTTCAAATCATTAAACATCATTACAGCCACAAGTCTGTACATATTTAGATGCATTTTACATATCTTAAAGCCTGAAGTGTGGGGGACATTTAAACAGAACGGGGACACTTACATCTCCAACACGAGGCAACGGGGAGACCTTGTAAGGCCAGCGCCACGCATAGCCAAGTGTGAGCGACTGGATCCTATACTACAAGGTTTCGCCTACCTTAGGAAACTTCCGTTTGAACTGAGAGCGGCGAGAAATGCTTCTAACTTCCCTAAATTGCTTTGAGACCATCTCTTAGAGAAAGCTGCTACGCTGTCACTGAGGCACTAGCACAATGACAATGACAGAACTACCTGATTTTGACGATATTTTGACGATGTTACTTTATACTTCCTTGTCAATTACTTGTAGATTACTTGCATTGTATAATTTAACAGAAATATATATATATTTATTCTATTACTGGTCCATCCATTTTTCTACAAACCTCTGTAATGCGCTTATATTGACAGAATCTTACTATTTGAAGTATGCCTGTCTGCCGGCTTCGAATAAGGCAAATATAGTCGGTTTTTTTCTAATAAAGCAAAAGGACGACTCCCATTAGGCCTAAGTCAAGTTTTGTCCATATAGCAAGTGGAAGAACCGGTCCGAGTTTACTCGAACATGCTTTCCAATATGTCAATTAGTAGATAGAGAAAATGAGTAATTTCGCGGTAAATAATTCTCCTACGGTTAAATTTCGGATATCTCGGGGGGGGGGGGGAGGGGGGGGTTGTCCACCTGACGTCACTGGAGGTGAGGTAAATTCCAGATAGGTCAGACCAACACATTACCGCACAGTAACAATGGCAATGCATTTGACCGTGAATTTTCTATCATTTTTTCAAAAAACCAAAATGTATTTTGCGAAAGCAACCTGTCCGGTTTCGTTACTCAATTTAACACCTAAAACTTGCCTGAAGGTAGAAATCATCGATGAAAGGTTTCGCAGAAAAATTATTTTTTAGCCATTTTTCATGAAAATTTAGTTATTTTTATT
This sequence comes from Psococerastis gibbosa, assembly GCA_963971405.1. NCBI lineage: Eukaryota > Metazoa > Arthropoda > Insecta > Psocodea > Psocidae > Psococerastis > Psococerastis gibbosa. The sequence continues at coordinate 33,103,637 of OZ020491.1, forward strand.
TTTTTACCCCCAGAAGCAAACTATCAAGGGGCAAGCGACCCCCCGCATTTTATCGACATTAATAGCAACTACAATATATGTGAATTTAAAAGAAATCGTTGGAGCCGTTTTTGGGATATAATTTTTTTAAGACGTTTTTCTGGAGTTTTTTGAGGATCAAAACCCCCCAAATTGAGTTAGCCCCAAATAAAAAAAAAATTGTTCCGAGGTATGATTTTTGTGAACCTACATGCCAAATTTCATCAAAATCGACTGAGTAGTTTGCCCGGAAATCGACGCACAGACAGGCAGAACGACAGACAGACAGACATTTCGTAAAAACCACTTTTTTTGGGTTCCTGGGACCTCAAAACGTGTAAATCCGTTGAAATCTCGGAATCGAAATTTTCGACCGTCACAAAGCTTTCCTATTTTATCAAAATCGGTCGAGTAGTTTGCCCGGAAATAGATGAACAGACAGACAGACAGACAGACAGACAGGCAGACAGAGCGACAGACGGACATTTTGTAAAAACCACTTTTTTGGTTCCTGGGACCTCAAAACGTAACGTAAATCCGTTGAAATCTCGGAATCGAAAATTTCGACCATCACAAAGCTTTCCTTGTACACCGTATAAATTGGAAAGCAATAAAGTTTATATTTTTGTACACTTTGATGAAGAACTCGAAAAATTTCCGGCAGTTTCTAGTTATTGGCTGTCTGATATCTCGACCACCCACCTTGTCTAGCAACTGTAACTTGTAAGGCAATGTAGCCAAAGGCGCCCACAGAAAATGTTCCAGGGGAGGCAACAGTGTGTAAAGTCAATATCTATAATTTAAAACAATGGTAAGGAAGTTATTTTTTAATGTACGGGGGGGGGGAGCCCCTCTTGCAGGCGCCTCTGAGTAAACTTCCACTTTGACATCTAACTTACAAAATGAAATACAATATTTGGTATACCCTGAACAGAGACCGTAACCTTGAAATGGCGATAAAGATCATTGAACCGGTTTTAGCCGATTAGAGTTACAGCATAGTCCGAGTGTGACATCTCAAATACTAAACGTAGCAGGCGCGCCAAGTTGAAGTTTTTATTGCTTTCCAATTTATACGCACATAGTATAAGGAAAGCTTTTATGATGGTCGAAATTTCGATTCCGAGATTTCAACGAATTTGCAAGTTTTGAGGTCCCAAAAACCCCAAAAAGTGTTTTTTACGAAATGTCTGTCCGTCGCCATGTCTGTCTGTCTGTCGCTCTATCGCTCTGGCTGTTCACCGATTTCCCGGCAAAATACTCTAATTTGTTGAAATTTAGCATGTAGGTTTACGAAAATCATACCTCGGGATATTTTTTTTTTTTGGGCTAACTCAAATTGGGGGGGGGGGTTATTCTCAAAAAACTAAACTAAAAAAGCGTGTAAAAATACTATTTCACAAAAACGACGGATTACACATGCGTCTACAAAACCTAATTATTATTTTTTCTGGCCATTATATTAAACCAACCCCCTTCCTCCCTGGCTTGCAGTCCAAGACATTTTAATTATATATTTTTCATGCATCTTAATTTTTATTTCGTGGTGAATTATTTTATTGTACATTATCCACTTCATGTGAACTTAAATGCGAGTAGGCATACAAAAAATACAAAAAATGGCAACGTCTTAGTCGGGGGGAGGGGGGCAAGTCGTAAGGGGACTGGAGTCCCCCCCCCCCGTACTTGGCACCGGCAACCTTGCCCCTTTGGTATAGCTACAGTAGACCTAAAGGTCACTATGTATTGACTGGTCACTTAAATGCATTGTACATTGTAAGGAACCTTTCCGGTTATCATTCCATGCTGCACGTTGTAACATAAAGCCTTCGTTTAAACTCACCTAAGAAGACCCGAGACCGCCTGCTTTACATGCCCTCCGCAGCATGGCCACAAAATGTATCAAGTGTTCGACTAGAACCAACAACTTTTCGGTTGACAGTCAGAGTCTGTTCCACTACCCTACATGTCCATTATCGATTCATCAACTGGGTCACATACTAAAGAACCGGTCCGAGTTTACTCGAACAAGCTTTCCAATTTATCAAAATTAGTAGATAGAGAAAATGAGTAATTTCATGGTAAATAATTTTCCTATGGTTAAATTTCCAATATCTCGGGGGGGGGGGGGGGGGGTGTCCACCTGACGTCACTCGTCACTGGTGGTGAGGTAAATTCTAGATAGGTCAGACCAACACATTACCACACAGCAATACTGGCAGGGCACGCAAAGCTTTTGAGCGTGAATTTTCTATCATTTTTTCAAAAACATTTTTTTGTACAAAACCAAATACTTTTTTGGGAAAGCAACCTGTCCGGTTTCGTTACTCAATTTAACACCTAAAACATACCTGAAGGTAGAAATCATCGATAGAAAGGTGTCGCAGAAAAATTATTTTTTAGTCATTTTTCATTAAAATTTAGTCATTTTTATTTTTTTACCCCCAGAAGCAAACTATCAAGGGGCAAGCGACCCCCCGCATTTTATCAACATTAACAACTACAATATATGTGAATTTAAAAGAAATCGTTGGAGCCGTTTTTGGGAAATAATTTTTTTAGACGTTTTTTGAAAATAAAACCCCCCCAAATTGAGATAGCCCAAAATAAAAAAAAAAGTCCCGAGGTATGATTTTTGTGAACCTACATGCCGAATTTCATCAAAATCGACGGAGTAGTTTGCCCGGAAATCGATGCAGACAGACAGACAGACAGACAGACAGACAGACATTTCGTAAAAACCACTTTTTTGGGTTCCTGGGACCTTAAAACATATAAATCCGTTGAAATCTCGGAATCGAAAATTTCGACCGTCACAAAGCTTTCCTTATAGCCTACTACGTATAAATTGGAAAGTAAAAAGTCTTCTTCTTATTATTATTCCCTCGTGCGCAGCGTAAGGTGGTCGCCCAGGGTATAAAATCCATGTGGGGAAAAGAGAGGAACAAAGAGTACGGTAATAATGGTGCACAGCTAGGACGGTAATCGACAGCTGTTTAAATGCGAATTTATGTGGCGCCAACGCTACAAGGATGCGTCAACAATCAGGCAAATTAAAAAAAAATATATTTGAGTGCTAACACTTTAAATGAAGTAAAATATACATTTCAATAATTTTACAAACTTACAACCCTGAGCAGAGCCTGTTGCCTAGCGTGTAGGCGTACATATCTCACAGCACCTATATAGGCCGTCTCTTCCAAAAATTCACTTCAATGTTTTGGTAAATGCAACCTTGGAATAGGCGCGGTTTCCACCGACCTCTAAGTGCAAAATACACATACGGTGACATGGTAGCAGATATCATTAATAAAGGCGGGGTTTCCATCGACCTCTCATTGCAGAATGCAAATGGCATTGACGGAAATTTTTGTTTTACTCTACGCCTTAGTTAAAATTGATCAATGATCATAGAGTAAAATCACAAACAAACCAAGCAAAATTAAAAAATGGCTTCATGGGATATGTTAAGTACTAACATACTAATAGATTTCTATAAAAAGTAAAATTCAAATTTCCGTCAATGTCATTTGCTTTCTGCAATGCGAGGTCGTCGGAAACCCCGCCTAAGTCTTGAATGTCTGCTACCACGTCACCGTATGTGTATTTTGCACTTATTAGAGGCCGGTGGAAACCGCGCCAAAGTGATACAAAACTTTTTCAACAGTTCAAAGTTACGATTGCGTGTAAGCCATCGGCTAGTTGAAGTTACAGTATGTAGCCTGTAGACTTAATTTATTAATTAATAAACTGATAAATAACGTAAGATATTTTCTCAAATTTATTAAAGTAAGCTATTTTGACCAGCCACTTATTCTAGTGTCCCTCAAGCAAACCTAACAGGCCTTCTTCGGTCTCTCGCACAGGAACCGTTTTTACCAGATATTTCTGCTGACGCAACAATGACTAACCTATTTTTATATTTTTTAAATGGATAATTGCGTACAGACAATTTAATGAATGCATCCGATTAACCTCATCAGTCGCCTCACTAAGTAACCTAATAGGTACTTGTGTCGAGTTACGACCCGTCTCCGATCGCAAGGTGTGTTGAGACTCGCACAAGTACAAGCACGCAACCAACTTGCCACCGAAGTCGCAAAATATATTTTCTTTATAATTTTTATTATATTATATATTATAATTGTATAGGCTACACTAGTCACTAACCGCCATCATTTTAAATTTTGGAACACCCTGAACAGAGCCGGTAACCCTCAATTGGTGATACAGAACGTGCAACATTTTCAACAGTTTTAAAGTTATGGGATGTCTGATATGGAGGCCACCCACAAAGCTACAGTAAGCAGCCTATAGACTCTTTACAGTTTAGGGAGACCTCAGCACTCAGCACATAATTTATTGCTGAGTCAGACTGAAATAGCTCGCCTCAGACGCAAGCTATTGTATAAATATTACAGTATAGTGCACATTCAGATTTAAAAAACAAAAAACAAAAACAAAAAACAGCTACTACACAGATTCAGGGCTTTTCTAACCAGTGTAGTTTTGTTATTAGAAAAATTTATAATATCAAAGATAGTAATTAATAAAAATAAATTTGCAAGAATTGCTAGTTCAAACGCAATAAAGCTAAAATATTTTATTAGGCTACTTCTTCATGGCTTCAAAATGTGAGTTTTTTCATTTTCCCATTTTTTAAAAAAATCTTATTAGCTTAAACTATCAGATTGATTTGATTGATTGATTGTACTTATATTTTTCGCGGGCCCTCCTATAGTTAAGTGTAAGATGGCTTTATAATAACTCTCACTCCGCCAGATCAGCTTAGTAATAGAACAAAAAGTAATTATTTATTTATTTTCAAGTCTTGCCTCTCGCTGAAAAATAGTATGACCCAATTTAAAGAAGAGTACCTATTATCTGGCAGCCCTCAAGGCTAAGGCTACCATTCGTCCCGTTTTTTTAGCTTATTGACCCGTGCCCCGGCAAATTGTTGTGGGGACGTGATAATGCCCCGTTTTTGCTTTCCAATTTATACGTAGTATAAGGAAAGCTTTGTGACGGTCGAAATTTTCGATTCCGAGATTTCAACGGATTTACACGTTTTGACGTCCCAGGAACCCAAAAAAGTGGTTTTTACGAAATGTCTGTCTGTCTGTCGCTCTGTCTGTCTGTTCATTGATTTCCGGGCAAACTACTCGATGGATTCCGATGAAATTTGGCATGTAGGTTTATAAAAATCATGCCTCAGGATCTTTATTTTTATTTTGGGCTAACTCAATTTGGGGGGGTTTTATTCTCAAAAAACTCCCAAAAAACGCCTAAAAAAATTATTTCCCAAAAATGGCTCCAACGATTTCTTTTAAATTCACATATATTGTAGTCGTTATTAATGTTTATAAAATGCGGGGGGTCGCTTGCCCCTTGATAGTTTGCTTCGGGGGGTAAAAAATAAAAATAACTAAATTTTAATGAAAAATCACTAAAAAATAATTTTTCTGCGACACCTTTCTATCGATGATTTCTACCTTCAGGTATGTTTTAGGTGTTAAATTGAGTAACGAAACCGGACAGGTTGCTTTCCCAAAAAACTATTTGGTTTTGTGCAAAATTTTTTTTTTTTTTTTATAAAATGAAAGCAAATTCACGCTCAAATGCATTGCGTGGCCTGCCATTATTGCTGTGTGGGAATGTGTTGGTCTGGCCTATGTAGAATTTACGTCACCTTCAGTGACGTCAGGTGGACGACTCCCCCTCCCCCCCCCCCCCCCGTGATATCCGAAATTTAACCATAGGAAAATTATTTAATTATTTACCATGAAATTAATCATTTGCTCTCTCTACTAATCGATAAATTGGAAAGCATGTTCGAGTAAACTCGGACCGGATCTTTTCATTTATCGAACAAATCGATAACTTATGAAAATAAATATGATATTTTGTAAGGCGGAGATTCCACAAACGTCAATAGTAATATTAAATGTTTTTGACGTGGTTGCAGACATTTTTTGACTGTCTAAAACTGTCTAATTGAACAGTTGTACTTAATGTTTGAATTTTACCGCCAAAGTTTTAAATCCAAGGCAAGGGCGTACCCAAGGGGAGGAGCTCAGCCGGTTCAAGGGAGATGGGACAAACTTACAAAAGAGTGTAAAATGTACCTACACTAAAAAAAGGCGAAAAAAGAATTCTGCTGCGTCGGTCGGCCTATTTTAGTGAGCTGTAGCCTACTTAACATGGGAATGAACACCACAAAAAGTTAGTTCAACCCGTTTTCTTGCAAAATAAAAATGGTAGGCTTACCTCAAGCCTGAGTGATGGTATCTTTAGAATTATACATTGGCGTAAATTCCAAAAATTTCTGGGGGAGGGGGGGCTTTAGGACCCCAAGACCTTGATCCCCCGGAGAAAGAAAATCGATAAATGGGCCCAAATTAGTGAGCTATTACGCATATTATACCCTGGAGAAAAAAAATTGATAAATGGGTTCAAATTTGTGGGGTTTTACGAATACTCTACCTTGGAGAAAGGGGGGCCCGGGGGCCTCCCTCGGAGAAAAATAACTGATGAATAGGCCCAAATTAGGAACTTTTTACGCATTTTGTAGGCAGTACAGTTGAGATTTTACCAACGAATAAACTTACCACTGAGGGGGGCCCGGGGGTCTCCCCCGAAGAAATGTTTTTAAAAAATAGGTCTGAAATATTGGGGTTTTAAGCATTTTGAGTAATTTATTATTGTGAAAGTACTTGGTCAATATGTTGATTTTTGCTTTCCAATTTATTTTCATTATGTCTCTCAAGTGAAATAAGCATACCAAGAATTAATTTCCCTTTCGTTATTCTGAATACTATGCCATTCGCCTCCATAACGACTTTGTCACCAGAAATCCTGGGGGGGGGGGCTACGGGTGGACCTGGGGGGGCCCCCAGGACCCCCCTCTTTACGCCAATGGAATTAGTCGAGAGACCAAAGAAGAATAAAATTTAATATTTTGGCCACCCCTTGCCGCTACACTAGCTTCCATATGCTCAGTTTCAGTTCTCACTCTGTGGATGGAGTTTGGCTTGCCCTAGGTTGTTTTCAGTGCTCTCTATCGGATCCCGTCTGGCACGGTGTGTGCAGGAAGTACCTACAGCAGCTTTTTGCTGGGGTTCTCATTGAAAAACAATGTTCCCCCCTAGAAAAGACATTACTCGAACCGTGTCCATTGGCGTAATTAAGGGGGTCGGGGAGGGGGGGGGGCTTAACCTCCCGAGGTTCTTGTCATGCCCCCCTTCAGAATTTTCGAAGAAATGAAACAAATTGGTTAAAAAAACTTAATAACTAAACGAAAAAATTAGAAGTACCTACGAAAGTTTTTTTGCAACAATAATTTAAAAAAAATTGACCATTTTAATGTACTAGGGATGTTCTTTTGTCGATGGTTATGTTTAAATCCCCCCAATTACACACTCGAATAATGGTCCAATATTCGATGCAATAAATATTGGTTGAAGAAAAATTGGAACGTGTAATCACAAAAATTCAGATTCAATCGAATATTCGATCGAATTTAAGACACACGCCTTTTTTTTTTTTTTTTTTTTTTTTTTTTTTATATAAGTTGGGGTACAGGTGTTACCTGTGTGCACTTAAGCCTATTGGCCTATTGTGCCCCCTACAACAAAGTATCTACATCACTTCTACATCACTTTCTCGAGGCCTATCTCCCTCACGAGAGCCAGGATCTTGAGGGGATTCAGAAGTGGTAGGTCTTTTACATGTAACTGCAAGCTTTCCGAGCATGCTGCTCTTCTTCGTGCGATTGCATCGCATCGCATCGCAGGTCCTCCGCACCTTCATTGCAGAATCTGCAAGACTATAGTTGTCTCCCTAAGAGACTCCAGATATTTAACCCCAGGACCAAAGACGCCAAGGCCTGTTCTTGGTTTGGTACTTCCTAGCCTAGAGCCATCAGTATACCACTTGATTGTGTGACTATTGAGAATTCCTGCTGATTCGCAGCATTCTTTCATTGTCCCTAATATAGTTTCGAATTCCCTCCTAAAACAGTATTTTGGATGGATTCTATCGCTTGGCATATCCAGGCAGTGGTCAGACGTAGTCAGAGAGGCTGAGTCTCTCTTAATTGCCCTTCCACTCCTAGTAATGCCATTTCTGCAGAAGTTTCCACTGCAACATGGAGGGGTGGGAAGTCCAGTACTGTCTCCATTGCTGCAGTGGGACAGGATTACATAGCCCCTGTAAAGCATCATGTTAGAGAATACGGGCTTCTGAATGTAGCCATAATTTGGATTATTCAGAGAAAAATTCTCATGTGGTTTGATTTTGCCATGTCCATGAAGCCATGACCAATGATATGGTTACAGCAGGAAAAGACAGCAGGAAAAGACACACGCCTTAAATTGGATCCAATAATTTTGTAAACAAACCAACCATGGCAACCGACGCCAACACGTAAACAAACGTTTTCAAAATGGCGCCTAATGTGAAGTGGATAATGGAAATGACCAAATTATTATTTGAATTAATCCAGGAAGAGGAGCATTTATACGATAAACTAAACCCAGATTACACAAATAAATTTAAGCGACTCTCTTCGCAAGAGAAAATTAATAGGAAGATTAATGATGCATTTATTATATTAATTTGTCTTCCCGTTGTCGCCTTCTGTCTTTAAAGGGGCTTAGCCCGCTTAGCCACAATCGACAGTGCCTAAATTTACTATTATCGCTAACAGCGTGACGAAGTTACAATAGAATATTTATTTCATTTTTAACCGCAAGGTACAATTTAATGTTGGATGTACGTTCTAGACGTTGTCAATAAATCAATACCGTAATAAATAGTCAAAAAAATTAGTTGTCCTGAATAGTCTAAATTATAAATTCCTGCACGGAGTAGGGGCAACTCTCCGCATTAAATTCATTCATTCATATTTTCATCCATGGCTAAAAAAGTTTGATTAGAAGATATTTGACACTTATTTCGTTCTTTAGACGTCAACAAAAGTTGATTTTGCTTATATTTCTTTCTCTTGCCACTTAATAAACGTGGCACAAGCCAAGAGTTTTTTGAGTGTGTAATACCTTCATTTTTCAAACAAATTGGGCCCAATATTTCTTCGGTCGAATATTTATTGGATCGAATAAATATTCGAGTGTGTAATTGGGGGAATTAGACGACTTTACTTTAACCTTTCTTGTCAATTACTTGTATTGCATAATTTAACAGAAATATATATTTATTTATTTATTTAATCTGCACTGCAACCATGCATATTAATATCTTAAAGTTTTTGGGATTCTAAACCTCCACTCCCCCCCCCCCGGATTTTGACAACTAGGGGCATGGAACACATGGGGTTTCAAATTGCTATGTTTTTTGAACCCGAGAATAAGAATAAGGTAACACTGGAAATTCAAATTGATTTAAAGTTATAATTATTGAAGGAAATAGCCTACAAGTAAACATTAAATGTAGCCTACAGGTAAATTAGTATCTACGCCTAAGGCAGAAAAAATTGAAAACTCTCCAAAAATATAGCCGAGGATTAATTTATCCATTTGAATTTCCCGCACATTTCGCACTCAATTGCATAAAACAATTGACTAAACACCGGTATTATGTTAATTCCAAATCGCCATGGTAGGCCCGCTAGATTATTACATAACAACTATTATTGATTTTGTAACGGTCCATGGGGGGAGCGGGGGGGGGGGGATGCAGACGTTGTGCACTGCACTGCATGCTTAGAAAAGCCATAAAAGAAGAAACACAGTTGCACGAACGAAAATCAAATCACTTTTCAGCATATTAATTGATAAGAAGTAGCTATTTCCTGAGCAGAATAAAATGGATTAACCCAGCGTATTTTTTCACAGATAATTGCCAAAGAAGAACGACAAGCTCTGAATTTGGTGACTGATAATTTGACAACAGAGTCGCTAGCTGTGAGAGTTCTAAGGGGCTATAAATAAAACAAAATGGTAGGAAAAAGCAAAGAGGAAAGCGACAAAGAGAAAACCGGCATGGAGAATAAGCAAGAAGAAGCCACCTTAAGAATTCTCCAACTACTTCATTGCGTGGAAAAATTAAGAACTTTAGATGCTAGCAATTGTGGAGGTAATATCGTTGTTTTTCTCGGTCCTACCAAGTCTGGAAAAAGTACTCTGATCAACTGTCTAATGGGAACTCCATTGAAATGTGTAAAAGATGCAGCGTCTGAAGAATGGCATATTGACCACGGAGAAGGCGGAAATGGACCGAAAATCGGGGTTGGTGGGGAATCCGAGACAGAAGATCCCCATAAATATGACAATCTTCCGGGCACTGACTTGGCTCTATGGGATTTCCCAGGTTTCGGCGATAATAAAGGGACCGATCAAGAAATTTTGAATGCCATATCGTATAAAAAGATTTTGTGCGCGCAAGAAAGTATCCGCTTCGTTGTAGTCGCGTCCAACACATTGATTACAGGTGCCGACCCATTGCCATTTTTCCAATTACTTTACAAGCTGCTCCACATTTGCCCGAACATTGCGCAAAGTTTGTGTATTGTTTGTTCTAAAGGTGAAAGGGGAAATCTGAAGCTAATGTTGGAGAAAGCCGCGTCTGAACCATTCTCTCATGCAGAAGACAATCAAAAGGAAATAATTAAGGAAAGTCAAAGGTTGCTTAAGGAAGTTATAAAAAATGGAGCCTTTGTAAATTTCAAAGCTCCAAAAATGGATGATGAAGATGCTTGTGAAGCGCCTTTCAAATTACCCAACAAGCAGCAGATTATTGATTGTATCAGCAAGTTACAAGGTGCAAAAATGGGAAATATTCCTCTTATTATTAGTGGCAATGCCAAACTGGGCATAACTGCATACTACGAAGCTTGCTACGCGGTTATCAAGCGAAGAATTGATGAATTGTGCGCCTTACTAAAAAGGTTTATGGACTCAAAAGGTATCCACGTAACAGAAGGTTCTCCAGCAGTTAAATTGGAAATTCACAAGAGCGGTAAAGCAATAGTTGAAGGTATTTTGGAAGTTTCTACGGATTTTAAAACCTTTTTTACGCAATCATGAATGCCGGTATTGGAATAAGCAGCGAATTCCCAGATTATATCGATCGATTCAGTTTCGTTGAGGATTTGCAGAGTTCGTACAAGATATCTGACCAGCCACCACGTGGCGAAGAAGAGTTCTTTCATATTGTGCGGCTATGTCTGCACAACGGTGTTGCGCAGTACAGCTCTCTGATCAAGCATTCAGAGGCCTGTACCAAGGAGGAGAAGAGGAAAGAGGAGGAATGGGCCAAGAATAAGGAGAAAGAAATCTCGGCACTGCAGGAGCAGTTGGAGAAACTTGCAAAAACCAATAAAGAAGCAATGGCGGCTGCTGCTGAAGCCAGAGGGGGTATTTTTACCATGGTTGGTAAAGGCATTGACACAGGAATTAAGTATGCTGTTAAAGGTACCGCGGTACCGGTAGATTATGTTTTTGACAAGGCTAAGGAATGTACTATAATGTAAGTCTGCGCCAATATCATGTTCGTTATTGGTATTTTTTTTCTTGGCTATACAATGATATCAGGTGGTGTTCATCTGAATGCCGCGCTACAATTTAGAAACAGACTTTGACAGACAGAGGATGGTTAAAGTATTCTTTAAAATTGGCTATTATCACAGATTTTTCAACCGGACCTTAAGTTAAGCCGGGTCTTTACTGTTGCGTACATTTTCATTTTATAGCTTTACAACTTTGAACAATCATTGTTACGATCAATATGACAGATACGGAAATAAAATGTCGACATGTTATAGTCTAATTTGAATTATTTGTAGACTTTGCAACATTTTGAAAGTCGTATTATTCGAGGAAATAAACATGTACTTTATGTATGTATGTATGTGCAACAGTATGAAATAAAATAATAATAAGGAATTTTTATTGTTTCTATTACTAAGCCAACCTAGCGGAGTTAGGGCTATAAAGCCCTCTCTTACACTCAACTAGGAAGGCCCGGGACCGCCTGCTTTACATGCCTCCGAAGCATGGCCAGAAAATGTAACCAGTATGGGACTAGAACCAACAACCTTTCGGGTGAAAGTTAGAGTCCGTACCACTTCGCTACATGTCTTGATGATTGCTGATGTTTGTTTTCCTTATGGCCTGCAACATAAATAGCCTATACGCACCATTAATAAATAACATCAAAATATGGATTATTGACTAAAGACTAAAGTTATAGGCAAAAATCTAGATAATAACGAATGAATTTTCCTATTTATCAATTAGTATAGGTCCCGAGGTAGAAAATATGGGTAGTTACGTGGTAAAGAATTGTCCTCGGGTTCAATTTAGGTAGCTCTATCCCAAAGCAGTCTTCCTTGCCATGGATTCCATTGTGGTAGGTATCGATTTCTATCGGTATGATACGAGTGCCTACCGTATATCATTACAATGTCATTAGCTCGAAATTGCAAGTTCCAATAATTGTAAATCGAAGAAACAGAACAGGTCTGAGTTTACTCGAACATGCTTTCCTATTTATCATATTAGTATAGGTACCGTGATAAATAATATGATTTTTCCATAGTAAATAATTATCCTTGGGCTACATTTCGGTTGTCTCGATATTCCCTACCCCAGCTAGCAAAAGAAAAACGAAAAAAAACCTTCAGTAGTCGTCAGGCCCGGATTAGTGCCATAGGCCTAGATTTTTGCTTTCCAACTTGTACGTAGTTTAAGGAAAGCTTTGTGATGGTCGAAATGTTCGATTCCGAGATTTCAACGGAACTACACGTTTTGAGGTCCCAGGAACCCAAAAAAGTGGTATTTACGAAATGTCTGTCTGCCGCTCTGTATGTCTGTCTCTCTGTCTGTCTGTCTCTCTGCTCATCTATTTCCGGACAAACTACTCGGCCAATTTTTATGAAATATTGCATGTAGGTTCACGAACATCATGCCTCGAGACCATTTTTTGCTTTCCAATTTATACGTAGTATAAGGAAAGCTTTGTGATGGTCGAAATTTTCGATTCCGAGATTTCAACGGATTTACATCATAAACCCAAAAAAGTGGTTTTTACGAAATATCTGTCTGTCGGTCTGTCTGTCTGTTCATCGATTTCCAGGCAAACTACTCTGTCGATTTTGATTACACTTGGCATGTAGGTTTACAAAAATAATATCTCGGGATTATTTTTTTATTTTGGGCCAACTCAGTTTGGGGGGGGGGGGGGGGGGTTTATTCTCAAAAAACTAAGAAAAAGTCTAAAAAAATTATTTCTCCAAAACGGCTAAATGATTTCTTTTAAATTCACATATGATGTAGTCGTTATTAATATTGACAAAATGCGGGGGGTCACTTGCCCCTTGATAGTTTGCTTCTGGGGGTAAAAGAATAAAAATAACTAAATTTTAATGAAAAATGACTAAAAAATAATGTTTCTGCGAAACCTTTCTATCGATGATTTCTACCTTCAGGTATGTTTTAGGTGTTAAATTGAGTAACGAAATCGGACAGGTTTCTTTCCCAAAAAACTATTTGGTTTGTGCAAAAAAATATTGCTGTGTGGTAATGTAATGTAATGTCTGACCTATCTAGAATTTACATCACCTCCAGTGACGTCAGGTGGATAACCCCCCCCCCCCCCCCCTCGAGATGTTATGTGGGATACCTATAGGTACCTACTAATCAATTATGTTTGGTAGTATATTTTGGCTACTCCTGGTTGTTATGCAGATTAGTATTGGCAGTTTGGCAGTCTCTCACTTTGTTTTGGTGACAAACGTTTACTCAGATACCAGGTTCAGTGAGTACCTACAGGCTACAGTATTAGGATATAGCCTAATACACTAGGTACTGTATTTTTAAACAGTCCCTATCTACAATAATATCTATATTCATTCAGGAGCGATAACACCTACCAGCCAAGGGGGGGGGGTGGTCTTACTGGGCTGCAGCCCCCCTAGCAAATGAATAATTGTCTGATGTTCGGAGAAATTACTTGGGCGACATGAAATAGTAATAAAACCGTGCAATATTTTCGAAAGTTTAAGTTTTAAATAATTAGGTAATATAATGTAGGAGGGGGGATGTATCTCGCCCACCCCTGGTCGCGACTGGATACAGTAGGCCTATAATGAATAAACTGTCTCTAAAAAAATTAATTGTAAATGTTTGTATACTCTGAGCAAAATCAGTAACCTTGGCATAGTGATAAAGAACAGCTAACAACATTTTCGACAGTTTAAAGAATATCTTTATACGTAAATGTACCCTGTATATGCTAGCTTCTGTAGACCTAGCAGAGTCGTAGCTAGCACACTATCACATCCTCCATTTTAAATGTTAGCATTTATACTTCGAATAGAATTAACCTTAAAAATTGAAATAGTAATAAAAACCGTTTCGACATAGTATAGGCCTACTTTATTGGCCGAGTGTAATAGCTGTCGTCTGCTAGCCAGCTACTGGCTACTGCTGTAGACCTATTTAGCTCGTTGTGTGTGTATACTGTATAGTAAGTGTATAAAATCAAACTACAGTAGAACTCCAATTATCCGAACTCCGACTATCCGAATCACCGATTATCCGAATCACAAGTTATCGGCAAGTTAAGACAAGTTCCGGCGCATTGCTGCCCGAAAACGGTTGAAGACCGCAAAACAGCTTACATTGACGGAGATGTTTAAAAAACAATGATTTTTATTTCTAAACTTGTACATAAGTACATTTTATTTATATTTAAAACATGTGAAAATTTCATGTTTCTTTCATTTAATTCAATAAAAAAATAGTGCAATATCAAAACGTAGCTTTTATTCTCTCCAATGGCAATTTTATAAAAAAAAAAATCCGATTATCCGAATGGGTCCCGGTCCCCATTAATTCGGATAATTGGAGTTCTACTGTATTCAATCGCCACACTAAGTAACTACTAACCTGATAGGTACTTGTCTTGTGTCAAGTTACGACTCGTCTCCAATCACAAGGTGTGTTGAGACTCGCATAAGTACAAGCACGCTACCACCTTGCAACCGCAGTAAACTATTGCGATGCTTAATTCCAATTCGTCAGTCCTAAAACGATAAAAAATGTTCGGGCTGAGTGGTTTGGCTAGTAAAATTGAGTCTGTGTCCGCAGCAACAAGTTGATAGGTAGTGGCGATTTGGTCTTGGTATCCCCTCTAGAAATATTCTATCTGTACGCCGATGAGTCACTTGCAACTTATTGATTTTAGAGAGACTGAAATAGCACACCTCAGACGCTACCGCATAAACATTCCTACAGCCGATTGTTTGTAAACAGACTATGTTAAATTTGCTTTGCGGACAGGGCTTGTGGAGGTTAGTCAGCGATTGCAATGATTCTATGATCTATGAAGGCATGGGAGCCCTAATTGTAATTTGTCTAATTATTGTATTTGTTGGAAATAAAGAATTGTTATTATTATTATTATTATTAAGTTAAAAAAGCTTAAGTTTGAGATAACATATAACAAATATGGAGAGAGATTAAACAATGTACTTATACCAAAAATATTAAATGAACTTCCCCAACAAATGAAAAAATTTAAACAGATGGGTGAGTTAAAAGCGGGTATAAAAAGATGGTTGGTCAATGGGAGGTTGTAATAATAAAAAAAAAACTGACTAGGCTATTTTAACATTAAAATAACAAGTAAAAAGATATATATATATATATATAAACATTATAAATAAGTAACAAAAATAAATGATTAAGCCTTGTTTAGCAGCACTGTATGAGTCTTATGTCCCAAATAAGCGCTAGCTTGGGGATGCGGGATGGTATTATTATAATATTATGGTATTATTATGTAAGTTAATGTATTATGTAAATATATGCTCCTTGTCCAGGGGATACTGGACAGGGAAAAGAAAGAAGAAAAGAAGAAGTACTGCTGCCTTCTGTCAACTGGATTCTATAAGGAATCGCCGCCAGGAAATGGGAAATTCATATTGCGGGGAAAAAAATGGCTACCGTGCCTCAGAATAGGACAACTATAATAATTGCGTCGAAAAAGAAGAGTAAGGACCGGCACCCTTCCTAATATATACTGTATATTAATTTTTTAACCAGGATTAGGATATACAGACGCTTTGCGTCATTGCGTGTCTAAGTTGTCTTGGTTATATTGTTGTTTGGGCTACTCACAGGGCTGCCAGATCGAGTGAAATTCAAAACCAGAAAATTAAGGGTTGCCAAATTTTTTTGAGTCAATTCCGGACAGCCACTCACAGAATATAATAGGCTACTGTTGTTGTTCCTTAACCTTTAAGGGTATTTCCGGTGGCTATTCCATCTGTCAATAATCCGTCGTTTGTCTATGAATAAGGTGCCCATTCCACCGACCGGCTAGGGATATTTACAAAAACAGTGACGTGGTAGCAGACATTCAAGACTTAGGTGACGTTTCCACCGACCTCGCATTGCAGAATTGCCGGAAATGTTTATTTTCCTCTATGCCATAGTTAAAATTGATCAATGATCATACAGTAAAATCACGAACAAACAAACTAAAATTAAAAAATGGCTTCATGGGATATGTTAATTACAAACATTTTAATAGATTTCTATAAAAAGAAAAATTCTAATTTCTGTCAATGTCATTTGCAATCTGCGAAGCGAGGTCGGTGGAAACGCCACCTAAGTCTTGAATGTCTGCTACCACGTTACTGTTTTTGTAAATAGCCCTAGCCGGTCGGTGGAATGTGCGCCTTGTAAGCCTGTACCGTACATTATAACTTAATTTATAGTTGATAAGGTAAGTATATACATGAAAGTCCCATTAAAACAAAAAATATCTCATCAATTTTTGATGCACAAATGACGAATTATTGACAATAATATCAATTATGTATAATAATATAAATTAACAATAAATCAATTTTATGCAGAAAATAATATACAAATTTAGTGTTTTTGTTTTTGTTTTTAATTCATAGGCTATTTAATAATTGTAAAGTTAAGAGTGGAATAGCTGAATTCAAGATCAGCGCCACTCAAATTTTATATATAAAAAAACAATACCCTAGCAACGCTACCGACAAAAACCCTCGAGTGAGATTTCGCGTCCAAAGATCAAATACAATATTAATATAAAACAGGACGTTTGAAGTTAGGGGTTTGTTAGAATGGAATTAAATATTGGCTGAGGGCCGGCACCTAACGTTTTTGCCAAAGTGGAGTTCATTGGTACACTATGTGTGTTTTGAAATGGTTACTGTATTTTGTATTGTACTAAATTGGCGAATGTATAATTGTCTTACTCAACAATTTTAACATTATAACACTTCTTTCATTCATTCATTCGTTGGACAGTTACAGTGAAATAAATTCCCCTTAAACTTAGTGGCTTTCTGGGACGACTAATCTCTCTTTCAATGGGTCGATGACCTCAATTTACTAAATTTTCGTGAGTGGGATCTTTAGGATACGGTATACCATATGATGATGGTCCTAGTTGTCCCCACATTATTTTCCAAAATTAGCCAGTGACCTTGGAAGAATAAAATATATTTTGGCCAGCCCTGTTCGCTAAACTGACTAACATGTGAACACCGTCTCAGTCTGTCCCTGTGCTGGTGGAGTCCGCCTTGCCGTAGGTTACCTCTCTTGCCCGAGCCGCTGCATACAGTGAGTACATACTGTAACTTTTATAGCTTTATCCTACACTACACAGTTTTCTTTGTTTACCTACTTATAAAGTAGTATTAGGTGCCCATTCCATTGATCGGCTAGGGCTATTTCCAAAAACGGTGACGTGATAGCAGACATTCAAGACTTAGGTGGCGTTTCCACCGACCTCGCATTGCAGAATTGACGGAAATGTTTATTTTCCTCTATGCCATAGTTAAAATTGATCAATGATCATACAGTAAAATCACAAACAAACAAGCTATAATTAAAAAAATGGCGTCATGGGATTTGTTAAGTACAAACATTTTAATAGATTTCTATAAAAAGAAAAATTCAAATTTCCGTCAATGTCATTTGCATTCTGCAATGCGAGGTCGGTGGAAACGCCACCTAAGTCTTGAATGTCTGCTACCACGTCACTGTTTTTTGAAATAGCCCTAGCCGGTCAATGGAATGGGCGCCTTAGGAAAGCTTTGTGATACCGTAGTCGAAATGTTTGACTTCCAAGTATAAACGGATTTAGACGTTTTGAGGTCCCACGAAAAAAAAAATTGTTTTCACGAAATGTCTCTCTGTCGGCTTTACTTTGTGGGCAAACTATTCAGCGGAGTTTCGTGAAATTTGGCATGCAAGTTCACAAAAATCGTATAGGCTATCTTTTATAACTTAATTTAACGTACCTACCACCACAATCACTTACGCAAGACAGCTTTGTTTATACAGGTACAAACAATTACTAGACGCAAACAACCAATCAGACTTAATTCAACATGACTGTGGCACAAGACTTGGTGTTGGTCGCAATCTTCAGATCCCCAATCATAACACTACCCTTTTCAAACATTCGCACATTTACCTATCAGTTCCATTCTATAACAGCCTTCCTGAGTTCATAAAAAATCTACGACCAAAAAAAAAATTCGTTAGTAAAATTAGTTTTCATCTGTCCCATAATCAACTAACAAATCTTCCAGCAATAGCGCGCTAGCATAACAACCCCGGATTCAACAGAGTGATAAACATTTATATTATTTCATCTTAGTATATGATCTTACTTATTTACTTACTTAGTGATGTTACTTAGAGTCTACATAAAATTAATTATTATCGATAAAGTTTTAGTTTTAGTTTAGTTTAGTTTTAGCTTAGTTATTAGTATTAAGGGGGCCCCAGCACGGGAGAAATCCTTTGGGCCACCCCTACTTCATTATATCACTGTATATGTAATATTGAAGAAACGAAATACATTTATTTATTATTTATTTATTTATTATTATTTTACAAATATATCGCGTCTCTCATTTATTTTGAACTTACTCAATAATATAGGGGTATTCACTATGTTTGGTTTACCCTAATATAAGGCACTATATACTCTAATATAGAGCCCTAGTTTACCCTAAGGGAAAGTAGGAAACTGAGGAAAAATAGAACTTCAGTTTTTCTATGTAGAAAAATAATGCCATAAGGAAACATATTTCTAACACTTTCCCGACGCTGCCGTGCCGCCGACCCTCCATGAGGAAAAGGCGTAGTAAAAGTAAAAGTAAGTCCCACTTTACCAACCGGGAGGTTTGGGGACTGCACTAAGGAAATCGAAAACGGCCATAGGCTATTTGTTGTTGTTTTGCATTGGCATTTTTATTTAATTTAAAAAATGAGCTCTGCGGCAGAAATTAATAAAAAAAAGTAACAAAAGTAAACATGTAGCAAGAGGTGGACTACAGCAGATGTTCATAAGTTAATAGCCTATTAGGCAAAGAAACTTTGGAGGTAAGTTAGGTTAGGTTTTCTATGGTTGACGGAGATATCCTCACGCTAAGCTATTTCTCTATTCTCTTATTCCCTTTTCTATCAACACAGTAGTGAATACCCCTTATATGGGAGGTTCCAGGTCTACCCTCTAAAAACTAAAAAAAAACCGGCTAAAATGTGTGTGTTTTTTTAAAATTTACATAGGCCCTACATTGTAGTCGTTATCAATACATATATATATATATATATATAATATCAAAAAAAAAGATCAGGGTGTTTTCCCAGGCAAAGTTTTAGTTCTTAGTAAATAGGCAGTTATTTTTTGAAGAAATTATACCTAAGTATAGATAATTCAGGCCCCAATATACCTACAGGTTTAAATCGTTTTGCTTACCCTGCCAATATTTCTGTGTTGTTTTATAATGGTCTGCACGTTCTAAACTATGTAAGCGTCCCTTTGATTAATTTCGTGCTTTGGGGTAGGGAAAGTCGAGGCATCCGAAACTTAAATCTTATCCAATTATTTACCATGGCGAATTTACTCATTATCTATCTCGGTAGGTACTTATACTTATATTTATGAAGAAGAAAGTATGTACGGCAGGGGCAACAGCCCCCCCCCCATCTCCCCAGGAAAAAATCCTGGCTACGCCCTTGACAATCAAAGTTCAGAACTATCAAACACTTTAAATTTTTGTGAATATGTGATTCCTTGAAAGGGAAGCCAGAAAAGTATGAAAAATATCCTTACGAAAAGCCTGATGACGGACATAAGGTCTACCGTACTGCCCCTAAAACTTTACGCCCCTTCACTTGTATAGGGGTTCTCTTGAATGTGTGGCGCTATGAGGCAGCGAGGCCATCTCAGTAGGCGGCAAAGCTAAACCGGCGCCAGTAGGCAGCCAGGGAACGTATTTTCTAAGTCTTTTTAATATTTATTTTGTATTCTATATATTGTAGTTAAATTTTATGCTGTGTAATTTATAGGGGCATTCGAAATGGATATAAATACCCATGTCAGAATCTGAAAATCTATATAAATAAATGTTTTTTTGTCCTCGAAACCATTGATCAGATTGTGATAAAACTGAGGAGAGAAAGATGTCTGGACCAAAAATACACATAGCCCTAAATACTGCCATGGAACATTATAGGCTACAGAACAATAATATGAAGTGAAAAAAAAATCTGGAACGGACTTCATAACTTCGACTTCGATGGCTATAATACAAGTACTGTACCTATATAATTAATCGACTTCGGTGGCAAGGTGGTAGCGTGCTTGTACTTGTGCGAGTCTCTACACGCCACGCGATCGGAGACATTTAATGTAAAGAGCAGCCAGTGCCATCAAAATCCAATCATATTACAGTGAACTGAATGTAAGACTGTTATATATTATCAGGGCGATTGCTGTTGTAACTGCCAATTGAGAAAACACTGACCGTGAATGGGATGGCTGGCAAGAGCTGTAGAGGAAGCGTTCGTTGACTTCGAAGGAAAATCACATCATCCACTATCCAGCAGGATAAAAGGCAGTAAATTTAATTCATGCGTTGCATAATGAATAAACTCAGCTTATTTTTTCACAGATAAGTGCCAGCGAAGAACGACAGGCATTGAATTTGGTGACCGTAAATTAGACAACAGATTCACTAGTTGTGAGAGCTCTGATCTGCCAAAATGGAAGGAAAAGGCACAAAGAAAAACTCAAAAGCAAAAATCAATAAGGCAGACAAGCTTAAAGAAGAAAACGCCAGCTGCCGTATACTCAAACTGATTTCTCGTGTGGAAAAACTAAGAACCACAGATGTTGCCAACACTGGAGGAAATATCGTTGCCTTTGTCGGCCTTACCAAGTCAGGGAAAAGTACTCTGATAAATGGTCTAATGGGAACGCCGTTGAAATGTGTGAAAGATCCTGACACTGAAGATACGCACATTGTCCACGGAGCAGGGGGAAACGGGCCGAAAATTGGGGTCGGTGGAGAATCCGAGACGGAAGATCCCCACAAATATGACAACCTTCCTGGCACTAACTTGGCACTGTGGGATTTCCCCGGTTTTGGTGACAATAAAGGAACCGATCAAGAAATTTTGAATGCCATTTCATATCAGAAGATTTTGCGAGCGCAAGAGAGTATCCGGTTCGTTGTGGTCGCGTCCTACACCTTGATCAAAGGCGACAACCCTTTGCCATTTTTCGAATTACTGTACCAGCTGCTCCATATTTGCCCCAATATTGCGCAAAGCTTGTGTATTGTTGGCTCAAAAGGTGAAAAGGGAAGTCTGAAGGCACTGTTGCAGAAGGCCGCGACGCAGCAATTCCCCCATGCTGAGGAGGGTAGAAAGAAAGTAATTCTTGGAAGCCAGCAGTTACTTACAAAGGTAATTCAAAATGGTACATTTGTGGATTTTAAAGCTCCAAAGATGGATGATGATGATGTTTTTGAAGCGCCTTTTGTATTACCGAACAAGCAGCAGATTATTGATTGTATCAACAAGTTACAGGGTGCAAAAATGGGGGAAATACCTCTGGTTATATCACACGAAGCCAAGTTGGACATAACGGGATACTACGAAGCTTGCTACGCGGTCATCAAACGAAGAGTCGATGAATTGTGCTCCATTCTCACTAATTTTATGAACTCGAAAGGCGTCAATGTAACAGAAGGATCTCCAGCTGTTAAATTGGAAATTCACAAGAGTGGTAAAGCAATAGTTGAAGGTGTTTTGAAAGTCTCTACAGATTTTGAAACCTTTTTTGACGCAATCGAGAATGTTGGTCTTGGAATTAGTAATGAATTCCCAGATTATATCGAGCGATTCTGTTTCATTGAGGAGTTGCAGAGTTTGTACAAGATATCTGACAAGCCACTACGTGGCGAAGAAGAGTTTTTCAACCTTGTGAAACTTTGCCTGAACAACGGTGTTGCGCAGTACAGCTCTCTGATCAAGCATTCAGAGGCTTGTACCGAGGAGGAGAAGAGGAAAGAGGAGGAATGGGCCAAGAATAAGGAGAAAGAAATCTCGGCACTGCAGGAGCTGTTGAAGGAGCTTGCAAAGTCTAATCAGGAAACAATGGCGGCTGCTGCTGAAGCCAGAGAGGGTGCTTTTACCACCATTGGTAAAGGCATTGATAAAGGAATTCACTTAGCTGTAGATGGTACCGCAAAATTGGCACGTACTGCCATTGCAACTGCTAAAGAATGTACTGTAATGTAGGACTGCGCCAATAACATGTTCGGTAGTGGTAATTTTTTCTTGTGTATAAATTTTATATTATTTGGTTCAGATCCCAGCACTACGCTGAGCGTTCATAGTACCAACAAACTTGCGGAAAGTCGCTTGTCAATAATAATTATTGCCCATTGCGGAAGAGTTTCGGATGAGGGAAAATTTTAGAAAGGCAGCAGTTGTTGTTATTCGAAATGGTACTTTTGTGGATTTGAAGACTCCGACGATGGATAGTGATGTTGTTTTTGAGGCGTCATTCGAATAACCAAACAAGCAGCCGATTATTGACTGCATTAACAAGGGAAAGGGTGCAAAAATGAGAGATGTACCTTGAATTCGATGCCAAGTTTGAAAACTGCACTCTAAGAAGCTTGCGCAGTTACCAAAAGTAACGAAAATTGTTTTCATGTTCTATGGACTCGCATGTAGCGTGAGTTGCTCGATTACTATAATTAATTGTTAGTTTTCTTCTTGAGCATTCCATAAAGCGTTTAGTAGGCTATTATCTGCAACTTCTCAGCAAAGCCTAAGTTAACTTTAAACTTGTTCATTCTAAGAAATTTTAGAACTTGGCCGCTGACCGTCACCCCGTTAACAGTTTGAAAGAAACTGTACGATTATTCATTGTTTATTGGTTTGGGTAAAAGGTGGAAAGCTCACTGCTTACATTTTTTTCGATTAGGAAAGCTCTTTTGTTAAAAACGAAAAATACGCCTTCATCTTCTTAGGAAT
Organism: Psococerastis gibbosa; assembly: GCA_963971405.1. Classification (NCBI taxonomy): domain Eukaryota; kingdom Metazoa; phylum Arthropoda; class Insecta; order Psocodea; family Psocidae; genus Psococerastis; species Psococerastis gibbosa. The sequence continues at coordinate 33,127,003 of OZ020491.1, forward strand.
CTGTCGACGCCTATGTCAGCCATTTTATTTTATTTGAATCGACCTGAATTTTGGAAATAAAAATGTACATAGGCCTATGGGGCAATGAGGTACAGTATGATTGCTCCGTCCTGCCTACAGCGAAAAGAAAATTAGGCAACTTAACGCTGAACAATTCATAATTATTAAATATAACGACAGAACTTAAAACTCGATATGTAAAATGCCTGGGTCCACGCAACCCTGAACTGGTCACCTTAGGGTACGTTTCACGTCTGCACCTGTTACATTACGTCAAAAACAAGCATGTTTCGATTAGTCCTTTGTTGCTTGCAGCCGGTGTGGGTTGACTAAGACGTGCCAGTTCGGCACAGTGGCGGACACAGCTTTTATTTTGGGGAAGGGTCATCCCACAAAATTGCGCCATATAAACTGAGAATGAAATCAATACGGTAATTGATTTAAAAGTAACCGATTTAGTTTTCACGAGCAATTCTGGTTGGTACATACAGAACGAAACGAGTTATAGATCTATTACAATAATACTTTTCATATTTCATGTTTTTATTTATTTAAATAAAGTTGTCATTTTGCCACCTTTTAATAATTTTAGGAGCGGGGGGGGGGGGGTCATGCCGTGTCTGTGACCGCCACTGGTTTGGATCAACCAAAATTAATACTCAGAATATCAATGATGTCCGAAAATATGAATGGGGCCTTAGAGTTACACCTCTATTATATTGCGTCAATGATAAGCATTTTTCAGCGTGTCAAACGTCGCTTGCAGATAGTGTGAATGAACATCGAGGGCATGTAGCTGTACGGCTATTCCAGTTTGGCAATGCCAAATCAATACGGCCATTGACAGGCAAAGTACAATGGACCACTGAACTGAAGTAGGCTATTGAAAAGTTATTAAAAAGAACAGGTCCGAGTTTACTCGAACATGCTTTCCAATTTATCAAGTAGTAGCTAGAGAAAATGAGTAATTTCATGGTAAATTTTTTTCCAATAGTTAATTTTCGGATATCTCGGGGGGGGGGGGGGGGGGTTGCCCACCTGACGTCACTGAGGTAAATTCTAGATAGGTCTGACCAACATATTACCACACAGCAATATTGGCAGGGCACGCAATGCATTTGACCCTTGAATTTTCAATCATTTTTTCAAAAACATTTTTTTTTGCACAAAACCAAATAGTTTTTTGGGAAAGCAATCTGTCCGGTTTCGTTACTCAATTTAACACCTAAAACATGCCTGAAGGTAGAAATCATCGATGGAAAGGTTTCACAGAAAAATTATTTTTTAGTCACTTTTCATTCAAATTTAGTTATTTTTATTTTTTTACCCCCAGAAGCACACTATCAAGGGGCAAGCGACCCCCCGCATTTTTTCAACATTAATAACGACTACAATATATCCTATGTGAATTTAAAAGAAATCGTTGGAGCCGTTTTCGAGAAATAATTTTTTTAGACGTTTTTTATGATTTTTTTTTAAAAATAAAACCCCCCCCCAAATTGAGTTAGCCCAAAATAAAAAAATTGTCCCGAGGTATGACTTTTGTGAACCTACATGTCGAATTTCATCAAAATCGACCGAGTAGTTTGCCCGGAAATCGACGAACAGACAGACAGAGCGACAGACAGACAGACATTTCGTAAAAACCACTTTTTTGGGTTCCTGGGACCTTAAAACGTATAAATCGGTTGAAATCTCGGAATCGAAAATTTCGACCATCAAAAAGCTTTCCTTATAGCCTACTACGTATAAATTGGAAAGCAAAAAATAGATATGGAATACCCACCGTAGGGCTAGCTGGCTACTTCAAAATCTTCAAGAACCGGTACGAGAGAACCCCGTACATGCTTTCCTATTTATCAATTAGTAACTTATAAATAAATAAATAGGGGCTTTTCATTGTTCTAAGGTAGATAAGTGTCTAGTGGTTAAATATCCGCTGTCTATAGATTTTCCATATCGTATTGCACTGCATTGATCGATGGGACAACTTAGAGTACCTATACCCAGGTTTAGAGGTTGCGACATAATGGGGTTTGACTTACTTGACTTAGGGTGGCGCTAACAGCCCATGGGGACTTTTGGCCGCACGTACTATGCCTCTCCATTCCGCTCGTACTATGCCTCTCCATTCCGCTCGATCACAAGCCACCGTCCGCCACGTTTCTGGGTGCAAGCCCATTTTTTGGACGTCATCCGCCATCTGGTCCTGGTACCTCTTCCTTGGCCTTCCCAGGGGTCTGGGTTCGGTCAAGTGAGCCTCCCATACAGCGGGGTTTGCTTACGTTAAATAGGTAATTTCGACCATCCCAAAGCCGTCCTTGGACAGGAAAACAATAGAGAAGCATTCAAGAACAATCTGCTTACAGTGTTTGTTTACTTCGGTTAACACGGCCAAACTGGAGTCGATTAACTGGTACTCCAGTCCACAGTCTATGTACAGTTTAGTTATCGTTTGGCTACCCCTACGTTTGCAATAGTGATAAGCCACATAACCACTAAGATTCACAAGCGGGTAAAGGACTCCTTGTTATCGCAGGCCAAGTCAATCGGCCGACGAAGACGAGTCGCTGCAGTGAGTATACGTATTTCCACAGCAATGTACATATCGCTACTTCGGAAGAAAAAGGACACAACTCTAAATATATCAATTTACAATACAATATATATTTCCTTTAAATTTTACAATACATGTAAAGTTTAAGATAAAATCGTCAGAGTATCGTCAAAATCAGGTAGTTCTGTCATTGTCATTGTGCTAGTGCCTCGTCAGTGACAGTGTCGAAAGCTTTCTCTAAGAGATGGTTTCTAAGCAATTTAGGGAAGTTAGAAGCATTTCTCGCCACTCTCAGTTCAATCGGGAGTTTTCTAAGGTAGGCGAAACCCTGTAGTATAGGATCCAGTCTCTCACACCTTACGTACATAAATTTAATTAATTTTTTGTTAAGTAATGAATTAGGGTACCTGATGGTTCCCGCCAAATCGGAAGCGAGTCAACGACACAACTGCCGCTTTCGTGGGGAAAATATACACACTAGGTACATTAACTTAAAGTCAATTTTTGATTTCCAATTTATACGTAGTATAAAGCTGGCCATTCACGAAGGCTCCAAATGGACTCGCGCCAAGTCCTGTTCCATATGGCGTTAGTGCCATTTAGAGGGGTCATCACGACTACGCTGAACCAGTCGCTCCAAATCTTTCAAATTGTACAGTGCAAAAGTACCTCTTCCAAATCGCCACACTGTACAATTTGAAAGATTTGGAGCGACTAGTTCAGGGTAGTCGTGATGACCCCTCTAAATGGCGCAAACGCTAAATGGAACAGGGCGCGCCAATTGGCTTGGCGCGAGTCCGTTTGAAGCCCTCGTGAATGGCCAGCTTAAGGAAAGCTTTGTGACGGTCGAAATTTTCGATTCCGAGATTTCAACGGATTTACACGTTTTGAAGTCCCCGCAGGAACCAAAAAAAGTGGTTTTTACGAAAGGTCTGTCTGTCGCCTTGTCTGTCGCTCTGTCTGTTCATTGATTTCCGGGCAAGCTCCTCGGTCGATTTTGATTAAATTTAGCACGTAGGTTCACAAAAATCATACCTCGGGACCATTTGTTTTTATTTTGAGCTAACTCAATTTGGGGGGGTTTTATTTTTAAAAAAATAAACGTCTAAAAAAATTGTTTCTCAAGAAAGGCTCAAACGATTTCTTTTCAATTCACATATGTTGTAGTCGTTATTATTGTTAATAAAATGCGGGGGGTCGCTTGCCCCCATAGATTTTAATAATAATACTAGATATCGAACTCCCATGGTCTCTGTATGGAGTGTTGTGAAGCCATCCGCCATTGCTATAAGTGGATAGAAAGAACGGAAAGAACGCAAAGTACCTGTTATTAAATGAGTACTTCTCGACAAAATAAATTTTATCTTGATTTAATTTCAGTTAATATTGTCTTTTATGTAACTATTGATCAAAATCCACTGAAAATAAACTGAAAGATTGAACTTTTGAACGTAATTTTCACAGAAAATGTTAGGAAATCTCATAAGAACGCATGGTGTTAATGAATGTAAACAACGTTTTCTATCCACTTATAGCAATGGCGGCTGGCTTCAAAATATGCAGGGGAGTTCGTTATCTAGTATTATTATAAAAATCTATGCTTGCCCCTTGATAGTTTGCTTCTGGGGGTAAAAAAAAATAAAAGTAATTAAATTTTAACGAAAAATGACTAAAAAATAATTTTTTCTGTTAAACCTTTCTATCGTTGATTTCTACCTTCAGGCATATTTCAGATAATTAATTGAGTAATGAAAACGGACATGTTGCTTTTCCAAAAAACTACTTAGTTTTGGGCAAAAAAATGATAGAAAATTCAAATGCATTGAGTACCCCTGCCATTACTACTGTGTGGTAATGTGTAATGACCTATCTAGAATTTACCTCACCTCCAGTGATGTCAGGCGGACAACCCCCCCCCCCCCCTCCGAGATATCTGAAATTTAACCATAGGAAAATTATTTACCATATAATTTCTCATTTTCTTTGTCTACTAGAAAGCATGTTCGAGTAAACTCGGGCCGGTTCATCTTTATATTTTAGCGTAATTAAGTCGAATTCGGCCATTTTTGAGTTGTCTTTTCTCTTCCCAAATAGGTAGCGATATTATTTAAGGGCTTAGACCCTCAGCGGATATATCTACAGTTGGACACATGTTATTTTGAACGAACATACAAACTTGTTTATTTCCTGATGTCCGTGTTCATAATGTCGGCTTTTGTCTTAAACGAGTATCTCTCTATATCCCGGATCTATGGCGCCCATTCCATTAACCGGCTAGGGCTATTTCCAACAACGGTGACGTGGTAGCAGACATTCAAGACTTAGGTGGCGTTTCCACCGATCTCGCTTTGCAGAATGCAAATGACATTGACGGAAATTAGAATTTTTCTTTTTATAGAAATCTATTAAAATGTTTGTACATAACATATCCCATGACGCCATTTTTTAATTTTAGTTTTTTTGTTTGTGATTTTACTGTATGATCATTGATCAATTTTAACTATTGCATAGAGGAAAATAAACGTTTCCGTCAATTCTGCAATGCGAGGTCGGTGGAAACCCCATCTAAGTCTTGAATGTCTGCTACCACGTCACCGTTGTTGGAAATAGCCCTAGCCGGTCAATGGAATGGGCACCAAAGAAATGAAAGAATAAACGTATATATTATGCGAGCCTTTAGCCTACGTCACTGCAGTATAAGCTTATGCTAAACATATAGTTGTACGTGTACCTACTTATTCCCATAAAGGGGAAAGAGAGAAAGAAAATTGTCTTTAATTTCCATGTGGACAAATTTCGGAAGAGGTGTTCTGATGTAGCCGGGCTTATTTTTTTTACAATTAATAATAACCTAACATTAAAAATGAAAACAAGATAATTTTATAGTGGAAAATGCTATTCAAGTTTTTTTTTTTTTTGCATTTTTACCCGAAGAACTTAGAACACGTAAATAGGCTATAATACTCAAGACGCGCCATGTTAGAATTTCCGATGACGTCACCAACTGATGGCAAAAGTGAAAAAGCAGCAGCTTTTAGAGGCGCGAATGCATTATTTTCAAAATGGTATTTAGTCAATTAATTAATTGGAGCGAGAGAACAATTTTTAACTTTGCTAAAACTTATTTAATATTCAATTAGAAAATTTTAACGATCAGTCCGTTATTTTTTCCATTTTGTCTACCTGGCGTCACTGGATGTGAGGTAAATTCTGGATAGGTCAGACCAACAAATTACCACACAGCAATAATGACAGGGCACGCATTGCATTTGACCGTGAATTTTTTCAAAAACCTTTTTTTTGCACAAAACCAAATAGTTTTCTGGGAAAGCAATCTGTCCGGTTTCGCTACTCAATTTAACATCTAAAACATGCCTGAAGGTAGAAATCATCGATGGAAAGGTTTCACAGAAAAATTATTTTTTAGTTATATTTCATTAAAATTTAGTTATTTTTATTTTTTTACCCCCAGAAGCAAACTATCAAGGGGCAAGCGACCCACCGCAGTTTATTAACATTAATAACGACTACAACACCTATATCATATGAATTTAAAAGAAATTGTTGGAGCCGTTTTTGTGAAATAATTATTTTTAGACTTTTTTTTTAGTTTTTTGAGACCCCCCAATTAAGTTAGCCCAAAATAATAAAAAAATCGTCCCGAGGTATGATTTTTGTTAACCTTCATGCCGGATTTCATCAAAATCGACCGAGTAGTTTGGCCGGAAATCGACGCACAGACAGACAGAGCGACAGACAGACAGACATTTCGGAAAAACCTCAAAACGTTTAAATCCGTTGATATCTCGGAATCGAAAATTTGGACCATCACGAAGCTTTCCTTATACTACGTATAAATTGGAAAGAAAAAAACAACTAGTCACTGGGGTGACCAGGTTACTATGTTGCTAGGCAATCTGGGCTGTGACGTCATCCGCTGGCAAAACAAACATCATGTTGGTGCCCCAACTTTCTCTGTGCTCTGTGCTGTGCTTCTGGAATGCCGTGTTTAGAGTATTATATGGCCTGTGCTGAAGAATATAATTATACGTATACTAATATAGTGATACTAATCGCCATTGTAGACTGGCTGGTGAGCTAGGCGGGTGCCCAATATATTGTTGATGACGTCATGCAGTAAAGCTGTCATTTTTTAAGCATAGAGCGTGTTATGGCCCGGATGGCCTCCGCAGCGGCCGTAAACTTAACAAGCCTACACACTGTCCCATTTGCCTTCGCCTTGAGAGGATGCTGGCCGTACATACATTCGCCACCCCTGTATTCACTATAGTTTCTATAGTGATAGACTTACAGTATGTACATTATATATATTATGTATATATTATATAATAGCCAAGTACAAGTAGCCCCCCCCCCCCTTTGGCTACGGCCTTGAGAGTATATACATGACGTATGAAACAGAGTACGATCTGATTTGGAGTGCGTTTGGCAGCCCTATCCTCACATATAGTATATTTTGTCTCACATTTTCCCATTTCCCCCCATATATAGGCCTACAATGTACGTAGGGTTACCAGATTTCACATAACTCAATTCCTGACACCTGTCACCTGAACGAAAGTATCATTCTATATAGTGCAAATTTCCTTCTGAACTCAGATTCTGAAGTGTCACATTAATAAGTTATATATCTAGTGTAAATTTACTTGTACATTTTACTGTTAAAAACTGCTATACTTGAATTAAAATAAATAAAACAATCAATTTTATATTATAAGTTCCCGCCAAATTTTGAATTACATTTTAGGCGCGAAAAGGTTCTTCATTTCAGTAAAAGTCTTTATTTCACATTTTTAATATTTCGAAAACCATTTTTTTTTCATTTTCATGTTTTTCGTAAATTTCCTGACATGCACCCAGCAATTCCTATGACATTCCTGACGGTAGGTTGAATCCCTGACGTCTGGTAACACTGAATAATATTGCATAAAATGTGTATATACACATTTACCTTTACTAGACCAACGAACCTATAAAATCGCGCGGCTGTCAAGGCCAAACAGCAGACAGGCAGCTGCATGCTATACAGTATATATGGTATGCTAACTGCTAAGCATTAAAGCGTAGACAGTAATCCATGCAGTGGGCCTACGTGCCCAGGACCACGTCTCGCAAACTTTCCTTGTAGCCAGGGTGGCCAAAATTGTCCGCCCACTTCTTTACTTCATTCAAATGAGTTGGATGAGGTACAATTATTTCTTTCGAACATCATTGTCAATAGTTTTTGAAAAATTAATACAATTTCTTCATATAAAATATAAATGAAACAATTAGCCTACATTAACAGTATCAACACACTCTTGCTACATTTTCTAGCCATGCTTCGGAGGGCATGCAAAGCAGGCGGTCCCGGGCCTTCCTAGTCGACTGTAAGAGAGGGCTTTGCAGCCCTAACTCTGCTAGGTTGGCTTAGTAATAGAAACAATAAAAAGTCCTTATTTATTTATTTATAAATGAATGGTATATTTGTGTAAATTGCCAATATATCTGAGGGGGTGGGAGTCATAAGCCCCAACGTTTACCGTGTGGCTAGTTGTCAAAATACCGAGGGAGGGGGGGGGGGTAATCGGTGGCTTAGTACTCCAAAAACATTACGATACATATTACATTACATTACATTGCAGTGCAGATTCAAACATTAATAGTGACAAAAGAACAGTCAGAAACACGGAAGTTGCCAACAAATTGACAAGCTGTACAAAGTACATGGGGGTGACCCTAGGGTGACCATCTACATATACTGTTTTTGGCAGTACAGTACTGTTTTTCGGTGTCTCTGTACTGATACTGTTTTGATTTGCCAAAAACACCAAAATGTACTGATTTTCGGTGGAGGACCGTATTTCCATTCCCAATATTAATCAGTACATACATTTTCAGATGAACAACTTCGGATCTCCGACTATTATTGGGGTTTATTAAAAATAATAAGTGTACGAAGAAAACAAATACAAATAAAATTTCAAAAAACAAATGCAAACCAATTTCAAACATTTGGCGCATAGGCCTACGTTTCAATAGAAGAAAAGTGTCAATAGTTGAAAAAACATGTGGAAACTCCGCCATCAATGAAAAATTGAAATGTCCTTCAATTTCATATTTCTCATTGGCGACTGACGTATGTGGAAACCCCGCCTTAATAAATTAAAATTAAACAATAACAAACCATAAATAATTAGATTACTCGTGACTTCGTGGTATTTCATTTTAATAAACAAAAAATAACAAAAACTTAAGAGTTTTAGAAAAACTTGTTAATTATATATATATATATATAAAATATTGTTTAAAATGAAAATTAAAAGTACTCCAAGTTCTGCATAAAAATATTGCTGGTTAGCTGGCATGATTTTCCGTTCTAAATAATCTTTAAATAATCAAATAAAAAATAAAAATGTTAACATGGTATCAAATGGCAAAAGGCTCAATCTGGTCCTATACTACGGAAATGGCCGAAGTCAAGCGGCTTCAACCCGAATGTTTACGATGAGTCTATAGTTTTACTATTTCTATGGTATAAAACCCTGAGCGCTTTCGGCAAGAACTGCCAACCACAGAGGGAAACCCACTAGCACAGTTATACCTTATCTGCGATTTGAGACTTGCTCAACTCGAGGAGAAGATGCAAATGTGACTAGGGAGAGGAAACCTTGGTTTATATAGGACTGGGAGCGGGGGAGGAGGGGGCGGGAGGGAGCGTGTCCGGTTACCTATTCCTAACCTGCTAGCTAGATCTATTAGAGGGGATGATTGTGTGAATGTTATGTCGTTTGTTAATTTTTCCCTATTGTGTAAAGCTCTTTTGATTTCAACATTTTCAAAAAAATTTAAAGTGCAACTTTTCTTTATTTTGTTGTTGTTATAATATACAATATGTTTATGTTTATTGTATAAGTCGTGTAAGACTGCGGAGAGTCTGTCTCTTACTAGAGAGTCCGTTTTATTTAAATCAAATCCAAGAGAGGTCATCATACTTATAACATTATTTTATAATATAATTGTGGCGGTACCACTCGCCTTCGATGGTTTTATGAATTAGTGGACTGTATATGATTAATATTCAGATGCACCTTACCTTATTTGGTCCGATGTATAAGTGTAAGTGTAACCACTGTAAGGTGTGTGTCTCACCGCCGCGTACTAGAGGGACACTGAGGAGCCTGAGGACTGGGGTTGGGAGAGATACCTATTGAATACCCCAGCCCAGGCAGGGGCGGATTAGGGGGTGAAACCATTACAATAATATTAGCCTATATAGGCCTAATTAAAAAAATTGTCTCGCCCAGTTGTTGTCCCTCGTGTATTGGAATGTAGTGATGAAGTAGTAGAATCTGTGATGATCAGCCATGGCCAATCTCATGTCGTTCTTTCAAACTGCTCATGAACTGTTGTTGCTGAGCCTCCGAGGTACAATCTTAGAAGACTACGCAGTACCACTGAAGATGTCGACCGCACAGGTTGACGAAACGTTTGGAAGTACGCTTTTAGATTGACTACGGGTTCATCAAATTGTTGTTGTTCGTTGTTTTCCAACGCCTGCTTTCAGCAACCCTGTCAGCCTAGCGGGTGAGTCTGTTTATTAACTTGAGACACCCTATGGGGAGACTCCTTCACCTCGAGGGGAAGGGAATTTGACTGACAGGTGGACCTCCTGATTATAGTGGATTCCGAACCACTTTGGGACCTTAGTAAAGTCACACAATTAATTCGGAGGTGACTAGGACTCGACACACACTCAAACTGACTGGTATAGTCTCAGCGCGTTATCATGTCCCACCATGTTCCGCTACCGATCCAAGTTTGCCGCACTTTGGATCAGACTATGTTCTGGTGGATTCACTTTGGTATGGCCTTTGGCGAACATCATAAAATTGTGCGAAATTGCAGTCCAATTTATATTAGCTGTACATTTGATAAATTTGTCAATACTCTTCACCCTATTTAATGTCATAAGATGCCTATCGGAATAATTAGCTGAGATATGTATACCATAAAACATCTAATGATTCGCACACTTAGTATTATTAATTAGGTTATGCTTTGTGTATAAATGTATCCCTTTTATTTCAGTCGCATTGCTGGTGTGGACAAGAATCTCAACACTGAGAATTACTGACTTTGGTGTCACTTCAACTTCATAAGAGTGGCATAAAACTGCACACTGAAGGTAGGCAGACGTACGGCTAGGCTAGAGTTCTAAATAGTAAAGATGGGGCCTTTTTTAATTCCTGGCGCCACCAGGCTTGCCGCTGACATAACCGATTTGTGAAATAAATATAAAAAGCCAGCAAAATTATTTCCTCATCCTCTTCTGAAACCAAACTGATCTTCTGTGAGCTGATCGTCTATGGTATGATCGATTCTCTTAAGTACGATATAGGTTAGAATCAGACACCACAAATAGACACCAAGCTGAGAGTTCGGTAGTTTTCACATTTCGTAGCTCCCTGCTTTTTTGGAACCGTTACGGTTAGGCATTTCTTAATGTCATCTGGTATCCTTCCAGTATCGTAGGCTGTCTTCACCATTTGAAACAGAGCGGTTTTTGTTGCTTCTCCACAGTTTTTTTGTTTTATGTTATGTTTTTTATACATTGTATAATATATCATTTGTCTGTGAATTATGAGTGCAAATCAGTTGAGCCCTTGTCCACAGACATAAACTGAGGCATTGAATTGGAGGGCTTTGAAAAATAAACATTTGGGGGTGTCCTAATTATGATTTTTAACAAGTGCTCAATGTTAGTATCTAAAGAAAATTCAGATTCGAACAACGTGTTAAGAGAGACGTAAGAGGAGTTCGACGTCATTGATTTGGTCTATTTGTCCACAGATTAATTAAAGAACATTCAGAGCAACACTCAATTGCATTCCAACGACCGCCAAAATCTCATAGTACGTATAATAATTTTGACATAATGTATTAAGAAGCTGCTTAGAAGAAAATGGTGAGGAGAACTCTACTGGTAGATGGCTGCAAATGCTTGAAGTTGAAACAGCTAGGTTGTATACGCTGAATCTCATGAACTGAGTAGAGAATCTTAAGTTGAGCGATGTTGCCTATTGCTAAAATAATATTTGGGTATTCACAGTCCTCATGGATACACAACGTTAGGTCAAGTGACAAAAAATTCGGGGGGGGGGGGGCACTGACCGGCCATATCCTACGGTCTTGCCATAAGCTAGTGCTTGGTTATGGCGGGAACATTTTGTCAATGCTATATTTTCTAAACTACATTAACGATAGACGCGAAGTAGGTATTGGGTTTGACGTCATTGAATCACTGTATTTTTCTACAGATGGCAAATTAAGGATCACTCAGAGCAGCAACAACTATAGCTGCAAAGCAACGGCAAATTAAGAATAGACATAACTCCAGTCTTCGATTGTGATATAAAAAAATTCAGAAGCCGCAATTTAGAAATGTCCGGGGAGAAGTCCAAAGATAAAAGAACGGAAAAGATTGAAGCTGAAAGGGCTAGCTATCATATACTCAATCTCATAAACCGAGTAGAAAATCTCAGAATGAGTGATGTTTCCAAATGCAACGGTGATATTGTGGCTTTCGTAGGTCTTACGAAGTCCGGGAAAAGCACATTGATAAATTGTCTCATGGGAGCTCCCTTGATATGCCGAAAAGATCCAGAAACCGAGGATACGTTCATTGTACACGGTACAGGGGGAAATGGCCCGAAAATTGGGGTTGGTGGAGAGTCTGAGACGGAAGAGCCCACGCAATATGATAATTTGCCGGGTACAGATATGGCACTATGGGATTTTCCTGGATTCGGCGATAATAAAGGCACTGACCAAGAAATTTTGAACGCGATATGTTATCAAAAGATCTTACGTGCGCAGAACAGTGTCCGATTTGTGGTGGTGGCGTCTTACACCCTGATAAAAGGAGACAATCCCCTGCCATTTTTTGAGTTGCTGCATAATTTATTGCATATTTGCCCGAAAATTGCCGAGAGTTTATGTATTGTGGGTTCCAAAGGTGAAAAGGGCAGTCTAAGGGCGATCCTTCTTAAGGCCGCAGCTCAGAAATTCCCGAATGCGGAAGATGGTAGAAAAGATGTCATTCATAAGAGTCAGCAATTGATATCCAGTGTATTGCAGAATGGCAATTACATTGACTTCAGGGCTCCTAAAATGGAGGGTGATGTGTTGGAAGCGAAGTTTGAATTACCAAACAAGCAACAAATTATTGATTGCATAACTAAATTAAAGGGCGCAAAGATGGGAGATGTCCCGCTTGTTATTAGTCACGAGGCCAAACTAGATATTTCTGGATACTATGAGGCTTGCTACAATATTTTGAGTAGTAAAATTGATGAGCTATGTGGTTTGTTAAGAAAATTTATGGATTCTAACGGGATTAATGTTAAAGAAGGAACTGCTGCAGTGAAACTGGTCATTTACCAAAAGGCTAAAGTGGCAGTCGAATCACTTTTAGGGTTTGCAAAAAGTTTTGAAGATTTTTTTGATGCTGCTAACGATGCAGGTATAGCCGTGGGCTCAGAATTGCCAGATCATATTGAAAGATTTCGTTTCATTGAGGAGTTGCAATTCTTATACAAAATAACTGATAAACTACCACGGGGCATAGAAGAGTTTCTCAATACAGTGCTGCTTTGCTTAAAGGACGGTATTACACAGCTCAGCTCACTTATTGCTCATTCGGAAGCATGTACTGCTGAAGAGAAAAGAAAAGAGGAAGAAGCAGCAAGGAAGCATGAAAGGGAAATGAAAGCACTAAAAGAAGAAGCTGAGAAATTGGCTAAAGCTAACCAAGAAGCTATGGCCGCAGCTGCTAAAGCGAGACCCATCGGTTTTTTCAGTTTGATCGGAGCTGGGCTTGACTTAGGGGTGGAAACTATTTTTCATCCTCAAACTGTGGCTGAGAAAATAGCTGGGGGCATCGTAAGAGGAGAGAATGGCATATTTCCTACTACCAATCGTTCTACGGAGGGAACTTCATGGAATCCGACCCCAAGTTGCATGCCTACTGGTCCAATAAACCCCGTAGAAGTTGTCGTAAAAGAGTGTGCCCTCATGTAGGGCAATGCAACTTGATAATGACGTTTTTTGGTATTTTCAATTAAAAGCTAAAATAATGTGTATGATATCTGTGTTACATTCTTTTATTTGTAAAGCAAAATGTTCCTTAATGTTCCAAAATAATTTAACAGCTACCCCCGACAGTATCTGGCTACAAATAGTTATAGAGAATGGCAATGCAGTGCGACAATGTTGCAATCTGTCCTCAATCTTTTGAAACATCAACACATTGTTAAGAGTCAAGGTAAAACTCAAAATTAGTATTTTTTTCGGCATATACTTACATTTATATCAAGTAGGAATACTTGTCTTAGTTCACATTAACCTTTGCCTCTCACCACAGCAGTTACAATCGTAGGAATCAACCAGCCTGTCTATGGATTAATTGAGATGTGCCGAGATTCCTTTAAGCATGCATAGCTTATAAAAGTTCAGCTAATACATTGCCTGCTGCATCGGAAAAACTTAAAGAAGCAAATGCTACTTACCGCGTATACTTCATCTCAGGAACCGGGTTGAAAATTTAAATACCTATCATAACCAGTGATGTGAAACATGCCAATGGCAATATTATCGCGTTTATAGGGCTTACGAAATCGGGCAAAAGTACTCTGGTAAATTGTATAGTGGGATCTCCGTTAATATGTAGGAAATATCCAGTTACTGAAGAAACGTTCATTGAACAGGAGTTGGAGGAAATGGACCGAAAATTGGTGGAAGAGATGAGTCCGAAATAGAAGCAGTTCAGTTCGGACCGTGCTAGCGATTAGACGTGTCTTCCTTCTTGACGAAACCTGTCTTTGTGCGGTCGTGTAGTGTTAAGTGTTTCTTATCGGTTTATATTTGGAATTTCGCATTTCTTTGGATATTCCTTTTAAATGACGAAACGGAAAAAACAAAAACAAAGTAGCTCACCAGAGGAGGAAACTCCTCCAATTCTGCCCTCATGGAGTAACAAACCAACCATATTCCAAATCAGCCATGCCGATGACAACAAATCTTTATCTGATGTGTCTCCATTTCTGATAGAAAAGGCTTTAAAGTCGTCAGTGACAGGAGATTTAAAACTCATTAAAAAGCAACGATCCGGCCACATTGTGATCGAAGTTGCCAACAGTAAACAGGCCGAACAAGTGCAGAATATGCGGTCACTTCTCGGACAGGTTAAAGTTAGGGTGCAGCCCCATCCATCTTTGAACCTCATTTGAGGAGTGGTTAGATGTTGGGACCTAGGATCCCTGGAGGACAAAGAAATTTTGAGGGCACTTACACCTCAGGGGGTGTCAGACGTGGGTAGAATTAGCCCCAAAATGTCGCCTCGACCAACAGTATTTTTATTAACTTTCGCTACCCCCTCTCTCCCGGGACAAATCAAAATTCTGACGTCTAATTTCATCATCGATACTTACTACCAACCACCCCTACGCTGCTACAGGTGCTACTCATATGGGCACCATAGCCAAACCTGCAACCGTACTGTCACCTGCTGGAAGTGTGGCAAGGCGAAATCAGACAGTCATAACGAAGCAACGTGTAGGGAACAAACCCACTGTACTGCCTGCAAGTCTGACGATCACAATGTGCGCTCACCGACATGCCCTGTCTATATCACTGAAAAGAAAGTTGTACGTCTGTCCTCTCGAGAGAACATCCCCATCCCTGCGGCCCGGAAATTCATAAAAGCCACCCCCCAAGGGGTTAATCCTTTTATCAGCTACGCACAACTCATCAAAGGTCAGGGAATTCCGCTTAGTGTGCCTCCTCCGATCACCACGCCCTCGCATTTCCCTCCGCTCCAATCGCGAGGCATACTCCCGAACTTCCAACCAACAGTGGAACGGTTAACCACTAATACAATGCCGAGGGCAACCCCAATGCCCAACTGTGAAAACTGTCAAGTATTATTATCTGCCATTGACAAATTAACTACACAAGTGGCCAGCCTTACAAACTTAGTAACCAATTTACTACGAACAATTCGCACTAACATGGATGCCGAAAACCAGAAAAACTTAATGTATGAATTGGGTATGACATCCGGACAATCGAGAACTGAAATGGAAATTGCTGCAGTTTTGCACTCAACAGAACAACAGCAACCCCCAGAAAATTTCGCCCTGACAGCTCCCGAGGAGCATAGCATTAGCCCATCGGGCACCAATTTGCACAATCAAACCACCCTAATTAACCAACCCATCTCCCTGCAGCTGCCTAAGAGCAGGCTCCAAGGTCATGGCATGGCACACACCACTGCTTTGCCCATATCCCCTGAGATACCAGAGGAATTCTGATGGCATCCATTTTTCAATGGAATGTAAACGGTTTTGAAATTAGAAAAGAGGAACTGCAGCTGTTAATAACGCAACTTAGCCCGCTAATCATAATTCTACAGGAAACACATCTAAAACTAAACCAAGCAGTAGACTTAACCGGCTATGACTTGTATCATAATCCCATAAAGACCCCAATGGGGGCGAGAGCACGAGGTGGCGCTGCAATACTGGTTGCAAACTATCTGGCTACGCAGCAGATACAACTTTTAACTGACCTCGAGGCAGTAGCAGTCAGAACGACCCTTAAAACACCAATCACCTTCTGCTCCATATATATCCCTCCAAATCGACAATTTAATAGAAACGATTTAAATAGCATAATACAGCAGCTCCCCAAACCTTATATAATCGGCATGGATGCAAACGCACACTCACCCATCTTTGACACAACACGACATACGGCCGATGCAAAAGGGAGGGAAATCGAGCAGGTCCTCATAGATAATAACATCACCCTGTTAAATAATGGACAAGTCACACACTTCAGTACCCATCAAACCTCTTCAGCAATAGACCTAACTCTGGTACACCCACGAATAGCGGTTGATTTTGAATGGCAGGTCCATGACGACCGAAGGGGAAGTGATCACCACCCCATTGAAATCACATATATCCCGGGTATACCTCAAGCAACCCCTTGCCCGAAATGGAACTTAAAAAATGCAGATTGGAACGCTTTCCGGGCGTCACTCACAATGGCTACCCCAACCATTACTGGGGACATAGATGAAAGCTTGACAGCCATAATGAAGCCAATCATGGCCGCCGCCCAGACCCATTTTTCCAAAAAGCACCCCATTCAGTCCAAGAGAAAGTTAGTACCTTGGTGGAATGACCACTGCTCCCGTGCCGTTAAATTGCGTAGATCCTTACAC
Organism: Psococerastis gibbosa; assembly: GCA_963971405.1. Taxonomy (NCBI): domain Eukaryota; kingdom Metazoa; phylum Arthropoda; class Insecta; order Psocodea; family Psocidae; genus Psococerastis; species Psococerastis gibbosa. The sequence goes on from OZ020491.1 coordinate 33,143,850, forward strand.
CACAAATTTAAAGTTTTCCCTAGTCAAACTAATCTGTTGCTTCTCAAAAAACAGGAAGCCCTTACCAGGCGTATTCTCAAACAGGAAAAGAAATCCTACTGGCAGAATTTCGTATCATCCCTTAGAACCGACGTACCTATGGCTACAGTATGGAATAAAATCAGGCATATAAGAGGCATAACACGACCAGTAAACTGGGGTCTACTACAAATTGAAGGTCGTTGTTACACTAGTATACAAGATATCGCGAACCAGTTTGCAATTTTTTTTGGGGAAATTTCGAGTAATGAATGTATTCCCCTAACTTCTCTTATGTCGAAGTCCATTTTGGAAGCCTCCCCAATTACGGTAACAGGGGGGCACAATGAACCCTACAACGCCCAATTTACTTTGAAAGAATTGCAATTCGCGCTTTCCCAATGTAAAAACACGGTCCCCAGACCTGATTCCCTTCCATATATTTTCATTAAAGAGATGCCACAACACTATAAATCGCTGCTACTAGCGCTATACAATGCAATATGGACAAAACATAAAATTCCAGGAGCGTTGCGTCACTCCATACTAATACCCATACGAAAGCCACAAAAAAAAATTCCGGTGCACCTTCTTCTTACCGCCCTATATCCCTAACGAACTGCCTATGCAAAATAATGGAAAGATTAGTCAATAATAGACTAACGCACATTCTCGAACAGCGCCAGTTGATCACAAATTACCAGTGTGGATGCAGAAAAGGTCGCATGACTACAGATCTATTAGCAATGGTAACTCAAAATATACAAAAGGGTTTTACACGTCGCCAACACACCGTAGCCGTGTTCTTTGACTTAGAGGCCGCCTACAACAAGCTGTGGCACTACACTAGAGTAGACGGAACTATTATGTCCTGCATAGACCACATCTTTACCAAACAAACCAATCATAGCTCGGGACATATATTACAATCTAATATTACAGACCACTATATCACAGCTCTCTCAATACTACATAACAACTCGCAACCAGTGTACGAAAAAAGGAACAAACTCGTAGAAGTAATAGACCATAATAGGCTTAGTGAACTTTTAAAAAACGAGTCATGGGCGGCAGTTCTGGAAGAAACAGATACAGATAAATGCGCCCAAAGTTTTCAAACTACCCTCAACAGCAACATAGGTGCCAGCAAGAAACAAATGAAAATTTCTAATCGCGTAACAAAATTAAAACCGTGGATGAATAATGATCTACTAATACTAATAAGGCAACGTGACAAACTAAAACTAAAACTAAATTGCCAGCAAACTAACGTAGCCCTGAGGCAAGACTATAAAAAGAATAATAATAGGGTGAAACGCGAAATAATTAAAACAAAAAACTGTTATTACAAAGGAAAACTACAAGAACATAAAAACAACTTAAAGAAAACTTGGGAAACTATTAATGAAATAACTGATAACACGAAGATACATCACGAGATCACAGAAATTACTGATAGTAGGGGTCACTCAATAAATAACAGTAACCTAAAGGAGATGTGCGATACTTTCAATTACTACTTTTCCACTGTGGGTGAAAGACTTGCTGCAAATTTACCATTAGCACAAGCTTACCAAGATGGGGCAAATAACAATCCAACATCCATATTCTTAACTCCTATTGATGAAACAGAGACAATGAAATATATTTCCCAGTTAAAGTCTAAATCATCTTCAGGTCCTGACAAAATCTCTAGTTCCTTTCTTAAGAAGCATGCGGAACACTTACTTGAACCTCTCACCCATCTCATAAACCTCTCATTAACAAATGCGGTGTTCCCTAAAGTACTTAAAATTGCTGAAGTCATACCTGTTCATAAAAAAGGCCCAAAGACTGTCATGTCTAACTATAGACCGATATCACTTACGAGTACCATTGCTAAACTTATTGAGAGAACTATCAAATCAAGACTGACCAACTTCTTAGAAACAACAAACTACTTATCAAACAACCAATACGGATTCAGAAATGGACGTAGTACTCAAGACGCGATTGCAAAACTGTCATCCCTACTATATAAGGATCTTGACGACGGAAACCACCCCGTATGCATATTCATAGACCTTGAAAAAGCTTTTGACACAGTGTCCCATGAGTTATTGCTTAAAAAACTTAATCGTGCCGGAATTAGAGGCCACGCTAACAACCTAATAAGATCTTTTTTAACAGACAGGCAACAATTCGTACGACTTTCCAAAACTAATAACGGTTATCAAACGTCTTCCCTAAGTTGCACAACAACTGTGACATGCGGGATCCCTCAAGGTACAGTCCTGGGTCCTCTGTTATTCTTGATTTTTATAAATAGCCTACTCGAAATGAATCTGGATGGTACTCTGCTGGGTTTCGCTGATGATACAACTCTATACTTTTCAGGCAAAACCTGGGACGACACACATACTAAAGCAGGAAATGGAATTAAGAGAGTTAAAGAATGGCTAGCTAACAATCAGCTTACTCTTAATACCTCTAAGACGGAATACATCACATTCAGCCTTACCGCAACGGGCCAACCTGCCAGATCATCCATAAAGTTACATGAAAGACTATGCGACCCTAACGTCCCCGATTGCACATGTCATGTTATAAAAAGAGTAGATAACTACAAATACCTAGGGGTGACAATAGACAAACATTTGAAATGGGCTGAACACATTGCACTTACAGCTAAACGGGTACGGAAGACAATATACAAATTTAAATTACTCAGACAAATACTTGACATTAATTTACTGAGGCAAGTTCATCTCTCGCTAGTCAACTCTATAGCATCCTACAGTTTATTGGCTTGGGGAGGTGCCCACCAAACTCATCTAGAACCTGTAGAAATCTCTATAAGACATGTCATTAGAGTCAGTTTGAGAAAACATTACCTGTACCCATCCCTAACACTGTACAACGAATTCAAGGTACCATCGATAAAATCATCTTACTGCTTCCAATTATTAACATATAGGTTACAGCAAAATCTGTCGCTCCAGGGACAAAGTGAATTCATCCAACATAACCGGATTACCCGCCTGCGTGAGAGTCGCAATCTCCAAATACCTACTTTTAAAACAGCCTCGTACAAACATTCCCACTTATATTTAGGGATTTTAGCTTTTAACGCACTACCAACTGATCTTAAAACATTAATGCCAGATAAGAAGTGCCGTAAAACAATTAAGCAATTTCTGCATAGTAATCCACAGTTTATAAACATAATATATCCGGGAGAATAGCTTAACGAAGAGAATGCCAATTTGCCAAATAATGTATAATGTACCGCATACCTAGTTTTATTATTTAATTATTATTCTATAATTAATATTAACATCTTATAATACTAACCTAGCAACTAAGACAGAACCCATCACGGGCCACATGGCCTATAGGGTTCATTTTCTAATATGTATATTTTGTATTGTATTCTTAATTTTGAATATATTGATTGATTGATTGATCAAATTTTAAAAACTATGGAAAGATGGGGACTCTGCGGGAACCTACTAAGCTTCATCAAGAACTTTCTAAGTGACCGCTCCCAGACCGTCCGTTTGGGTGAGACCCTATCAAGAATTGAACGTTTAGATAATGGAACCCCCCAGGGGTCCATTTTAAGTTGCAGTATATTTATTATAGCAATCAATTCAATCAGCGACTACTTTTCGCCGGATATTTTGGCGTCACTATATATAGATGATTTGTGTATCATGTATTCATCCCCTAGCCTGCCAGTAATTAAAAACAAACTCACCCTTGCTATAAGATCTCTAGAACAGTGGGCCAGAGAGAATGGTTTTGTTTTCTCGATAAATAAAACTTCCGCTGTTCACTTCTGCAGAAAAAGAAGGTGCAATAATCATCCCCGCCTGACGCTAAACAACCATCCGATCGTGTTCAAACAATCCCATAAATTTTTAGGCTTAACTCTGGACAGGCGCCTCACTTGGACTGAGCATATAACCAGTCTCAGACATAAATGCATTCTAGATCTGAACGCATTGATAGTTGTGGCAAATCAAAATTGGGGGGCAGATGTGAAGATCCTCCTCACCATGTACAGAGCATTGATAAGTTCCAAAATCGATTATGGCTGCATCATCTACGCTTCAGCAAATAAAACATTGTTAAGCAGGGCTCTGGATGTGGTGCATAACACAGCCATCCGCCTTTGCCTGGGTGCCTTTAAATCTAGCCCTACAAACAGTATAGGGGTAGTGGCAGGGGAGCCACCTCTGCATATTCGCAGAGACAAGTTAATGGTCACCTTTTATTCCCGAGTCATTAGCAATCCACATCTAGTCACCCTGACTGATGTAACAGACACATCTTTTGACACCGTCTATAGAACCCACCCTCGATCATCTCACCCCTATTCCTATAGATTACGACTACTTTTAGAAAAGCTAACCACCCGCTTGCCACCAATTACAATGCATTACACTCTCGGGTTCACTCCGCCGCCACCATGGATTGTCCCTAAGATACGGTGCGACACGTCCCTGACAGATTATCCCAAAGATATTATACCGCATGTTTTTTTAAACAAATACTTTAAGGATAAACTGTTGTTTTACCCGACTCATACATGGCACCATTTCTATACGGATGGCTCCAAAACCAAGTACGGCACAGGGGCCAGTGTGTCATACAATTCAGATCTACTCCTCATACCTTTATTGCCGCAAGCGTCCGTCTATACAGCTGAACTTGTAGCTATACATCAAGCAATATTGCATATTATATGATACATTCCATAGACAGAGCACTTATCATCTCCGACAGCTTAGCCGCACTTACAGCTATTCAGCAATTATATCCTAAAAATCCCCTAATACACCTAATTGTTAATTTAATCGCATGCCTACCACCAACCCAATGCATTGAGTTTCTGTGGGCCCCATCCAACATAGGGATAGAGGGAAATGACAGGGCCGACAACGCAGCCAATTCTGCAACAAGTCTTCACTCTCCCCCCTTCCCTTACTTTCCCCCGTCAGACTTTAAAAATACAGCACACAACCTCATAACAGAATGTTGGCAGACAGAGTGGAGTACTGCGAAGGAAAATAAACTAAGAACAATACAACCAAGGGTGGGGGGCTGGAACTTGTTTGAGCACCAGATGAGTAGAAGAGACCAAGTGAAGGTGGTTCGTTTGAGAATAGGCCATACAAGGTTAACACATGGACACCTAATGGCGGGCACCCCACCACCCATATGCCACAATTGTCAGGTACGACTAACTATTCCTCAGATTGTCATAGAATGCCCTGTCTACTCAAGATACAGAACCTTCCCTCCTGATACAGATTTCCAGAAAGCAGTCTCGCACAATACAATACTTCTCCAGCACACCATTCCTTTTATTCACTCAGCAGCTCTGGCAAGCCTCATCTAGCAAACAACACACTGGTTTAATACAAGCGTTGGCAAACTGCCCTTAGATGGTCACTGGGCAACCCGTTGTCCAATGCCCTCCTGATCGCAGTTTGCCACACACCACCAACTCATACCATACACACAATACAAACAACAACACCGGCAAACTAACTAAAAACCAGGAAGCGCGTTTACCCACACGGGTCTGGCGCTTAAAATTAAAAATAAAAAAAATAAAAAAAATAAAAAAAAAAATAAGCTTCTCAACAATATGGCTATTTGCCGGGCACGGACTTAGCTGTTTGGGATTTCGCAGGATTTGGTGATAATAAGAGCACAGACCAAGAAGTACTCCATGTCATTTCTTAGGTAGGTATGGGATAAGCTAGCCTAAGGCCAGAGGTTACCATAGTAGTTTATACCGAGCTTAGGAAAGCAAAACTGAATTTTAGTAAATACAACCAACAAGTAGAAAATAATAATATAGAAAAAAGAGAACAAATTTATTTTTTATTAATTTAAAAACGACCTTGCGAAGGGACTGGCAAATAATGAAAGTATACGAAAATATACTTTGTGGATGATGGAATTTTTCACGACGGGGGGGGGGTCCGGACCCCTGGATCCCCCCATAAATACGGCCTTGAATACATGCACAGAAGAGTATTCGATTTGTGGTCGTAGCATTATATTCATTGATTAAAAACGATAAGGAACCTTCTTCCGTTTTTTGAGTTAATACACAGTATGGTCCAAATCTGTCCAGAAGTTGAGAAGAGTTTGTGCATAGTCGGATCAAAAGAGGAAAAGGGCAGTCTGAAGGCGACCCTTATAAAAGCTGCTTTACAGAGATTCGTAAACACTGAAGAAGGGAGGAAAGAACTGATTGATAAGAGCCAATAGATGATTGCCAAATTGGTGCAGAATGGCAATTACGTTGATATTAGATGTAGACAATATCTTACAATATCGCCTTTTGAGTTACCAAACAAACAGGAAATAGTCAACAGCATTAAAAAGTTAAAAGGAGTCAAGTTAGGACACAATACTTATATTGTAACCTATTAAGTCATGAAGCTAAATGCGATATTCTGGATTTTATGATATTAGTTATAATACTGTGAAAAGGAAATTTAACGAATTATGTGGATTACTATAAAGGTTCATGGACTTAACAGAAAGAGAAGGAAATGCAGCTGCGAAATTGGCCATTTTTAGAAATGGGAAGAAAACAGCGGAAACCATTCTGGAAATTGGAAAATTTAGACAATTTCATTAAAACTGTTGAAGAGATGGGTACATACATAAGCTCTGATTTCCTCAAATCTATTGAGATACTCTTTTTCATAGAGGAATTGCAATGCTTACACAAAATTCCCAGTGATCAGTTCCCGGAAAATTGTGCTGCTTGTTTGAATAAATTCTTTATGAACATATCACTCTGTTTGAAGAATGGTATAGCAAAATATTATCTTATACCTTTTATATCTATTACCTTATCGTACATGAGACACGCAGTAAGGAAGAGAAAAGGGAAGGAAAGAGTCTTTCTATGAAACATGAAAGGGAAGTGAGCGTAAGTTAAAGTTTAGAAATTGAATAAAATCTAATCAAGAATCAGAAAAGGCAACCGCCGAAGCGAGGCCCTCTGGATTATTCAGTCAGATTGGGGCTGGGCTTGACACCGTATTTAGTCGTTAACAAAATGGTTTTTGGCAAACTGTAACTATCATATGAGTAGACTTTGCAATGTATTGACTCAGTCTATTTTTCCGCAGATAAGACTAAGTTCCAGTAACCGTGTATGAACATCAACACAGCCAATTACGCCCTGCGTATGAAAGATTGTCTTGTAAAGCATAAACCCAGAGAAAATGTCCGGTGATCATTCAACAAAGAAAACTTTTGCCTCAGAAAAGCTAAAAGAAGAAAATGCAAGCTTCCGCATACTCAGTCTCATTACTCGAGTTGAAAATCTGAGAACCACCGATGTCTCCAACACTGCAGGAGATATTGTAGCTTTTGTGGGACTTACAAAGTCAGGAAAAAGTACTTTAATCAACAGTCTAATGGGAACTCCAATGATATGTAGGAAAGATCCACTTACAGAAGATCCTTTCATTGAACAAGGGGCCGGTGGAAATGGACCTAAAATTGGAGTAGGAGGTGAATCTGAAACAGCAGATCCAAAAAAATACACCGACTTACCGGACAGTAACTTGGCAATGTGGGATTTCCCAGGATTTGGCGATAACAAGGGTACTGATCAAGAAATTCTTAATGCCATTTCTTATCAGAAAATATTACGAGCCCAAAAGAGTGTGCGCTTTGTGGTTGTTGCGTCTTACACATTGATAAAAGGAGACAATCCACTACCATTTTTTGAGTTGTTGCATCAACTACTGCACATTTGCCCCGAAATCGCTTCCAGTTTGTGCATTGTCGGTTCCAAAGGTGAAAGAGGCAATCTTCATGGGCTTTTGCAAAAGGCTGTTTCCACGCAGTTCCCTAATGCCGAAGATGGTAGAAGAGCATTAATTCATAAGAGTCAACAGTTAATAACCAAAATCTTGCAAAATGGCAGTTTCGTCGATTTCAGAGCTCCAAAACTGGATGACGATGTTTCCGAAGCACCGTTTATGGTACCGAATAAGAGGGAAATTGTTGATTGCATAAAAAAGCTGAAAGGAGCAAAGATGGGTGATATACCTCTTGTTATAAGCCACGAGGCCAAGGGCGACATCTCTGGATACTATGAGGCATGTTTCAATGTCATGAAGAGGAGAATTGACGAGCTATGCATCCTCTTGGAGAAGTTCATGGATTCCAAAGGAATTGATGTGCGAGAAGGTTCTGCTGCAGTCAAATTGACAATCTACAGAAGTGGTAAAGAAACTGTTCAAAAAATTATAGATGAGTCAACGGATTTCGAATCGTTTTTCAATGCAATCAAGCAAGTGGGAGTTGGTGTAGGCTCAGAGTTCGCTGACTACATGGCAAGATTTTGCTTCATTGAAGAGTTGCAAAGTATGTATAAAATTACCGAAAAAGCGACAAAAGGTATTGATGAGTTTTTCAACACTATAAAACTTTGTCTTAACAATGGCATTGCTCAATACAGCTCTCTGATTGCTCATTCTGAGGCCGCAAGCGCTGAGGAGAAAAAGAAGGAACAGGAATTGGCCAAGAAGAAGGAAGAGGAGATTAGTGCTCTTAAAAAGGAGTTGGACAGCATTAAGAAGTCCAATGAGGCGTCTATGGCGGCTGCTGCTGAGGCTAGACCTGCTGACGGTCCTGGGATCTTTACAGCTCTTGGTAAAACTGCTGACAAAGTGCTTGATAAGGTCGTAGACAAGGTTGCAGAGAAGATTGCGAACGAGAAATGCAGTGTTATGTAGTTGATAATGCACCCAATTGTGGACTCTTCGCATGGAATGTACCTACGTGTGAGCTAGAGCGGATCCTGCGGAAAGTTTAGGAGGGGGTCATAAGTTGCATGTGTAGATTTTTGCTGGATTTTTTTGATTTTTTTAAATTTATTTTTATTATCTTATGAATTTATTTTTTTATTTATTGGCTGGGGGGTCTTGACCCTTGTGACACCCCCCCCCCCTTGTGGATCAGCAATTGCGTGTGAGGAATACATATTCTACCAATGCAAAGCGCGCGGTGCCGAGCCGTGTTTTTTACCGAGACTTTTCATGCTATTACTGGGTTTATTTAGACCCTAAGAATTAAAACAATTACAACATTACTCATTACTGACTCAGCGCAATATAGTTTTTTTTTTAGATTGTCACAGCTTTATTTTGTTTATGGGTTCAACGCCATAATTATAGTGGATTAATCATAATAGAGGACCTCCTACCAGCCCTCAGGCCCGAACGCTTCACTCATTTTAAGTGTTAAATCGTGTGCTGAGGGTTTAACTATTAATTTTTCACGTTGCGGTGGCCTACAGTTTGTGCTTTGCTGATATATGGGGGAAATGAGCTTAGCGCATTTGAATTCAGGTAGATGGCAACATAAAATTTTTGATATGATTGGCTGCTGCAACGTTGAATGTCTGGGTTAACTTACAGCCATTACATGACGCTTTATAGAAAGGAGTTCGGGTGAAGGGTACCTATATACTTAATTACTTCTTGTAAGGCAGGGGTCGCTTACCAAGTACTGTACCGGGCCATTTCCGTTATTATGGAATTTCCTTATCCGTGAGTGGTAAGCTCCTTTATTGCTAGAATTCAACGTCGCACCGGGTCTTTGGTCAACAGCTGGAGCCGATCTGGTCTCGGCCCCCTTCCCCCCCCCCCAAATTATATTACACATACGCCACTTATTTCAAGATGGCTAATGCTCACCAATCACAAAAATATAGGCTAATCTTTAAAACGACTATTAATTTACCATATTCTGAATAATTAGGACACATTAGAATTATACATAGAAATTAGATAATAGCCCAATAGCCGTCCATATAGTTACATTATAAGGCCTACATGGGCTGCCTATAATCATGTATTAGCTAATGCACTGGTTTGATAGCCTACTTGACGGTTTTAAAGTAACTATAAGGGTGCTTCTCATTATCGTTGGTAAAGCTGTAGAAAGTAAAATCCTCTGGAATACGACGCCATTTTTTATTTTCCTAGTCCTGTGCATGGTGCGCTGCCTTCCATTGGATTTTGTCCTTTTCGTACTTTATCGCATAGGCGCCCATTCCATTGACCGGCTAGGGCTATTTCCAAAAACAGTGACGTGGTAGCAGACATTCAAGACTTAGGTGGCGTTTCCACCGACCTCGCATTGCAGAATTGACGGAAATGTTTATTTTCCTCTATGTCATAGTTAAAATTGATCAATGATCATACAGTAAAATCACAAACAAACTATAATTAAAAAATGGCGTCATGGGATATGTTAAGTACAAACATTTTAATAGATTTCTATAAAAAGAAAAATTCTAATTTCCGTCAATGTCATTTGCATTCTGCAATGCGAGATCGGTGGAAACGCAACCTATGTCTTGAATGTCTGCTACCACGTCACTGTTTTTGGAAATAGCCCTAGCCGGTCAATGGAATGGGCACCATAGCCTATCGTCAATTTTCAATGTCCGTCTCAGAGAATATCTTTCAAATAATCTACATTACAAAAGAATATATTTTCGTTTAGAAATCCAAAATGTCGGTTATACACGTAGTCATAGAACCCGAATGTTTGATTGGTTGGGCGAATGATCTGATTTGATTGGTTGGCCCTTGGCCGTAAGCATTTTCCTATATGCGAAACGAGGTTCATTCTTTTAACTAAGTCGTCCCAGTGCCAGTGTATGTTTGCATGAAGCAGGCCTTGAAGTTACTGTTGTAAATGTTCGAAGAGTTGTTCGACATTCAAGCTCCCGTTGGCCCCGATGTCCGAAGTGATGGCAACCCATGTCAGATTGGAGGGTGAGTTCTAGCCATGTAGTTTAGGTCCAGATGTACAAGCTACAAAGTCCCTGAAGAGAGGTTTGCTAAGTCTGGCGTTCGTGGCAAGAGCACCCTGCGCTCGTCGTTCCTGTTGGCGTTCCGCTGGAGAAAAGCGGTCTCAAACTGCTTCAACGACAGATAAGCTGCCAGTTGAGGTATAGACATAATTATCGGTAATAAGGTGATGCCATAACAGCAAATATACAATTATTTCTAAGAAACGGCTGCAAACCAATGAAACGAAATGAAAAAACCAATTTATTGAAAATAAACAAAAGGCAATACAACAATAAGACTATAAAGTCTTGTTTTCATGCTAACCCTAACAAATATATTTTTTTAAATTTACATATTAGGCTATATCGTAACTTATTGCAAACGTTATTAATGTCAACAAAACCCATTAGGTCACTTGAACCTTGATAGTTTGGTTCTGGGGACAAAAAAGAAAATAATTATAATTTTTCTGAGGGACCTTTCTATCGATGCTTTCTTACTTGAGGTATGTTTTAGGCGTTAAATAGAGCAAGAAAACCAATCAGATTGCTTTCCTTAACTAAGATTTAGTTTTGTGATTTGTGTTATATATATATATATACTGTATATAGTTATTAGTTATTAGTTATAGTTATTGTGTTATATATATATAGTTATATACATGTAAAATGAGTTAGGGTGTACATGTTTTAATTTGTGTTTAGGTCTCATTTATGCTTATTCATGTCCCTATAATATCGAAATTTGGGTCAAAAGTCAGCAGTCAAATTGGCAACATTGTCTCCATATGACTACGTGCTGACAAGCACGAGTCTGCTCATCATGAGGCTAGCTAAAGTTTGCAGATGCCAAAAGACGTCATAAATATTTGTACTATCTGTCAAGGCTTTAACTGTTCTCAGGGTCAGTTCATTCATTATAGGGGTCAACAGAAAAGATAAAGTGCTGATGTGCAGGGGCGCAATCAGAATATGGCAACGGGGGAGTGTAAACACACCATATTCCAAGGTCAAATTCTCAGTGCCTCAACTTCTTCTTAAATAAAAGAGCCAAACAAAATGTATAGATAACACCCTAAAATCTGATCCGCTTCATATGTTCATTTAGTCTCGATGGGTTTTTTGAAAATGTTATCTACTGTTCGCCCAGAGAAGTTTGCAATTGCACAATAGATATTCCCGTAATGCCTTCCCAAGCCCCGCGTCTCCATGCAAATTTCCTATGCTACATTTTCAAATCAGATAGAACTACTTTGCATTGCATTATACAGAAAACTTATGGGGGTTCCATTCCAAATTTAGTGCATTAAGGTCACAAGTGGATATTGTTTATTGAGCTGAAAATAGTTTCTGTGAATCATACCAATAAGGGTCTCGTCAATGCGCTTGCCTTCAGATCTGGCGTTCGGGATTCGTTGTAAATACCTATGACGCCAAGAACGGGTGCGTTGTATTTTGTTAAACTTAAATCTGCAAACCATTGAAATTGTGACTGCTTTGTTTCTGCTGCACTTCTGTTGAGTGTATACGTAATAGTCTCCTTAGTAAGTTGACGATGGCGTGAGCCGAAACTGGTTGAGTTTTTTATTAATTTTATTGCGTAAAACTTTACAAAGAAAAACATTTTCACAATGAGTTCTGATGCGAGTACTAATTGATTCATTGATTTCTTTATATTATGGAGAAGTCTTTTGAAATATTGTATCTATCAGACCAAAATACTAAGACTAGCAAATTCATTTCTAACTACTTTTCATGTATATATAGGCCTATATACTACAGAGTACAGATTGTTAATTTACCTGAAGTGAAGACGTCTAGTGATAAATACGCGGAGGCTCTCCTTGGGCATTTGGTAACGACCAATAAGCTCTATTATTTCTTGTCGTAGGGTGTCCAAGCTGAACAGTCAGCAATCATAATTATGGGGTTCCTTATGATACTTTCATCATATTCGTCGAGATCGCGTAGTATTCTTGACGTCTTATTTCCTTCCATCTTACTCCTTAACTCTGCTATATCACAATTATTGAAGCATATCTGACAATAAAATCAACTTCACCCCTCTTCCTTAAATAGTTCGCATAGGTTGAAGATCATTATTCGGGCCTGCTAGTGAATTTGCTTGCCTTACCAAACGGTTTATGCGGAAATGTTGCTTCAGTTTCACTGCTTTGGCCTTCCATCTTCCTCTTACTAGACATGCTTCCCTTTGTAAGACTTACCACTCTTTTCTGTGGTCTGAATGCTCTTAACGTCGAAGTTAACTGTCTACTTTCAAGTTGAGCCATTTTATAATACAGTATATAGTAAGAAGAAAATTTTATAAATAATAAATAAATATATTTCTGTTACATTATACAATACCGTACAAGCACAAGAGAGTATAAAATAAAATCGTCAAAAGTATCGTCAAAATCAGGTAGTTCTGTCATTGTCATTGTGCTAGTGCCTCAGTGAAAGTGTAGAAAGCTTTCTATAAGAGATGGTTTCTAACCAATTTAAGTAAGTTAAAGCATTTCACGCCGCTCTCAGTTCAATCGGGAGTTTGCTAAGGTAGGCGGAACCTTTTAGTATAGGATCCAGTCGCTCACACTTGGCTGTGCGTGGCGCTGGCCTTACAAGGTCTCCCCGTAAATTTCTCAAATTCAAGAAACGCACTAATAATATTTATCACAATAAAATATTGCTTTGATTTTGTTTTATGATGACCCTAAAATCGTTCCACTAACGGTGCTACAGTAGTTGAAGACAATTAACTAACACTCAGAAAATTTTAATTTTAATTTTGACATTGGAGCAGTAAATTCGTAAAAAAATACAGATCGACAATTTTAGCTAAATAAATAACCTAAGCAATGTCCATTTTTTTTTTTTTTAATTATTATTTTTTAAGGGCGTTTGCAAGTTGCATATCTATGCCCACTTGTGACCTTAATGCATTAAATTTGAAATGGAATCCCCATAAGTTTTGTGTATACAAACAAATAGAAAATTTGCATGGAGAGGCGGGACTTGGGAAGTACAAGCATTATTTTAATGTGTAAATTGTACCTAACAAGTTCTAGTCATACATTTTATATATACATTTAAGAAGAATTTGAAGTTTGAACTGATTGCGTTGAAGAGGAGCATTTCTGCAAATGGATGCATTTGACTGCTCCATGGCCGATATTATTGCTTTCCAATTTATACAGGTACTAGTAGTATAAGGAAAGCTTTGTGACGGTCGAAATTTTTGATTCCGAGATTTCAATGGATTTACACGTTTTGAGGTCCCAGGAACCAAAAAAGTGGTTTTTACGAAATGTCAGTCTGTCTGTCTGTTCATCGATTTCCGGGCAAACCACTCGGTCGATTTTGATGAAATTAGGTTAATAGGTTTATAAAAATCATGCCTCGGGATAATTTTTTTTTTTTTTTTTTTTTGAGGTTTTATTTTCAAAAAACTAAAAAAACGTCTAAAAAAATTATTTTCCAAAAACGGCTCCAACTATTTCTTTTAAATTCACAAATATTGTAGTCTTTATTAATGTTGAAAAAATGCGGGGAGTCGCTTGCCCCTTGACAGTTTGCTTCTGGGGGTAAAAAAATAAAAATAACCAAATTTAATTTAAAAATTACTAAAAATTAATTTTTTCTGCGAAACCTTTCTATCGATGAACAAAAAATAACAAAAACTTAGAGTTTTAGAAAAACTTGTTATAACAACCCGAATTATTAAAACCCAAATAATCGTTAAGAAATTAACTTTGTCTAAGAAACCCACTTGTTTTAGTATAATATATATATAAATAATATAATATAATTATACTAACACAAGTGGGTTTCTTAGACAAAGTTAATTTCTTAATGATTATTTGGGTTTTACTAATTCGGGTTGTTATAACAAGTTTTTCTAAAACTCTAAGTTTTTGTTATTTTTTGTTTATTAAAATGAAATACCACGAAGTCACGAGTAATCTAATTATTTATGTTTCTATCGATGATTTCTACCTTCAGGCAAGTTTTAGGTGTTAAATTGAGTAACGAAACCGGACAAGTTGCTTTCCCAGAAAAGTATTTGGTTTTGTACAAAAAAATGTTTTTTTTGAAAAAATGATATAAAATTCACGCTCAAATGCATTGCGTGCCCTGCCATTATTGCTGGGTGGTAATGTCTGAGCTATCTAGAATTTACCTCACCTCCATTGACGTCAGATGGACAACTCCCCTCCCCCCCCCCCTCCCCCCGAGATATCGGAAATTTAACCATAGGAAAATTATTTACCATGAAATTACTCATTTTCTCTGTCTACTAATTTTGATAAATTGGAAAGCATGTTCGAGTAAACTCGGACCGGTTCTTTTGTATAGATTTTGCACTAAAACCTCGTAGTGTAAAGACTCAGATTTGTCCATAAATAGGACTATACAATAAATAAATTGGATTTTAATAGATATCATTGCGCAGTCGTCTTTTCGAAACTGTATAGTGTTTTTCTTGCGGTTAAACCCCCTTATATGAAGTTATACAAGAATGGAAAAACACCCGTAGCCAATAATTTTCTTATCCTACCCAAGTTTTATCGAATAGTTAGAAATTGAAATACAACTGAAAGACAGGCGGGTATTTCGCAAAAGATAATTTTTTGGTATTTACAATATACCTACTACAAAACCGGTACCTAATTCGGCTGAAATTTATAAATCGAATATTTCAACAATGACATTGAGGTGTTGCTTAAACTGACCTATAAATATATAAGCAAAGAAGGTATGGTACCTTGCCTAGGCTGGGTGTCACTCATGCCTATGGTACTAGGGGCGGGCATGTTCTCGTGATCCCTATGCATAGAACCAGTAGGTATGAGGGTAAACCAGCCTACGCGGGTGCTAGGCACATACTAGGGCTGTCTGGAACATTAGGGAGGTGGAACCAATGGCTGCTTTTACAAGTTAAGTAAAGAGGCACCTTATAGACCAATGCTTGTATGTGGAGGACATGATGTGGAACTAGACAGCCGATGTTCCCATGATTCTCAGTGCAGATAGTACTAAAACCACTACCAACGATTATTTATTTATTAGTTATTGTGTTTTAGTGTGTAACTTATAACGTCTACTGTTTTCATTTAAATGGTCCAATACAGAGATAGTCTATTCTTTTCCATTGTAATGCAACAATCTATGTAACGGCGTAATTGGTTCCCAAATTTTTCTTCTTTCTTTCTTTTCTTTGCCCAGTATTCCTGTCTATAAGAATAATAATAATAACTACTTTTTGTTTTATTACTAAGCCAACCTAGCTATAAAGCCCTCTCTTACACTAAACTAGGAAGGCCCAGGCCCAGGGACGCCACAACGGACTCTTTCCAGGGGGGGGGGGGCAAGAAACCACAAATTATACTATACTGTAGAATGTTTAAATAGGCTATATTAAGAAATTATATCACACTAACCCTTACCTAGATATTGCCGAAAACCATGCGTCGGTACTCATTGGCACTAATGAATTCCGCTATCACTTTGTCTATGTCCAATTGAACGTAATAAATAAAATTGGTTGAATAAAATTGTAAACAATAACAAATCGTGGCAAAACCAAAAACACGTTCACTAATCACTACTATAGCTATTGCCACGTGCAACTCGATCGAGTCAATGATCGAGATTCGAGGGTAAGAAAAGACGTGCGAAATTCGAAATAGCTTTGATTATCACAACTTATGAGGAACCAAAACCTAGTTAGTTTAGTTTAGTTTAGTTTAGTTTATCCAACGCCCACTCTTGACTTTTGAGTCATGCGGTGCCGCGCCAGCCAGTAGAGCGATCAGAAGTGATGCGGGCCCTGGAGGGTGGATTTCTCCCTAACGTCCGCAAGCCCAGGGCAGGAGTTGAGATGTTCTGCGACCATTGAATGTTGACCACACATGGTGCACTCGCCGGAGGCCGACACCCCAATTCTCTGGAGGTGAGCTGCTAGATAGTCATGTCCGGTAATTGCTCGAAATGCTGCCACGGCAACTTGCCTGGGTAGGCTTCTGTCAATGGGTCCAACTGTGGCCAGTCTCTCCCATGACTTCCCTGCGGCGGCCAATATGTGTTGCTCCTTGGTCTTTTGGCTGCATTTCAAGTTTATGGTGTTTTTAGCAGAGGTAAGGCTTGCTGGTACTTTAGGTTGCGGTAGTGTGGTTCCCATTTTCGCAAGAATATCCGCTTTTTCGTTACCGACGAGGCCCACGTGACTCGGTACCCATTGTACCGCGATGGTCCAAGAGCTCTTGCACATTTCGTTAAGTGATCGACGGCATTGGAGGGTGCGGCTGCAGTCAGTGTCATTGTTTCCTGTCACCGCGAGAACAGCAGCATGTGAGTCGACCAGAAAGACAGCTTTGCTATAGTTTTTAACGTTTCTGAGTCGACCAACAGCCTCAACGATGGCAGCGACTTCTCCGTCATAACAACTCAGGGGGGCCCCGACGGCAACATGCCCTTCAAACAGTTTGCAAAAGTGCCTTGCGCCAGTCTCGCCCGATCCCGGTATAGACGATCCGTCCGTGTAGATGCGTAGCCAGCTGGACTTCGGGAATCGGGTATTGATAGTTTTTATGGCTGATTTAAGAAGTTCGACATGAGGGACAGATGCTTTAGGTATGGTCTTCAAGAGTGAGGTATGCACTTGGTAGGCTCGGGAAAAAATCAGAGCAGTTGACCAAAGGGGCTGGTTCGTCTAATTCAATCCCGTATTTTCTTGCCACTTCCACAGCTTTGGCTATGGGTGCAGTATGTGTTCGGAGCCTACCGTACCCCGGTTGATAGTTTCTCCAGAAAAAAGGCCTAGTCCGTTTCATTCGCTCCCAGATTTTCAGGGTGGCTTTGTCCCGTCTTGCCTCTAGACGTTCTATTCCCGCTTGAATTTCCATTGCTGGAATGGGCGTTGATTTTGCTGCACCTGTAATAACTCGTAGGGCAGTGTTTTGAACTTTGTCTTTGTCGAAACAGCTTTGATTATCACAACTTATGAGGAACCAAAACCTTTTTAATGCTATCAGTCAAGTGCGATGAAAAATTCAAACAATCGTTTGACGAGAGGCACGTGATGTTTGAACAGGAGGCCGTGCCTCAGGAAGAGCTTCGTCTCCAGTCCAGGAGAGGTTTCCTTAGCAATGTCCCTCTGGAGCCTCCAGCCTGGTACCTTCTATAGCCGCCTCAAACGACAGGTACCAATCTCGACTGGCGGACATGGGGGACCCTAAACCAAATACGCTCTGGTGCGGCCCGTACCAACAGGGCTAGATGGGGTCAGCTCGATGAAAATGACACCCTCTGCGCATGCGGCCAGCGCCAAGATTTAGAACATCTGTTCCTGTGCAGCCTTTGCCCCCACCGCTGCACACCTGATGACCTGTGGGAGGCCAATGTGGCGGCCATGAATTTCGCCCAGTTTTGGACGCGCTTGGACACGAAAGTAAGTAGGCTAAGTAAGTAATGCTATTTCAAAATTTAGTTTTTTTTTGGGGGGGGGGGTGGGATGGCAATGATTTCCAGGGGGGGGGGCAATTGGTTTCCAGGGGGGCAATGTACCCACCGCCCCCCCGCCTGCTTTACATGCCCTCCGAAGCATGTCTATGGCTTAATTTATTAGTTTCAGTTAGGGGATCCACCGTAGCTAAAGATCTAACTCCGAGTTTTGCCTTAAATGATGTCTCTTTTTGCCATGTTAAATAAAGCTGAGCCATCATTTTACGCTAATCAATATCGGATGCTGTGCCGACAAAGCCCTGTAATCTCATCTATAACACCCAAGATAAAAAAAAATCAATATATTTTCCTAAGTGAAGTAGGCTGCTATCTAAAGGCATATGATAAATTGCCAATCTCAATGATAATTTGTGTAGTAGGTACCGATGGTTTGGCTATAGGGGAACAAGCTCAGGTTGGTTTGATCGTTATAATTTTTAGACCTGTTTATTTCTTCAAATTTCTGTATTATTATGATTTTTGTTTTCCTTTTTATACGTAATAATCATAGATTTTAATAATAATACTAGATATCGAACTCCCATGGTCTCTGTAGGGAGTGTTGTGAAGCCATCCGCCATTGCTATAAGTGGATAGAAAGAACGGAAAGAACGCAAAGTACCTGTTATTAAATGAGTACTTCTCGACGAAATAAATTTTATCTTGATTTAATTTCAGTTAATATTGTCTTTTATGTAACTATTGATCAAAATCCACTGAAAATAAACTGAAAAATTGAACTTTTGAACGTAATTTTCACAGAAAATGAATGTAAACAACGTTTTTTATCCACTTATAGCAATGGCGGCTGGCTTCAAAATATGCAGGGGAGTTCGTTATCTAGTATTGTTATTAAAATCTATGGTAATAATTCACTGGAATTACACGTTTTGATGTCCTAAGAACCAAAAAAGTGTTTTTTTTTTTTTTTACGAAATGTCTGTCTGACTGTCTGTTCGTAGATTTGCAGGCAAACTAATGGGTGGCTATTGATCAAATTATGCATGAAGGTTCACAAAAATTATACCTGAGGACCGCTTTTTTTAAAACTCAATTTTGGGGGGTTTATATTATATTAGGCTATATTTATATTATATTATTTTTATATGAGTCTGTTTATTAACTTGCGGCACCCTAAACGCGAGCAGGAGAGTCGACTGACAGGTTGGACCTCCTGATTATAGTGGATACTATGGATACTATAACCACTTGGGCCACACAATTAATTCGGAGGTAACCAGTACTCGAAACGCCCTCAGACGGACTGGTAGGCAGCATGTTATCATGTTCCCCTGCCAAGTTTTGACAAGCTCGGTTCATGTGGATTCAACATGGTTGGACGGGTGGTGTGTGACACCCATTTCATATGACTCCTCGAATACGACACACTATTTGAATCACATTCACATGTTATTATTTGCTGTCATATTGAGCTGGATATATCTGATGTGACAAGTCTAGGCTACTGTAGGGCTACCTTGTTTCACAAACCAGTAATGCAGTGTTGAATATATCGACTGGCGATTGAAATATTAAAGCCTTTTAGGCGCCCATTCCATTGACCGGCTAGGGCTATTTCCAACAACGGTGACGTGGTAGCAGACATTCAAGACTTAGGTAGCATTTCCACCGACCTCGCATTGCAGATTGCAAGTGACATTGACGGAAATGAATGTTTTTCTTTTTATAGAAATCTATTAAAATGTTTGTAATAAACATATCCCATGAAGCCATTTTTTAATTTTAGTTTGTTTGTTTGTGATTTTACTGTATGATCATTGATCAATTTTAACTATGGCATATAGGAAAATAAACATTTCCGTCAATTCTGCAATGCGAGGTCGGTGGAAACGCCACCTAAGTCTTGAATGTCTGCTACCACGTCTCCGTTTTGGAAATAGCCCTAGCCGGTCAATGGAATGGGCACCTAATCTCTATCTCCTTGATAACCTACGGTATAGCATATTCTTCATTATACGACTTGTAATCTACTCTTATCGTTCATTACATTCAAGATATAATTAGAAAGTGCCTTGTCGTATTGCTGTAATAATACATTATCGACTAAAGGTAAATTAGGCTAAATAATGTTACTTTAGCCTATGATAGGGTTTACTTCCAATATATGAACTTATGAAGATGTGCTCTAATTTTGCTCAAAATTGAATGGAATATATTATTTTTTTTAAATTCTGAACAAAACTGACAACTCACAGCCCAATCCACATTGGAATTCATTCGGTCAAAACTAATGTATAACTTATATAATATAGAAGTAATATGTAATATAACATTTTTTTTTTTGACATAAATCAGGAAGAAAAGTCTGTTTTCTGAATAAAAGCATTAAAACAGCCAGAATGATTAGAGTACTTTCAATCCGACACTTCTAAGCGATCTGCGATGTGCACCTCTATATTCTCCCAGGAAAAAACCAATAAGCAATGAGGTTCATTTGTGACGTCATTTTGTAGATGGCAGCACCAGTTGCAATGATATCAAAGCGTTGATTTTTCCATAAGCCTCAATAATACCCTACTAGACAAACCTATAACCCTCTGTTCAATCTATATTAGACCTGGCCTCACTATCTTCAGATCAGACATGCAGAGCCTAATCCAGCAGTTAGGTCACCCCTTTTGCTTGGCGGGCGATTTCAATGCTCATTCACCCCTTTCGTCCTCAAACACCACTTCCTCGGATTTGCTGGGAAAAGATGTTGAGGCCATAGTACAGGCTTTTTCGCTCCAGCTTTTCAATGACGGGACACCCACACATTTTTCTACCAGGCGTACCTGGTCTGCTATAGATCTAACTATAACTTGCCAATCAATTAGCAGCGACTTCTCATGGGAAGTATACCCTGACCTCTGCAGTAGTGACCACAACCCAATTGTAATTAAATATATAACGCGAACGCACGTCTCCAATTATACTTTTTCGCCAACATGGAAAATTGGGGCTGCCGATTGGGTGGGCTCCCCCCCTCCAACCCTCCAACCCGATGCTCCCTTCTTGGATATAGATTGTATAGCCACTCGATTGAACTGAACATTATTTCGGCTGCCTCATCAACTATCCCCCGGACAAACCCCCAAAAGACCTACTGTCCCATGGTGGACACGGAAATGTGCTTTAGCAGTCAAACTAAGACGCCATCTATATAACCGTTTCAATCGTGCCCCATCCACTGCGAACCTATTAGAGTATAAGAAACAGGAGGCAACTACCAAAAAAAAACCCTAAAAAATAACAAATTAGAATACTGGCGAAATTTTGTTTCTGCCCTTACAGCATCCACCCCTCCTTCAACCGTTTGGAAACGTATTCGGGGCCGAAAATCCTCCCTTTTGTCACTCCTAATTGTGGATGGGACGACATACACCAACCCTGCAGACATTGTCAACCAGTTAGCATTGCATTTTTCAGAATCGTCCAGTGAAGACATCCTACCTTTAACTAGCCTAAAAATTAAAGAGCGCTTAGATAACGAGCCGGTCTCCTTTGATGGGGGTGAAAATGAAAGTTGCAATGTTCCTTTCTTGGCCGAACTTATTTGTTATGAGTATACTCAAGCTCTGGAGTCAGGTAAACAAAAAAACAGTGCACCTGGCCCTGATACTATACCGTATGCCTTTCTGATTCACCTTCCCGACTCTCATTTATCCCACCTGCTTTCTCTTTATAATTATATATGGAAAACGAGTGAAATCCCTTCGACTTGGAAGCATAGCCTAATTTTTCCAGTGCCCAAACCCGGCTCAGACCCTTCTTCTACATCATCCTATAGGCCTATATCCTTAACAAACACCCTAGTGAAACTAATGGAACGGATGGTTAATGCACGTTTCAGATGGGTTTTAAACGAAAGAAAGCTGTTATCCCCATTCCAATGTGGAGCCCAGAAAGGCCACTCAACTACCGACCACCTACTTCGCGTTAGTAACTACATACAGGAAGGTTTTGTACAAAGAGAACACATAATAGGCATTTTCTTTGATATAACTAAGGCCTATGACCGTACATGGACAGTCTCTGTACTACATCAATTCCTATGATGGGGCTTACGCGGCCAATTGCCATCATTCATCCAAATATTTTTGCATAATCGAACTTTTGCAGTGAAATGCGGCTCTACCATCTCCTTAACGCACACTTTAGGCTTAGGCACGCCTCAAGGATGTGTCTTGAGTTGCAATATTTTTAATTGTGCCCTAAACACGGTCACTGAGCTTATACCACCAGAAGTTTTAGCCTTTTTTTACATTGATGATATGTGTCTTTTGTACAGGGCAAAGTGTCTTAGGAATATTGAACATGTGCTCAGACCTAAAACCAAAATAGTCCATTTTTGCAGAAAACATTGCAATGATGACCCAGTACTTTCTTCCCACAATTTACAAATACCAGTTGTGACCTCGCATCGGTTTCTCGGTCTTGTCCTTGATAAAAAGTTAACCTGGAAGGAGCACATCATACAGTTAAGAGCTAAATGTACAAATACACTTAACTTACTTAAGGTTGTCGGCGGTAATGACTGGGGTGCGGACCGTAAAACACTGCTTCAAATGTATCGAGCCTTGATTCGGTCTCGTCTAGATTACGGCAGCATAGTGTATGGAGCAGCTACACAAACTCTTCTTCAAAGTCTAGACACCGTCCACTATGAGGCCCTTCGAATCTGCACCGGTGCTTTTAAGTCCAGCCCCACAATGAGTTTATGTGTGGACGCATATGAACCACCCCTACAACTACGGCGAGAGCACTTAATGCTAAAATTTTCTAACAGGCTAAAGCAATGCCAAACTCATATTACCTACTCAGCGATTTTCTCAGATAAATTTCACAATTTATTTCGAGTCCGTCCACGCTCATCAAAGCCAGTGCATTACCGCTACTCAACTTTAAATTTTGAACTCCGCCTTTACGACCTGAATGTTAGTCCGATTCACGGCCCGCCTATACCGCCTTGGTTTTACAATCCACCCGTCCCATTCTTTGGTCTCCAAATTTTAAGTAAAGCCAACACTCCAACCCTCATATACCGTAATCTATTCCGTAATATGACATTAATTGCAGTTCCCACGACCGAGTTGGTCCCACTTTTACACACACGGCTCCAGGACAGACACTAATGTGGGTGCTGCCTTTATCCATGATACAGTGCCATACTTATTCCCGCTTTTGCCTATATGCAAATATTTACTGCTGAACTATTCGCCATCCTTCAGTGCCTAAATTTCATCCTCCTACACCCCATACCGAACGTAGTCATTTTTTCAGGCAGCCAGAGCGCACTGCAAGCAATAGAACCTACCTACAGCAAGGAATGCCCCTTAGTTCAAGAAATGGCCCCCTACAAAAAAATCAATTTCTATTGGGTCCCGTCTCATGCTGGTATACCAGGAAATGAGGAAGCCGACAAAGCGGCAAAAACAGCTGCCACACTAGTGTCTGCCCCATGGCCCACACTGCTCCTAAGTGACGTAAACAGTTACCTACGCAAATCTATCTTGGAAAAATGGCAACAGTAAATCTGGAATGGGCCAGCTTTCGTGCAAAACAAATTGCGAGCATGTTAACCCCATCATAACGGAATGGGACACGTCCTATCGAATCAGCCGCAAGGAGGAAATTGTATTGGCCCGAATTAGAGTAGGGCATACAAACCTAACTCACAAACATCTAATGAGGAATGAGGCGCCCCCCCCCCCTATGCACAAGGTGCGGAGTGGCCCTCACAATAGCTCACCTTCTTCTCGATTACCCAACCTACTCGGTCCAACGAGCCTCCGTCCTACGAGCACCTTCCTCCCTCTCCGTTGCTCTAGGAAACAAAATAACAGCCACAAATAAAATCATACAATTCCTAAGAGCCACCGGCCTTTTCTTCAACATTTAACCACCCCCCCCCCCTCCCCACTACTTACACAACAGAACGAATAACTCTCTACCACTAAATAATCGGTAAACATTCCCAATTTCTTAGCGCGAATTCCCAACCGCGCTTAAAAAAAAAAAAAAAAAAAAAAAAAATCTATTTTAAAATTATTTTTAATTACGAATTATTTTTAAAGTGATATTTTGCTATAAAATCATGGAGAATATAAATATATATAAAATATTAAATTATATGCAGTGAAATAAGGTCCAAGCATAGACCTATTAGACCTATAGTAAAAATATTATAAAAAATATTAAAAGAATTAATTAGATGCTAAGAGCTTAGTTTTCACATGCAAGCGGCGGCCATTTTGAAGAACCGGTCCGAGTTTACTCGAACATGCTTTCCAATTTATCAAAATTAGTAGATAGAGAAAATTAGTAATTTCATTTCCGATATCTCAGGGAGGGGGGTTGTCCACCTGACGTCACTGGTGGTGAGGTAAATTCTAGATAGGTCAGACCAACACATTACCACACAGCAATACTGGCAGGGCACGCAATGCATTTGAGCGTGAATTTTCTATCATTTTTTCAAAAAACATTTTTTTGTACAAAAACAAATACATTTTTGGGAAAGCAACCTGTCCGGTTTCGTCACTCAATTTAACACCTAAAACATACCTGAAGGTAGAAATCATCGATGGAAAGGTGTCGCAGAAAAATTATTTTTTAGTCTTTTTTCATTAAAATTTAGTCATTTTTATTTTTTTACCCCCAGAAGGAAACTATGAAGGGGCAAGCGACTGCCCGCATTTTATCAACATTAACAACAACTACAATATATGTGAATTTAAAAGAAATCGTTGGAGCCGTTTTTGGGAAACAATTTTTTTAGACGTATTTTTGGAAGTATTTGAAAATAAAAACCTCCAAATCAAGTTAGCCCCAAATAAAAAAAATAATCCCGAGGTATGATTTTTGTGAACCTACACGCCGAATTTCATCAAAATCGACCGAGTAGTTTGCCCGGAAATCAACGAACAGACAGACAGACAGACAGGCATTTCGTAAAAACCACTTTTTTGGGTTCCTGGGACCTTAAAACATGTAAATCCGATGAAATCTCGGAATCGAAAATTTCGACCGTCACAAAGCTTTCCTTATACTACGTATAAATTGGAAAGCAATAATATGGATATCGGTTTGTCTTCAGCGAACCTAGTGACCAAAACTGTCCCTACAGAGCCTCATTGAGAAGTAATATTGTGAGAATCCGTTCACTGATTCAATATTTTTTTCGCAGCGTAAATTCGCAAGGAATTTGAAATCAATTCAAAAGAGAAAATGCCTGTTGCGGAGAAACTGCCGAGTAGCAATACGAGCCAACGAATCTTAAACCTCATGAATCTAGTAGAAAAAATGAGAAAAAAGAACATTCCCGACAATATTGGCGATATGGTAGCTTTCGTGGGCCTTACAAAATCAGGGAAAAGCGCCTTGATAAACTGTCTTATGGGAAGTCCTCTAATATGCATGAAAGATCCAGACACTGACGACCCGATAATTGTAAACGGGGCCAATAGCAAGGGGCCGAAAATTGGGGTTGAAGGAGAGTCCGAAACAGAACATCCCGAGAAATTCGGATACCTGCCAGGCACTGAGATCGAAATGTGGGATTTCGCTGGGTTTGGAGATAACAAAGGGACGGATCAAGAGATTTTAAATGCTATTTCCTATCAGACGATACTGCGGGCAAAGCGTAGTGTCCGGTTTGTTGTGGTTGCTTCTTACCATTTGATCAAAGGTGACAATATCGTGCCATTTTTTGAGTTGCTACAACAATTGCTTCTGATATGCCCACAAATAGCACAAAGTTTGTGTATAGTTGGCTCAAAAGGGAATAGCTCTAGTCTTAGAGGGGCATTGCGGAAGTCATCAAATCAGAAATTCCCAAATGCAGATGCAACTAGGAGGGAATTGATTGAAAGAAGCCAAAAATTGATTGATAATGTGTTGATGAATGACTCGTTTGTTGATTTTAGATCTCCGGCGATTGTAGGTAATGCTTCAGAAGAGCAGTTTACGTTACCCAACTTGCAAGAAATTGTGAATTGTATAAAAAATTTGAAAGGCGTCAAGATGGGTGATGTTCCTCTCATAGTTAGCCATGAAGCTAAGTGTGATATTTCTGAATATTATGAGGTTTGTCATTCTATTGTCAGAAAAAACATTGACGAAATATGTCAATGTTTGAAAAAGTATATAGATTCAAATGGAATTGGTGTAATTGACGGTAATTTGAAATCCAAATTGGCTATTCACAGACATGGTAAGGAAGCTGTTAAAGTTATTTTAGAGAAAACGAAAGATTTCGAAACTTTTTTTGAAGTGATAAAAGACAAAGCAGTCGGGGGAGCAAGTTCCAAATTCCCAGAGTATATCACACAATTACACTTCATGGAAGAATTGCGGGGCTTATTAAATACAAGCGATAAGCCAACTGAAGGAACAGATGCGTTTTACAATACAATATTGTCATGTCTTACCGCTGGTCTGTCACAATATGATACCCTTATCTCTCAATGTGAGGTTACAATTGAACGAGAAAAAAAGGAAGAGGCTGCTTTAAAAGAAAAACACGAAATCGAAGTGAAGGAAAAGAGAGAAGAGATCGAGAGATTAAACCAAGCCAAAGTCGCTGCTGAAGCTGCGAAAGCAGTTGAAGCAACTCGCGCTGCTGAAGCCATAAGATCAGCTGAAGCCGCAAGAGCTGCTGAAGCTAAAGCTGCTGAAGCTGCGAGAAATGCGGAAGCTGCGAGAGTTGCAGATGCTGCCCGAGCAGCGGAAGCGGCTCTAGCTGCACAAGTTGCACAAGACGCAGCTATACGAGCTTTACTAGCTGCTCAGCCGGTTCCCCATAAGAAGAAAAAGAAGTGGTACCGTCGAATTTAGTAGATTGAGAAGTAGGTAATTTAGTAGAAATCGACATATTAAAGAAGGAATTTATTTTCCTACTGCAATGATGCTTTAAATTGTAATTTATAAGCTAAACGTGGTTCCTGTTTTTTATTTTTATTTCCTAATGCAATTTTTTCCGTAGTTACTTACCATCTGCGTAGAACATAGTCCACGCAAAACTCATTGAAAACTTCTACTCACAGATATTTAGGATTTAGCCCATTGTCCCTTGTAACTGAGGTACGGTAAAGGGTTCCACAGGTCGTTCAATTATAACTTGTGTACTGTATAGAATGCACAATATTATTGTACCTTATTCATTTCACGGTGCGGTCTACCTAGCTAGAAAAGTAGCTAGTGACGGCAGTGCCACCTGTGGTACCTAGGTATACATGCATCGAAGATATACATCCAGTATATATATAGGTATGTCTCATTTACCGTATCCATATATCGTTTACTTATATCGTAGGCATACTTATATAGTATTGATCTTAGTTATTTTTTCACAGAATAAATTTCGAACAAAAAACCGATTTTCGCTGCGTCAGAAGCTTCAATTACAATCAACAGCAAAGAGCAATAAACATGAGCACAAGTGAAGGTTTTAGTCTAGGAATAATGAACTTAATGACTCGAGTAGAGAACCTGAGAAAAAGAAATGTCACTGATGTCAGTGGTGATATTGTGGCTTTTGTTGGACTAACCAAGTCAGGGAAAAGTACGTTGATAAACTGCATGATGGGAAACCCTCTCATATGTCGAAAAGATCCCGACACAAATGATGTATATATAGTCAATAATACCAGTGTTTGTGAAAATAGACCTAAAATCGGAGTGGATGGCGGTGAATCTGAAACAGACGATCCGAAAACATATGGCCAATTACCAGGAACAAACATGACAATGGTTGATTTCCCGGGATTCGGCGATAACAAAGGAGTCGATCAAGAAATAGTTAATGCAATTTCTTATCAAATTATTTTGCGAGCAAGGAACAGTGTTCGCTTTGTTGTGGTTGCCTCGTACCATTTAATTAAAGGCGATAATCCAGTGCCATTTTTTGAGTTGCTGCATCAATTGCTTCATATTTGTCCAGATATAGCGCGCAGTTTGTGTATAGTTGGCTCGAAAGGTGATGACACAAGTCTCAAGTGGTCGTTACAAAAAGCCACTACACTGGACTTCCCTCACGCGGATGCCACTAGAAGAGAAATGATTGTTAGTAGTCAACGACTCCTTACTAAAGTTCTGCTCAATGGCACTTACGTTGATTTCAAAGCCCCTAAGTTAAATGATGGTGTATTTGAAGGACCATTTGTGTTGCCCAACTTGAGTGAAATCGTGGATTGCATAAAAATGCTAAGGGGAGCTCATGTTGGAGACATGCCTCTTATATTAAGCCACGAAGCTGAATGTAACATAGTTGAATACTATCATGTTTGCCTCCAAGTTCTTAAAAGAAATATTGATGAATTGTGTTACTGTCTAAAAAAACACATGGACTCAAAAGGTATAGATGTAGTCGATGGAAATTATGAATTTAAGTTAACTATGCACAAAAGTGGGAAAGATGGTGTTGTGGAAATTTTGGAGAAAATAGAGGACTTTGAAAGTTTTATTCATGTGATAAAAGACCTGGGGATAGGAGTTAGGTCAGAATTTCCGGAATACATTGCCAGATTCGGTTTTATGGAACAGTTGCGATGCTTGCACAAGAAAACTGAACAACAAGGAACAGAAGAATTTTTTATGGTTATACTAGCATGTCTTAACAATGGTCTAGCGCAATATAATGCTCTTATTGCTCAATGCGAGGCCAGCATTGAAAGAGAAAATGTCGAAAAAGAAAAGATTGAAAAGAGATACCAAATGGAAATCGATGTACTTAACGAAAAGGCGGAGAAAGTAAACCAAGAGAAAGAAGAAGCTGAGGCTAAAGCTGCGGCAGAAACAGAACGCGCTGATAAAGCTTCGCGGGCTGCCGAAGAACTTCGAGCCTTGGAGGGGCGAGCTTTTGAATCACTACGAGCAACGGAGGCTGCCAGAATAGAAGATATGCGAGCTGCAAAGGATGCTGAAAGTGCGCGAGCTGATGAAGCTATGCGGGTGGCGGAAGCTGCAAAGGCTGCATCTGCTGCCGCTATAGCTGCTCAACCAAAGAAGCCAAGAGGATTAGGCAGTATTTTAAGCAATATTCTACCCTTTGTTCCTCTTGCATTTAGTTTCTTGAGGAAACAGTAAGATAATATTGTGAATAACAAGGTGCAGTGTTTAAGAATGGTTATATCGTACTTCTTCGTAATCAGGATATAACCCGGACTTTATTATTTCAGTAGGTACGGTACCTGAATAAATTGAATTTTTTTTCTTCAAAAAGCTGTTTTTGTCATTTGGCATGACGTAGCAATTAACTACATTAAGAGAGTTGAAAATAGGATTTATACATACATTTATTAAGCTGGCCATTCACGAGGGCTCCATACAGACTCGCGCCAAGCCAAATGACGCGTCCTGTTCCATTTGGCGTTAGCGCCATTTAGAGGGGTCATCACGACTACGCTGAACCAGTCGCTCCAAATCTTTCAAATTGTACAGTGTGACGATATGGAAGAGGTTTGTTTTATTGTTTTACCCGCGCCTTATCCCTTCGAAGGGGTCGGCGACTTGGATCTTTTTCTTCCACGCAATACGGTTTTCGGTGTCCTCTAAGGGGGACGCCCGTATACTCGCTTCTGTTTCAATCCATGCATAGTGATTGGCCACCTTTTCAGCCGGCTGGCCAGGCCTGACGCCTTGGTTTGACATCGGAGTACCTTCTCGTAGATGCTTGCCTTACTAGGCTAACGGGCACATCCACGCACGCTTTTAGGGCGGCGTGTACTCGCCCTGACACCAGCTCGTCATTGGTTCTGTGGGTGCTTCTGGACAGTCAGGCTTCTGCCCCCGACTGCCCCCCACACCTGGTAAGCTGGCCGCTGCATTGTCAGGGATTGCTTATTTGGTAAACCTTATTCGCAACTACCCACTATATCTAGTGGGCGTCCCCCTATCCGCAACCTGGGGACCCTGCCGGTAGCCTGCAGCTCGGCCTCGGCCTCGATATGGAAGAGGTAATAAAGTAAAATAAATTTTATTTATCGAGGAATAAATTCTACATACATTTCATTAGTGGTTCAGAGGGGCACCTTTGGGAATTCCCGTGATGGGCCCCTCGACCTAATAGATAACATTTATATTAAAACTTATTCTAAACACTTAATCCACAATACAAAATAAATTCTTTTAAAATTGTATTACAAAACAAAACAATTAACTTCAGGTCGTGTTATTAAAAACGTCGTACCTATTTAAATTTTTAAATTTATTAAAGTTATTAAAATACATGCGTGTTATTAAAATACAAAAATAAAATAAAATATAATAGGTACTTTTACACTGTACAATTTGAAAGATTTGGAGCGACTGGTTCAGCGTAGTCGTGATGACCCCTCTAAATGGCGCTAACGCCGAATGGAACAGGACGCGCCATTTGGCTTGGCGCGAGTCCGTTTGGAGGCCTCGTGAATGTCCAGCTTTACACCAGCTTGGTGGAAAGTTAGCTCTATTTAACACATACCGCGGGAATATAACCGGTTAAAGTTAGGTATCTATTTGTATTTGTGCTGAGCCAGCAGCAACACTTCTTTGGTACCTATTTACTTTACATATCTAGACCTACTGTATATACTTTTTAAATAGGTACTTACGGACTTTTGCTGCTATAAATGAGGAGTTAATGAAAAATTTGGAAATAAGGATTTTAATGGCAATACTAACCATAAAATAGCAACCGTGAAAGATCAGCGAATACATATTTTACAATCAATTTATCTCAAATATGATATAAGCCAGACTTGCCAAAAAAAGGAAATAATCGCTGCCTTCACTGTTCCTTGTTCACGTCACAGCAGAAAAATCTCGGTAAGTTAGAAAAAAATTAAATTAGGCTACTCGTGACTTCATGACATCATGGACTTCACTTAATAAACAAAAAGAAACAAAAACGTGTTTTAGCAAAACTTGTTATAACTAATTTGACAAGTCGAATTAGTTATAACCATATAATATAATAGTCAAAAAATTAACTGTGTCTAAGAAACTGATGGTAAGTTGACGGAGGCACACTTTGCAAGTACCTATTTTGCGAACTACAATTACCTATCTTACATATGGGATACTTGCTTTCTAAATAATTAACTCTCTATGCTAGTTAAACAATTAATTCCCTTCCATGTTTTATTTCTTTATTTATTTATTTTAATGGAAGGATCCCCCTAAAAAACGTAGCACAGTTTAGTGAGAATAGATATACAGAGTACGGTGAAGCATATTAAGCACCAGTCTTGGGCGAACAAAACAAAGAGTAAGAACCGGTCCGAGTTTACCCCAACATGCTTTCCAATTTATCAAAATTAGTAGATAGAGAAAATGAGTAATTGGTAAATATAAAAATGGTAAATAATTTTCCTATGGTTAAATTTCCGATATCACGGTGGGGAGGGTTGTCCACCTGACCTGAGGTGAGGTAGATTCAATTACAGAACCAAATACTTTTCTGGGAAAGCAACCTGTCCGGTTTCGTTACTCAATTTATCACCTAAAACATACCTGAAAGTAGAAATCATCGATAGAAAGGTTTCGCAGAAAAATTATTTTTTAGTCATTTTTCATTAAAATTTAGTAATTTTTATTTTTTAACCCCCAGAAGCAAACTATCAAGGGACAAGCGACCCACCGCATTCATCAACTTAATTAACAACTACAATATATGTGAATTTAAAAGAAATCGTTGGAGCCGTTTTTGGGAAATAATTTTTTTGGACGTTTTTTTGGAGGTTTTCGAAAATAAAATCCCCATAAATTGAGGTAGCCCCAAATTAAAAAAATGTTCCCGAGGTATGGTATGATTTTTTTAAAACTACATGCAAAATTTCATCAAAATCGACAGAGTAGTTTGCCCGGAAATCGACGCACAGATAGGCAGACAAACATACAGACAGACAGACTGAGAGACAGACAGACATTTCGTAAAAACCACTTCTTTGGGTTCCTGGGACCTCAAAACGTGTAATTCCGTTGAAATCTCGGAATTGAAAAATCGGAAAAAACAAAGCTTTCCTTATACTACGTATAAATTGGAAAGCAACAAGACGAAGACAATAACCACAGATAAAGTATAAAACACCTATACAACAGCAAAGGTATACACCAATATGGCTATCGGTATTCGCCATGCCATTGGGCTAATAGGATATCCAGCGATTAAAATCCTTTAATCCTTTATGAGGTCACTTCCTCTTGCCTAATTATCAGACAACGGTAGATCAGCACCAGAGGCGGATGCCGTGACCGGCACTGCGGGCAATTTGGAAGGCAGTTATATTCTTTGCCTCTAAAATCCAAGTGTTAACTGCACTCAAAATGCGTAAAACTCCACTATTTTGGACCTATTTAAAAAATAAATAAAAAACCCGGGCCCCCCTTGTGCAAGATTTTATTAATTCCCTGTAATATAGAAACCTTAATCCTCTGAAAATGGGTAAAACCCCAAATATTCCAGCCCTATTTTTCATAAACTTTCTCCCGGGGAGACCCCCGGGGCCCCCCCTGATATCCTCCAATCCCTCTGGCTCATGCGCAAAGTACACTAACGTCATTAATGTAAAATCTGCGTACGTCCATGGGAACGGCTTTCCCCATGTTATACACTTTTATGAAAATGGGTGGAGGGGCGCCAAATTATACACCGCCCCCTTCTGAAACCTATCGTTACGCTACTGACAAGTACCTCCTCCTTTCATGAGGTCTGGGACGGCCTCTGATCAGCACTGAACGTCGTGAGATAGACTACAAATGAAGAAAATATGACTTTAAGAACACTATTGCGTGGCTACATTTCTGCAGGAGTAATGGGTGTAAAATTCTATTAACTATCTCAATACAGTACCGTAATGTAAACCTAACACAAACCACCATGTCCCGAAGACATACCGAGTCCTGAATATTAGTAGAAGATCCCCCCCCCCCCGGTCTATTTGGCATGTTCATGACTTGTCCAGCAGCTGCGTTTTGCCCCAATGTCATTGTAGTAATTTTTAAAGGACTTTTTATGGACCCAGACCTACTTATAATGTCTCATAGGTCCCTTGTCCAACGCAAATGATCCATATGATTTTTTGGCTATTGGCAAACTGATGGTATACGTTCTCGACGCCAACCTACACCGGCTACAAGAGATAATGGACAAGCTAAAACAAGCTTACCAGTCACGTTCTGAAACAGGCAAAAGACATGACTTAACCAAGTACAGATTCGAGCTCAAGTTACTCTCCTGCCAAAGGATATTTTTTAAAGGCCTGTAGGCGATCATGGCGTTTTAGGATTGTTGTAATACCGGGGTTTATTTTTTAATACCGCAGCAGTAAGGTGTCACGTGACGGTGCTAAAATATGCGCGGGAAATTCAAATTAATAAATATTATTAGAATGCAAGAGATTTTTTTTTCCTTTTATAAATTTTTTAATGACAAGCAAACAATTTAATGAATGCATTCAGTCGCCTCTGTAGATTAGTACCCGTGATGAGTTACGACACGTCTCCGATTGCATGACGTGTAGACTCTCACAAGTACAAGCGCGCTGCCACCTTGCAATTGAAGTCGATAATGCACAATCATTAACATTAAAACGTACAGGTAGAATTTTTAAGTAGGCCCCTATAATAAGTTAGGAATTTTAATTATTATGTAGACCTACATGGTTTTAGCGTCATAATGAAGGGAGATTTAGCCCGAAAAACATATATTTTACACTAGTAGTCAGAGAAAAATTGGAGCAAAGGGAGCAAAGACGCACAGCTGAGAGTCAATTCCGTACTTTTGTAAGAAAATTCTCCCGTCGGGTAAACTTTAGCGCCCAAGTTTGCTAACACTTGTGACAGAATTAACTCAGATTTACAGTTTGCTCAGCCCCGCAAATTCTTTTCCCCAAATACCGGAAATAGTTTTACAGCTGAGGCAAGTTTTGCTTTACATTCAAACTTTTTATTCTTCTCTCTATAATATATTTATGTGGTTTGACATTCAATGCGTCGTTTTACCTCTTTTATTCAGCAATTTTCATGAAGATGTGTTACGGTACCTACTGTTGACAGCTACTAACTCACCTGTATTTTTACGATGAGGCTGATGCAGGTTTGAATAAGGTCCTGTCTGCAACAAACTATAAACAGACCGGTGACTAACAAAATCACAAAAAAAAAATATTTCAGCGATTATAAGCTACCGAATGGGGGAATTTTACAAATTTTACTTTAATAAAATTGCTTTGTTTTTTAATAATACTAATGATACAATAATCTGTCGGAATTAGGTACTTCTTCTTCCCCCTCCCCCCTAATGCCGCGCTAACGCCGTGAGCTCGGCCATTGTTTTCCCTCTTGCTCCGGCGAGTTGTTCAATCCTTTCCTCGAGAGTTGGCCTCGGTCTGCCAATGGATCTTCTTCCTTGTGGCCTTGCTTCCGCCAACCTCCGGGTCCTCCTGTTCTCGTCCAACCTTTGGACGTGGCCGAACCATTGCAGCTGCTTGTTTTCCATTCTTCTCTCTTTGGAATCCACTTGCAGGTCTTGTCTGATGCGGTCATTTCGGATTCGGTCCCACTTTGATCGACTAGAAATCCGTCTTATAGGCACTTCATGTAAGTCGTGATAATTTTACTCAGGTCACTTGTTGTATTCTGGGACGATCGCTGGGACACGAAAATGTAAGGTAAGTATGTAGACTAAAGAGGGAAAATACCATATGGAGTAGCAGCTGTCCCAATAGCCTATTCATAACTCATAAGTATGTACATAATAGGCCTATGTAATACTACAAAGAGCAAGCGCACTGTAGATACTCACTGCAGACAGAGTGCAGCTACTACTATGTGTTGTAACCTGTACTGTGTTGTTATAGCGAGTGCTTCCGACATACGATCGTATTTACGCATTTAGGGCAAACGTAGGGCAAAAGTATTTGAAATCATTCACTTTTTGCTTTCCAATTTACACGTAGTATAAGGAAAGCTTTGTGATGGTCGAAATTTTCGATTCCGAGATTTCAACGGATTTACACGTTTTGAGGTACCAGGAACCCAAAAAAGTGTTTTTTACGAAATGTCTGTCTGTCTGTCGCTCTGTCTGTCTGTCTGTCTATTCATCAATTTCCGGGCAAACTACTCAGTTGATTTTGATGAAATTCGGCATGTAGGTTCACAAAAATCATACCTCGTGACCATTTTTTTTTATTTTGGGCTAATTCAATTTGGGGGGTTTTATTTTCAAAGTACTCCGAAAAAACGTCTAAAAAATTTATTTCTCGAAAGCGGCTCCAAGGATTTATTTAAATTCACATATATTGTAGTCGTTATTAATTTTGAAAAAATGCGGGGGATTGCTTGCCCCTTGATAGTTTGCTTCTGGGGGTAAAAAAATAAAAATTACTAAATTTTAATGAAAAATGACTAAAAAATAATTTTTATTCGAAACCTTTCTATCGATGATTTCTACCTTCAGGCATGTTTTAGGTGTTAAATTGAGTAACGAAACTGGACAGGTTGCTTTCCCAAAAAACTATTTGGTTTTGCACAAAAAATTATTTTTTTGAAAAAATGATAGACAATTCGTGCTCAAATGCATTGCGCGCCCTGCCATTATTGCTCTGTGTGGTAATTTGTTGGTCTGACCTATCTTGAATTTACCTCACCTCCAGTGACATCAGGTGGACAACCCCCCCCCCCCCCCCCCCCGAGATGCCCGAAATTTAACAATAGGAAAATCATTTACCATGTAATTACTCAATTTCTCTATCTACTAATTTTGATAAATTGGAAAGCATGTTCGAGTAAACTTCTTCTAGTTTGCCTTCTATCGTATTTCAACAGTGCGCTCATCAACAATGTACCTGGAAGTAGTTTAAATATACATACTGTAGGTATATCTTCATGAATACGATAACTGCAAAAAAAAAAGGAGGATGCAAATATAAAATAAGGAACAAAATAGACCAAGTTACGCACGAACACTGCGTGCTTTGTAGTGCAGATGTCTGTACCTTGTGGCAAGAAAGTGGATTGCCGAGGTTCAGATTTTCCTTATAATATTAATTTAGAACACAATAGGCTTACTCGGTGAAAACTTGGAACCAAAAGTAGGAATTCAGCAATTTAACTTTTCCAATTTTGTGATGTTAGCGCCAAGACAATAGGCTACCTACGTTTGCAATTACCTATGATATTACTCCAGGCTTTAGTGAACGTTTTCCTTTAAAAAAGAAAGAAAATGGTCTTTTTTTCCATATGGGCGAATTTTGGGCCTTTCGGCCCACTCTAACAATTAACCAACAAGAGAAAATTAGTTGACATACGCGGTACGGTAGCTATATTCCGCCATGTTAGCTAATATTATATATGTACCTGTAAGTTGTTACTTTAGGTTAGTGGTCTAAAGCTCCTATACCTGAGGTATAGAGGTGGAAAAGCCAGGAAAATAGGAATTGAAAAAAATCAAAATAATCGAAGTTGCTCAGTTTATTTAACTTGTTATATTTCGACTTAATATAATATTACCATAATTTTGCACTTTACAATAGGTATGTTGTATGTTTTGTACAAATCATTCATTGCTAATTGCCTACTTTGTTGCTAGTATCGTACTTACATACTGTAGTCCACTTGGATAATATTTCACTCTTTTATGTTTCGCGTTTAAATGATAGGTACTGAATGACTAGTGTTCAAAACTCTGTTGGAATTTTCTGCTTTTCCTGTTAGTTAGACCTGCGGATTCACTGAAATATCTCAGTTGACAATTAATTTGCGAATATTTTCAATTTCTATTTAGGATGTACACTGCCAAAAATCTCTATAAGCTTAAATGGCATTAGGCTTCAATTTAACTCTGCTAAACCGTACATTTTTGTTTCTCTTTTGTCGGCATACTGCTGTATACACTCTTGTTACGAATTCGATAAACAATATTATTATTTGATATCAACTCTGCATGTATTGTTAAATTGTATTTAGGCGCATATTCCACCTCTCCATATTCCACCACCGTCAATAGTCAATAGTGAATGTGGTATTGACGGTCATTTCAATTTTACTCTATGCCATTGTTAAAATTGATCAATGATCATACAGTAAAATCACGCGCTGCAAACAATAACAAACTAAAATGGCGTCATGGAATAAGTTGGTTAAGTACAAACATTTTAATAGATTGTTTATAAAACAGTTTTCATCCATTAAACATAGATTGGTGAAGATCGATCTTACTTCGGATCTCCTACTATTAGGTTTTATTAAAAATAATAAGTGTACGAAGAAAACAAATACAAACAAAATTTCAAAAAAACAAATGCAAACAAATTTCAAAAATTTGGCGCATACGTGTCAATAGAAGAAAAGTGATCAATAATTGAAAAAACAAGTGGAATGTAGTGTATCAATGAAAAATTGAAATGTCCGTCAATACCATATTGACTATTGACTATTATTATTTATTTATATATTATTATTATTTATTTATTATATTTATATTGACGTGTATGCGCCTATCTAGGTACTGAATCTGTTCTAGCGTATATAATGCTGGTATCGCAGTTTCTTTTGTACATACAACACTAGCCTACTGTACGCTATACTGTTATCTTTGATGTCTCTTAACATTTCCCCCCCTTTATTTATTGTACTCCAAATATTCTGATTACTTCTCTACTATTCGGGTGTTTTCAGGTGCCGTGTTGCTGATGGAGGTACAATACTCGTTTTTTCTCCATCTACTTGCGTCCCTTAGGCGGGGATTCCACCGACCGGCTAGGGCTAAATACAAAAACGGTGACGTGGTAGCAGACATTCAAGACTTAGGCGGGGCTTCCACCGACCTCGCATTGCAGAATTGACGGAAATGTTTATTTTCCTCTATGCCATAGTTAAAATTGATCAATGATCATACAGTAAAATCACAAACAAACAAACTAAAATTAAAAAATGGCGTCATGGGATATGTTATGTACAAACATTTTAATAGATTTCTATAAAAACAAAAACTCTAATTTCCGTCAATGTCATTTGCATTCTGCAATGCAAGGTCGGTGGAAACCGCGCCTAAGTCTTGAATGTCTGCTACCACGTCACCGTTTTTGTATTTAGGCCTAGCCGGTCGGTGGAATCCCCGCCTTATCTACACTTCGGACTCAGACCACTCGAGTTACCCTCTAGCCATGGCTTGAGTCACCGTTAGGAGGGGAAGCTAACGCCGATTTATCGTACTTTTGACGTGCTGTATGTATTCTAATATGGCCTGGAGGAACACTACCTACTGTACTCTTAAATGATACTATACTCATTAATACGTTTTTGCATACACTAATTTTTTTCTTTCATCTGTCATTGCTGGAAGGTAAAACAGCCTGATAACTATTTTAGCTAGTGCTTATCTTATGACATGCTTTATCCGCTATAGCTTTTCTATCTTTCCCTCTTTATGCCTTTTCCTTTTACAGGGGCTTAATCTTTTATTTTGAGTCTAGTTGTCTGCCGTGAGTGGCTTTTCCCGAGTTCATCCCTCTTAGAAAATTACCCATTCTAGTTTCTAGGATAGGGCAGTTGGGGGATGATTTGCGGCAAGGTTTCTACATCATATCTGTAAATATCATCTATGCTTCTACTAGGCCTAGATATGACTCATACGTCATATATACATATTTCAAGTGCCGCTGATATATGACAGTAAAACATCACTCTTTACAAGCTATTCCGTAATCTGAGACAAAGCTTAGTCCATTCATTAGTTGTATTTGTTTAAAGCAGGAAATTTGACTGTTAACTGATGATATAATGGTTTAAGCGTTGGCTAAGTTTTAGTTGGGGGTTGAATGACCAGAAGGTTCTACCTCTGTAAACACATCCATCCAGAATAATATGGCTCGAACGTATGAGGTATTGACATATCGTTGCTGATACTGCAAAATGCCGCATGAGAAAAAAACTTCCTTTTCAAGAGCAAAAAAAAAACCGTCTAACGCTAATGTTTTATTTAATTTATCTATTATTTAAATTTATTTATTGATTCCTTCCTATTGGCTGATGACAAGAGACCGTTTGCTACGAGGTGTATTCATTTATTTTGGTCGCCATGGTCTGTTTACCTGTATGGCTGTAAATTGCGTTTTTCGACATACGACATTTTGCAGTAGGCTATCAGCGACGATATATGACTCGAATTACGTATTCCAAGTGTCGGAGTCTGCAAGTAGGCCTATTCCAGTCTACAAGTAAATCCGTAATCTGAAACTGAGTCTGATAGTCTAATAAATAGTAAGATTATTTGTTTCGTGATCGAACTGAGATTACGATATTTAGGCAGTCTAAGTTGTTATCAACTATTACCAGGATGTGAGTGCTTTTGAACTGGTAGCTCAGACAACAGCTAGTATTCAGGTTAGTTAATCAATTAGGAATACATACCGAATTTTCATCCACCGCTTTTAAGGCAAATCCATCCGATCACCCAAAATTATGCTTAGTAGGCCTACTCATATATCAGCAATTACATTGGTCTACAATCTTATATATTATATATATGCCAGGACATGTGGTACAGACTCTGACTTTCACCCGAAAGGTTGTTGCTGGTTCGAGTCCTACACTTCCTAAATTTTCTGGCCATGCTTCGGAGGGCATGTAAAGCAGGCGGTCCCGGGCCTTCCTAGTTGAGTGTAAGAGAGGGCTTTATAGCCCTAACTCCGCTAGGTTGGCTTAGTAATAGAACAAAATAAGTCCTTATTTATATTGATGCTAAGAATGCGGATTTTATACACGATAGTACATACGTACAATACAGACTAGTATTTGTGCTTGGTCAAGTCATGGTATCACCTGTTTCATTACGTCAATGGTCAGCTTGTCTCAGCTTTATCGCTGGTAGCCGGTGCACGTGGACATCGCAAACGTATACCAGTTTGCCAATGGCCAAAAATTCATACACGGAAACAATACAAAGTACCGGTCCGAGTTTACTCGAACATGCTTTCCAATTTATCAACATTAGTAGATAGAGAATATGAGTAATTTCATGGCAAATAATTTTCCAGTGGTTAAATTTCCGATATCTGAAGGGGAGGGGGGGGGGGTTGTCCACCTGACGTCACTGGAAGTGAGATAAATTCTAGATAGGTCAGACCAACACATTAATTACCACACAGTAATAATGGCAGGGCACGCTACGCATTTGAGCGCGAATTTTCAATCATTTTTTCAAAAAATAATTTTTTGTGCAAAACCAAATATTTTTTTAGGAAAGCAACCTATCCGGTTTCGTTACACAATTTAACACCTAAAACATGCCTGAAGGTAGAATTCATTGACAGAAAGGTTTCGCAGAAAAATGATTTTTAGTCATGTTTCATTAAAATTTAGTTATTTTTATTTTTATTACCCCCAGAAGCAAACTATGAAGGGGCAAGCGACCCTCCGCATTTTGCCAACATTAATAACGACTACAATATATGAGAATTTAAAAGAAATCGTTGGAGCCGTTTTTGAGAAATAATTTTTTTAGACGTTTTTTTATGAGTTTTTTGAGAATTAAACCCCCCCAAATTGAGTTAGCCCCAAATAAAAAAAATGTTCCGAGGTATGATTTTTGTGAACCTACATGCCGAATTTCATCAAAATCGACGGAGTAGTTTGCCCGGAAATCGATGCACTGACAGACAGACAGACAGACAGACATTTCGTAGAAACCACTTGTTTTGGTTCCTGGGACCTGAAAACGTGTAAATCCGTTGAAATCTCGGAATCGAAAATTTCGACCATCACAAAGCTTTCCTTATACTACGTATAAATTGGAAAGCAATAATGTCCGAAATCCATGGGGTCGTTGGCATTGGACAAGTGATTTGTAGGCCTGGGTTCATAAAAAGCCATTAAAAAATACATTACATGTACTACACAATAATTGTAAATTAGTAAAATGGACGCACGCAGCTAGGGGCAATCTTCCGAAATAGATTCGATTCTTCTAGTTGGCCAAAGGAGGGGCTGAATACAAAACACGACCCAAACAATTTCACTGAGAGAGTCAAAGTATAAGGGCGCTGCTGAACAGATGCATGTTTTGAGCGTCATCATCAAAGCCTCACATCATTGGTCGTAATAAAAAAAACATTAGCGATACATTTTTTTGCAGCTAATTTTATGGCCTTCACTTTGATATACAATAGGTAAGTGAATGCTTTCTCCCTGATGTTATTTAAAGATGCGCTTATTGTTCTCAGAACTTTTTCAAAAAACCATCTGCGAGAATTGCTGAGATGTCTTTAACGGAAATCCACAGTCACAACGTCAATCATCGCATCTACAACCTCATGACCAGAGTTAAAGATTTAAGAGGTAGAAATGTGCAAAATACTACTGGTGACATTATAGCATTTGTGGGACTTACGAAATCAGGAAAAAGTGCTTTGATTAATTGTCTAATGGGGAGTCCACTTATATGTAGAAGAGACGATAACACTGGTGTTCCAGTTATCGTCAATGGACCGGGTGGCAATGGTCCGGCCATAGGTGATAAAGGCGAGTCCGAAACTGTAGACGCTAAGAATTATGGTCATTTACCGGGAACCAATATGGCATTGTGGGATTTCCCGGGTTTTGGAGATAATAAAGGAACAGATCAAGAAATTTTGAATGCCATTTCTTACCAGATGGTATTACGAGCAAAGAACAGCGTCCGTTTTGTGGTAGTGGCTTCATACAATTTACTAGATGGTGACAACTCCTTGCCTGTTTTTGAGCTGCTGCAACAATTACTTCATATATGCCCACAAATAGCAAATAGCTTGTGCATAGTTGGGTCAAAAGGGGACAGTAAGATCCTTAGTGGGTTATTGCAAAAAGTGTGTGCCCAGCAATTCCCGAGTGTTGAAGAGGGCCGAAGACAAATGATACAAAAGGGTAAGTACTTGATTACCAAAGTGCTGATCAATGGCACTTATGTTGATTTTAAGCTTCCTACGATGGATGAAGTTGCTTCTGAAGAACGGTTTGTTTTGCCAAACGCGGATCAAATTGTCGATTGCATTAAAAAGTTGAAAGGGGCCAGGTTGGGAGAGGTGCCTCTTATTGTAAGCCATGAAGCGAAAAATGACATTGCGCAATATTACGAGACCTGCTGCAATATTCTCAAGATAAACATAGACGAATTATGTTTTTCTTTGAAGAAGTTTATGGATTCAAAGGGAATCGGCGTAACAGAGGGCAATGCTTCTGTTAAATTAGCCATTCACAAGAATGGAAAAGAAACAATTCGGGCTATTTTGGCAAAAGCTAAAGATTTTGAAAGTTTTTTCCAGGCTGTCAAGGAAGTGGGGATAGGAGCTAGTTCAGAATTTCCTGAATATCTAGCCAGATTTATTTTTATTGAAGAGTTGCGGCATATAAACGACAAAACGAAAGGTACGGAAGATTTCTTCGACACATTACAGACCTGCCTTAAGATTGGTCTCGCTCAGTATGAGGCCCTTATTGATTCGTGTGAGGCCATTGTTGAAAGGGAAAAAATTGAAAATGAAGCGATGATTCAGAAACACGAAACGGAAATAAGTGCCGTTAACAAACAGATGAAAGAAGTAACTAAAACTAGTCAAGAGTCTGTAGATAGAGCTGCCGCTGCTCAGGCCAATGCAGAGGCTAGGGCGAAAAAAGCAAGAACTGACGCTGAGCGTGTAAGCCAACAGATGAAAAAAATAAGTAAAGATAGTAAAGAGTCTGTAGATAGAGCATTGGCAGCCCAGGCTGATGCGGAAGCTAGAGCCGAAAGGGCTAGGGCTGATGCCAAAAATGCTGCCAAAGCGCAAGAAAGGGCCGAAGCTCAGTGGGCTGAACGTATGGCTGAGTATGAAGCTTCAGTTCGCAAGATGAAGGAGAAGGATGACGAAACCGCGTGGCGACAAGAACAAGAAATCGACGAACTTAGGGAGACGATGGCGGATCTGATGGCGGATGCTGAGGCTGAGGCGGAAAGAGGTAGGACTAATGTTGAACGTGTAACAGAAGCGCAACAAAGGGCTGAGGCTAACTGGGCCCAAAGAATGGCTGAGTACGAAGCTTCTGTTCGCCAGATGAAGGAGAGGGACAACGAAAACGCATGGCAACTAGAACAAAAAATCGACGGACTGAAGGAAGAGCTGGCGAATTCGAAGGCTGATGCTGAAGCTAGGGCTGAAAAAGCGTATGTTGACGATATACAGGCTGCTGCAACGGCTGTCGAAAAGGCAGAAGCTGAGCTTAATGCCCAGTTGGAGTACGATGCGATGAGAAGGAGGGAAAGGAGGGAACGAGAACAAGACCAAGCAGAAAGGGACAGAATGTGGATGTTGATGATGGCCTTAAACTCAAATAATAATGGTCGTTAATTAGGTAAGTGGAAGCTTAAGTTGTACATAGTACACCCTAATAAATGGCTGTGAACGAAAAATTTCGATGCATCCTTTCAGCCTTTAAGACCTTCGTTTATGAACATATTGCAGTGTTACATAATATATACAGCACTGACATTTAAATAACCATTTCTTCACTCCTCGTTATTGCATAATTTCGGATGCCTGTCTAGCAATTACGAATCTTAAAAAATCCTTTGCCGCATGATCTACCAAGAGCTGCTTTTGTCGCCCGTATTCGCTGCATAACTGGCCACGACTACCTGCAGGCTCACCTGTTTCGCCTAGGCCTGGCTGCTTCAGCCCAGTGCCGACTCTGCCTCAGCGGACGTATGGATGCTGCCCACCTTCTAACATGTCAATTGACTTAGACCAATGATTATCATGTCACTATATACTGGCAGGCGCGGCACCAGATGGCGGCAACGCC
The DNA here is from genome assembly GCA_963971405.1 of Psococerastis gibbosa. Taxonomy (NCBI): domain Eukaryota; kingdom Metazoa; phylum Arthropoda; class Insecta; order Psocodea; family Psocidae; genus Psococerastis; species Psococerastis gibbosa. Next base: position 33,188,002 of record OZ020491.1, read on the forward strand.
AAGATTGCGGGGCGTTGGACAAAGTAAAGTACGAATCTTGCCAATAAGATACGAGTAGGATATCGTAAGTATGAGATGTAGAAGGGATTGCGCTTTTCAGGGCTTGTGGTCCAGCGGTAAGGACGACACCCAGGTTTGGTTTAAATCACGCCAATATTCTATATCCTCTAATTTCGGCTCCTTGATGAACTATAAATTGATTAACTAATTTTGTCAGGGGTTGCCAACATGTCGCGGGAAGGAAACGAAAATTGAAAGACTTGCTCTATAGTGCTACTTAAAATAAATATTATTAACATAGCTTTTAAATTTCGAGAAAACTATGAAAATTGATTCTTAATAAATTTATGTTAGTTCATCAATACTAAAGGAGGCTCTTTTTTAAAAGAAGACCACCCATTATGTTAACATTAAGATAGTAGAGTCAGAGATTTTCTCCCTACATATAGTATGGACAAGATGAGGATTTTCTCTCCAGTTTGAACAAATTTTAAAATATTAAGATGTTTTGACATGGAACGGTGCTCCGCATGCATTTGAACCGAATATCCCTAGTAATTACCGTAATAAGAACAACAGCAAGAAACACAAAACCAATGTTAATAAGCTACGTATACATAATAAGCCTTATGAGTGACAGCCAAAGTTTGCCATCAGACTAATGAACGAATAATCGAATCGCGGTAATCTATCCCCCACTAATTACTCCACAACTTGAGCTCATCGCTGCCTCCCCCCCCCCCCCCTACCTTCAGTCCCTGGCGATTACCGGCAGAAACCTCATTTAACAGCTGAGCCAAGTTAAGTCAGTCTGTCCAACCATGCATGAAGGCAGAAGGCGGCAAAGTAAAACGAAGCAACGAGGTGGAAAACAACCTGCGGAAGATGTCAGCCGAGGAGCGCCAATTCAGGACAGGGATGTTTGGAAAGAGGGGGTGTGTGAGGCCAAACGGCTAAGGAAGTAAGAAGAAGACCGGCTGATAGTATCATAAGGCGCCCATTCCATTGACCGGCTAGGGCTATTTCCAAAAACAGTGACGTGGTAGCAGACATTCAAGACTTAGGTTGCGTTTCCACCGATCTCGCATTGCAGAATGCAAATGACATTGACGGAAATTAGAGTTTTTGTTTTTATAGAAATCTATTAAAATGTTTGTACTTAACATATCCCATGACGCCATTTTTTAATTTTAGTTTGTTTGTTTGTAATTTTACTGTATGATCATTGATCAATTTTAACTATGGCATAGAGGAAAATAAACATTTCCGTCAATTCTGCAATGCGAGGTCGGTGGAAACGCCACCTAAGTCTTGAATGTCTGCTACCACGTCACTGTTGTTGGAAATAGCCCTAGCCGGTCAATGGAATGGGTACCTAAGTTATCCACATGAGAGCTTTCTGCTTTCCTATTTTTGCGTTCTCTAACTCCTCTTGCAATAATGCTCTGAAGGACTTTTTATGGACCTAGACCTACTGATAGTGGACCATTGGTCCCTTGTCCAATGCCAACGACCTCATGGATTGCGAACACATACTGTATAATTATAAATAAGTAAATAAATAAGGACGTTTTGTTCTATTACTAAACCAATCTCGCGGAGTTAGGGCTATAAAGCCCTCTTACACTCAACTAGGAGGCCCGGGACCGCCTGCTTTACATGCCCTCCGAAGCATGGCCTAAAAATGTAGCAAGTGTCGGACTCGAACCAACAACCTTTCAGGTGAAAGTCAGACTCTTTATTTGTACTCTACATGTCCTGACATATGCGTATATGCTGTACGGTATATATATTTATATTGTTATAAGATTATATAAAACCAATAGGAAATTTTGTTCCTGATTTTATAAAATACCAGCTAGACTCTAGACTGGATTCTTTGTTTGTGAATGTTGTTGTTTTATGCGTAGGGCATTGGGTGTTCCCCAAGCGCCCTTTAGGCTTAAGGGAAAAAATGTCTATAAATTGGTATAAAGTCAGAAAAATGAAGATAATTATTATTGGCAAACTAATAAAGACAAATTATCTTTCTATTCACTGAGAATTTTTTTTTCAATAGATGCGGTGAAATGACTCATCAGGGAGCAAGTTACGCTCTAAGACATCCGCCAGTTACGGACACCGGACTACGACCGCGAACCGCACATTATAAATGTACCGCCTTATTTCTGGGACCTAGAGCCTTCAACATGCTCCCTGTCGAGTTGCAGCGAGCCTCGAGTAGGGCAAAATTTATGGCAAAATTGTTTTTAATATCTGAAGAGTAGATATTTAATTCGTATACTTAGGGTTGTTTTACTTACTGATATTTAGTTGTTTCCATAGGTCGCTAGTTCAAATCCGGCTCGAAGGACCAGATAGATATTTAATTAGTATACTTAGGGTTGTTTTACTTACTGATATTTAGTTGTTTTCTTACTTGTTGTGGTTTTCAACCTTTCCCGAGCTCGGTATGGAAGATCACATTTCTTGATATAGATTCTTGCATCTAAATATTAGCTATGCAGAAGCAGTTGAGGATTAAATAATATGATAAAGGTAAAAGATTTTACAAAGATTATAAAGTACTGGCAACGTTTGGTTGCAGATGTACAGAGACAGAATTGTGTGGACTTGCAAGTAGATGATAGTTTTTCATAGGTGGCGCACGAGTCGCCAGTCACAGGTTAGGCGCCAATATTTAAATTGTGCCTAAAGAGGGTGAACAAATAAATGATCGAAAAAATTAAAAATTTGAATTAGGATACAGTAGATACAGTACAATTAAGTTAAGTTTTTGGGCTATATGGGCTTACCCTCATCGCCGTCAATGATGTATTGTCAGAAATGTATTTATTTTCTCTTAAATGTACCTAGTTGTCAATTTTCTGGTCAATACACGATTATTATTATTATTATTATTCTTTCCTCTTTCACAGGATTTTACGAAATGTCTTTCTGTTGGTCTGTCTGTTGATTTGTCTGACTGTAACTCGATTTTGGACCGCGTTACTCAATAAATTTGATGAAATTCGGCATGGCTCCCAAAAACATTGGCCAGGGGTAATTTTTTCATTTTTGTATATTATGTAACTTAATTTTTGATAGCTCTGCAGTGGAAAGAAATTTTCAGTGAATTTAGAAATTAGACTTTGTGCGACAAGCAACGCCGGTGGGGGGGGGGGGGAGCTCCGTTTTGCGTACTGTAAGAGGAATACTCTACTACTCTCCATTTTTAATCATGTGCTCATGCGAGCCTGCAACATGACCATTTTCAATAAATGGCCACAGAATATATTGTACCTTTAGCGACTATAAATTTAATTATTTGAATGAAATCCCACACCTTAAACGAACACTATCGCACTACGTATATTACAGTAAAAGGGTTTTCAGCCGAGTTTAATTTCAGCAGAGAGAATATTCTAGAACCACTGACCCTTCCGAAATGCAAATGCAGAAATAATGCTGACCACTCAATTATTCAAATCGTCGATGAGGTCTTCATCTTGGACCCCTATAACCCCCAACTCGTCCCCACCCCCCCGCAAATCTGATTTTGATTACCATCTCCACAAAGTTGGTTTGAACTTTTCGGTACTCGAAACTGGGATCAGCAATCAGCCTACAAGTTAAGCCAAAGCATCGTCTTAAAGGGGTATCTACAGAAGTGGGTTGGAATTTGTATAAAGACTTACTTTATGCATTTACAAGTAGGGAACTCGGGGTCAGTCGTGATTATATTTTGTCTACAAGAAGGGACTGAAATTCTAAAAGTTAAGACGAAATTAACTAGTCAGCGTTTTTGTAATGCGTAACTTGCCAGATCAAATAGATGCTAGTGTCAGTAAGAGATAAGTATTTCGGTTAGTAGAATTCAATGTTGTCTCCTCTGACCACGGCAAAAATTCAGTAGAGCTAGAAGTGATCTCGTCCCCCCCCCCCCCCTAATAATAAATAATATTTCATGACATATGCTGATGAATAGAACCGGTCCGAGTTTACTCGAATATGCTTTCCAATTTCTCAATTAGTAGATAGAGAATATGAGTAATTTCATAGTAAATAATTTTCCAATAGTTAAATTTCGGATCCTCCGATAACCCCAGGGTATGCAATGTATTGGAACGTGAATTTTCCATAATTTCTTTAAAAAATAATTTTTTGCACAAAATCATATATTTTTTTGGGTAAGCAACCTCTGTTCGGTTTAGTTACTCTACTTAACATCTAAAACATACCAGAAGGTCGAAATCAACGATAGAAAGGTTCCGCAGAAAAATGATTTTTTAGTCATTTTTCATGAAAATTGAGCTAGGCCTATTTTTATTTTTTTATCCCCAGAAGAAAACTATCAAGGGGCAAGTGACCCACCGCATTTTTTTATCATCAATAATGAGTACAATATATGTAAATTCAAAAGAAATCGTCGGAGCCGTTTTTGAGAAATAATGTTTTTAATCGTCTTTTTAGTTTTTTTTAGAATAAAAACCCCCAAAATTGGGTTAGCCCAAAATAAAAAAAGAATAATCCCAAGGTGTGATTTTTGTAACGCTACATGCCAAATTTAATTAAAATCGACCGATTAGCTTGTTCGGAAAACGATGAACAGACAGAGGGACAGAGTCACATTTCGTAAAAATTACTTTTTTGGACTCCTAGGACCTCATAATGTGTGAATCCGTTGATATCTTGGATTTGAAAATTTTGACCCTCACAAAGCTTTTCTTATACTACGCATTGGAAATGGAAATCAATAAATAATTCCGGCGACCAAATAATAACTTCATTGCATAATCGACTTATTGCAGGAGTAGTAGCCGACTTGTGATGCAATGGTACAATACAATAATTCTATCAATTAATCCCTCGTATCTGTACTCGGTTAGGTCATGCTTCCACCTGTTACACTGTGCCAATAATAAGCTTGTGACAGCTTGTCCATTATCGCTAGCAAGTGTAGGTTGACATCGAGGACGTATACCAGTTTGTCATCGGCCCAAAATTCTTACGGAAACAATATAATAATTAATGTCCAAAATCCATGGGGCCGTTGGCATTAAATAAGGGGCATATCACGTTGGTATAAATCTATTGAAATCTCAGAATCGAAAATACTAACGTATAAATAGGAAAACAAAAAGGGACTCTGGAGGCGTGTGAAGGTTAATTAAAATTATTGTTGTAAATGAGCATTTAGTATAGGCATTATGTCAGGCCGTAAGCTGGAGCCGGAGTTGGAGCTTTATACTAGATAGAATGGACTTGAGAAGGAAATGAAGAGAAATTATAACTCAAGTAAGGGGAAACGCGATATTTTTCAGGCCACCCCCCCCCCCCCCGAAAACGTTTTCTGAAACTGTCCCTGCCTGAAACGGGGTTAAAATGGTGTCTGTGACGGCCACCTACCTACTAGGCCCTACATATCAAATTGGGAAGGAACATTTCTTCCACTTTAATTCAAGTCATATATCATATATCAATGTTCGATATATTATTATAATTACTGCGTAACTGGAGTTTATTAAAAAAAAAAAAAAAAAAAAAACGGGGGTTGTCTGTTGTCTCTAAAATTTCTCATTGAAAACGTGTAGTTAGTTAGTTTTGGCAAGCACAACATTTAATGGGACGTCGGAATTCCAATTATTCAGTTTCCGGTTTGATTTCCTTCATCTGCCAACTTGTTCTTCCCAACCGTTTCTTCGCAGACTCTGTTTTCCGTTAACCAATTCTTATTGTAATTCCAATTATAGGGATTTTAAATACCTACTTTACTGAAGAGCCACTTGCAGCCTATCATTCTATTGTTACGGCTAGCTTCGAGTAGAAATTGGTCTAACATGCAAACACATATAACACTCATACATACTGTAGCTAATAATTATTATAGTATTATCATTAGTATTAGTATTATTATTATTATTATTATTATTATTATTATTATTATCTTACCTTTCTTATCTTTAAAAAACGGTTAAATCGCGTACAAACAATTTAATAAATGTATCCGATTAACTTCTTCAATCGCCTCATTAAGTCACCTAATATGAATGAAATGAAATGAAAAACGGCTTTATATTAGGCGAGCTTTAGCCCCGAAGGGCTACTCTACTAGCTAACCTACTAGGTACTTGTGTCGAGTTGAGACGCGTCTCCGACCGCAAGGTGTGTAGAAACTCCCACATGTACAAGCACGCTACCACCTTGCCACCGAAGTCGCTTAATTATATAGGAACAGTATTGTACAGGTTGCTCACATAAACATCCATGATTTAATGAGTAAAGACAGTGGGCCTTAATCCGACACTGACTTCTTGACTGAAGCAGTGATCGGGGTTGCACTGGAGGGGGGGGGGCAATAGGGCCCAATATATGAGCACAAGCACAGACGAGCGGACACATCTACACGTATGTATACAGTATGTACGAATCCTGGATGCACAATATTATTAATAAAATAGACGCTTTGCTCTTATGAATTCCTCGTTCATGTTGTTTCCATCCCCAAACTCTGCTCAATGTTCTGAAGGGGGGGGGGGGAGGGCGGATGCTCGTCTTCTTCTTTGAATGCCTCGTCTAGCAAAGGTTGGCGATCATCATTGCAATTGCAGACTTTTGCTCTGAATAACAGAAGTCATGCTCATGCCACACCAATGCCTGAGAGGTTTCAACCAGGATGTTCCTCTTCTGCCGGGAGCACTCAGTCCTTCTATCTTCCCTAATATTATTAGATGAAAAAGGCGAATTGTTCCTTGCCATATGACCCAAGTATGTCAGTTTCCATTTCCGCGAAATATTTGTAATGCCAAGACATTAAACCAATCAGTGGTGCTGTAAAAATCGTCCCGAAATGCAGTAAGTAGCTTATTTGAAAAGCAACTCATAGAGCTGATGTGATGGTGAAATAAGCAGTTACGGTAAGGGTGGGAGTTGGTGAAGGTCGTCAGACGTCAGCTTATATACTTGTCAGCCGCAGTAGCTACAGCAGTCAAAATGTTCATTTCCGGGGATGACCCCCCCCCCCCAGGCCACACCCCCTTATCACCGGGCTGTCATCTGGTCAACTAACTGATGTTTTCAAGTACTTCTGTCATTTCCTCAGTTAGCTTCAGAATGCACCTGCATTTGGTAATCAAAGTGATAATAAAATTGCAAACATATTTATCAGCAGTAGAAACATTAGAATCAAGTACAGTGTTGAGATACAGGTAGTGTTTTCCCATTTCGGTTCGATTATAAGTTTTACTGTAGGTGTACACAAGGCCGTGCCCAGGTTTGTTTTAATTTCGGAGGGGGGGGGGTCCAGATTTTTTTTAACGTTATTTATTAATGAATTAATGGATAAATTCTTCAAACCATACAGGTTTACATTCAAAAATTTATTTGGGGGGGGGGGGGGGGTCCGGACCCCATGGACCACCCCCATGGGCACAGCCTTGGGTGTACAGATTTCTCCCTGTTCTACCCCTGGGACGGATCCAAACCAATTTTAAGGAGAGGGGGTAATTGTGGGTCAAAATAGAAAAATCCCTTTCGGCTCTGGCCGATCAGGAGTAGGGAGATTCCGCAGACTCTGCTTTTCCTCCACACTACCTACGCTATACATGTAATAACAAAAAAAATACTACATTATTTTCCCGACCACAAGATCAACACACAAAACACTCTTGTGTTCCAAATTTTGAACCACAATGCCGACTATGAACTTTTATTTATCAAATTATTGCTTTCCAATTTATACGTAGTATAAGGAAAGCTTTGTGATGGTCGAAATTTTCGGTTCCGAGATTTCAACGGATTTACACGTTTTGAGGTCCCAGGAACCTAAAAATGTGTTTTTTACGAAATGTCTGTCTGTCGCTCTGTCGCTCTGTCTGTCGCTCTGTCTGTCTGTCTGACTGTCTGTGCGTCGATTTCCGGGCAAACTACTCGGTCGATTTTGATGAAATTCGGCATGTTGATTCATAAAAATCATACCTCGTGACCATTTTTTTTTATTAAGGGCTAACTCAATTTGGGGGGGTTTTATTTTCAAAATACTCCGAAAAAACGTCTAAAAAAATTATTTCTCAAAAACGGCTCCAACGATTTTTTTTAAATTCACATATATTGTAGTCGTTATTAATGTTGAAAAAATGCGGGGGGTCGCTTGCCCCTTGATAGTTTGCTTCTGGGGGTAAAAAAATAAAAATAACTAAATTTTAATGAAAAATGACTAAAAATAATTTTTCTGCGAAACCTTTCTATCGATGATTTCTACCTTCAGGTATGTTTTAGGTGTTGAATTTAGTAACGAAACTGGACATGTTGCTTTCCCAAAAAACTATTAAGTTTTGCACAAAAAATTATTTTTTGAAAAAATTATAGACAATTCGCGCTCAAATGCATTGCGCGCCCTGCCATTATTGCTGTGTGTTAATTTGTTGGTCTGACCTATCTAGAATTTACCTCACCTCCAGTGACGTCAGATGGACAACGCCCGCCTCCCCCCGAGATGTCCGAAATTTAACAACTATAAGAAAATTATTTACCATGAAATTACTCATTTTCCCTAGCTACTACTTGATAAATTGGAAAGCATGTTCGAGTAAACTCGGACCGGTTCTTTTCACTTTGACTGGATGCCATCTTAAAATGGTTGATTTGTCGTAAAAAGTGGTTAATACCATTATCGTAGATAATAATACGGACTTTCAGTCAGATTTTAATTCATTCCTCTGCAACCAATATTAACTGAGATATGAATTACATAAGGTTTCAATCGGCCGCCATCTTGTAGCTAAATAGTAGATCTAGCTGGTTAATGAACTCGATCAAGGCATTTGCATGATCAATTTTTGTGCCAAGTTTCATTAAAATCGGATAATATTTACGGAAGTTAGAGTGTTTCCTAAAATCGATATACATATGTACATGTATACATATACTGTATATACATATATATATATGTATAACATTTTGAATGGAGGGTGGTTTTAGGGGGTCATGAAATTAAAAGTTGTGAAGAAATTTTCCGAAACTCCCTAAAACATACTGTATGCATGTAGTGTTGATTAAGTTAGAGCGTAAAGCATTGCCTTTATGGCATTAAGTAAGCTCACAGACTTGTTCGGTTAGATAGTTGTGTAGCTGTGCTAACCTGTCTAACCTTACGAATTATGTCAAATGCGAGCATATAAGCAGATGATAGTCATTAGCTGTTCTTGTGCGGGCTTGTTAAGCGATTAAGACGGCGCCTCGGTTAGGCGTAGATCGTGGGTTCGAATCCCACCAAGTCCAGTTTTTATTTAGCCTCTAATTTCAGTGCATTTCAATGTAGCCACATAACACATACAAATTGTTGCCCCGCCGCGCGGCGGTCGCATTTGGAGGCAATTTTCCTGTATTATTTCTGCAATATATAATCAACTAAGTACAGTCCACTAATAATAAAATAATAAAACAATATATAAATGTGTGCTGGGACACATAGTAGAAGTGAAAAAACAAATCACTACAAAATGTAAACTTTTAAGTTTTAGTTGAAGTAGAAGTTTGGAAAACGTTAACAAGTTAAAATTTTGTTGTGATTCGATTTTCTTCTAGACCGTTGCCATTCGTTTTGCCACTTTGTCCGTTGTGATTAGTTTCTCTACTTGTCCGTTGAAGTTTTACATCTAATGTGTCCCAGCACATATTTCGATTTTTTTCGCAGGTTTACTGCAATTACGATTTGATTAGGTTAGGTATATTTTAATAAAGGGCATTGAAGGAGAACGGAAGAGTTCGAATGTACAAAGAACTGAAGAGGAAGGTGCAGGATCGAGAGAGCTGGAGGATGATATGCAGGGAGTTGCTGCCAACCAATCTTTGAGATTAGGACGTCAGAAGAAGAATACTCAACAGGGGACACAATAGGCCACAAGGCTTAGAAGGACATAAGCAAAAACATCAAAAACACACCCCAAAATATGAAAAACAAAACAATCTACGCAGTCGATATTTTCCACCAGAAGATATTACACGACGTGAATACCCTTATCAGTTTATCAACTGAATGAGGAAGCAAATAGGGAAATCACAGTGTAAAGCGATTGTGGTTGACTGTTTGTTATTGCTGTTATCTGCGTGGTTTAAAGCCGCAAAACTTGAAGTAAATTGCTGCAGCTGTTAAAAGATGCAGCCTAACAACAATACTCAAGAACATCTTGGTTGTAAAACCTGAGACAGTGGTCGAAATTAGAGGAAGCAGAAAAACTGGGCTTGGCGGGATACGAACCCACGATCTGCTCCTAACCGGGGCATCGTCTTAACCGCTGGACCACAAGCCCCCAATAATAATCATGTAATTCCCAAATAGTACAGTACTACAGTACATACAGTATCTTCAGCAACGTAGATCATTGGGACCCCTCCCTAGGTGTTCTCTTTTAGCACGTATAAGTGAGGTGCAGCCAATAATTATCGTACAATAAAACAGATCAAGAAGTATACACAACCAGAGTGCAGTGAAGACCTTTATCAGCTACATTTGCAAACCAAAACTCCCAACAGGAGAAGAAACAAACGTGTCGAATGGAAACTTCTTGCGGAAAATCTTCGGCAGTGGTTTCATTCATAAATGATTGGGTATTACATTAAGAGGACGGATGGCGCTTATGCTTACCTTTTGGGGAGGCGTGGTCCAGGTATTGGGGCGTATGAACCTCTCTGATGGCAGAGTGCTCATTCGACTCCTGAAGTCGAACGCGTGCGGTGAAAACTGCGGTTGGTGCGTGAACAACGTTTCTTACGCGACGTTCGACGTAATTTTCGAGTAAGGTAATGCAATTTTTTATATTGTTTTTTAAGTTTAATAAACTTTAAATTTACTTTGGGTGGTGGGTATGTGCAAAAATGTATAATCTGAAAAGGAAAACTAGAAAAATTAATAAATGATATGCAGAATGCATGGAAAGCAGAGTGGACATGATGTGTACTCTTAATTCAGTGTTCAGTAAATAAATAAATAAACTTAAATAAATTTGAATGAATGAATGTGTATTAAATATAGAACAATTTAAACACAATAATTGTAAAGCCCCACAAGAAGACCTATAACAATTTTTACACTACTCTAAAACTAAACGAAAAAAAATTCAATTAGGCTTAATCTATCTTATTAAACTACACTTACGTATTAATAACATTTATTTATTTATACATATATTTCTGTTAAATTATACAATCAAGTAAGCAACACGTAATTGACAAGAAAGTATGAAGTAAAACAGTCGAAATAAAGTAGTTGACAATGTACTAGAAAGTTTTCTCGAAGAGATGGTTTCTAATCAATTTAGGGAAGTTAGTAGCATTTCTCACCGCTCTCAGTTTATTTGGGAGTTTTCTAAGGTAGGCGAAACCTTGTGGTTGGGATTGGATCCAGTCGCTCACACTTGGCCGGGCAGTGGAAATTTTAACATCGTATGTTACAATATTACATAAATTGGAGATTTTTTATTTTTTTTTTAACTTTGCAAAAAGCCTCTACAAGTAAGGGCGTTGGAGAAAATAAGATAAGTATGGAAAAATTGACCGAATTTAGGTTCAAACAAGAGAGCCCAACTTGCCGGGATGATTTGCTGCCCACTATACCACATCAATGTGATTATGTTTTATTGTCAATTATGGCTTGGCATCACTACACAATGACGGTATAAACCTAATGATTGGTGAAGGATTCTCTCTTTTGATCACGGCAGCAACATGGCCGGCCGCCGCGTTTTAGGTACTAGGGCCTAGATCCGGCGATTTTCTCTCAACCCGGCTCGTTGGAAAAAAAATGACATTTTCCGGCCTTTCCAAATTGGGAAATCACGTAATATCTTACTGAAGAACCAGTATAATCCGGGCTGATGGGCTGTGGTCGAAATGAAATCGAACTTTTACTGGTTCTACTGGCTACTGGAACTTTTACTGTTATTTCATTCAACTCCGGCCGTGAAATCCTTTGCTATTTTAAAGTTGATGTATAAAAAAATTAACAAGGAAAAACTAACTTTAATCCCAGTGCTGTAAAACTCTTCAAATCATTAAATATTGTCAAAGCAATGCATCAATTGTTAATTATAAGAGTAGGTCGAACGGCCCGAAATAAATAAAGACAATTTTGACGAAGCAGTAGAATCCGGGATGATAGGCCGTGGTCGTTCTGAAAGCGTACTTCCAATCAGTTGCTGCTGAGCCTCCGAGATACAATCTTAGAAGTCTACGCTGTTCCACTAAAGATGTCAACCGCAGATGTTGACGAAACGTTTGGAAGCACGCTTTCAGAACGAGCATCCCGGATTCTACTGCTTCGTCACGTAACTCCGGCCTTTGTAATTATAAAGACAATTTTCTTTCTTTCCTTCTTCAAGTTTACAATTCGAACCACCAACCTTTCGGTTGAAAGTCAGAGAGCTTACCACTACACTACGAGCCAGAATATTGCTGGTAATTAGCGATAATAGGCTATTCCATCATATCAGATTAGACTTTAAAGCAGATTTTACATTGGGGTGCCATCAGTTTGCCCTTAATGGATGCATCTGTATTAATTAATGTTATTTGCAGTATTGAATGGCGTAACAATCTAGTTGCGAGCAGCCGTCATCTTACAAATCATTTACCTGTATAATGTATGTATAGGTATTATTTGTTTAGATTAAATACAATCTGAGTGGGAAAGATGTTATAAGTGTTAAAATATGTATAATAACATAAATAATAATAATAATTCGTGTATTTCTCAACATTATTGACATAACAACATATACATATGAATGAATGAAATATATATACTGAAAACAATTAGGCCTAATACACAATAATCTGTTTCTGTATTAATTAATGTTATTTGCATTATTGACTGGCGGCTCAGTCTAGTTGCGAGGAACCGTCATCTTACAAATCATATATTCCTGTATTTTTTTTAATGTATGTAATAGTAATATTTGTTTAGATTAAATAAAATCTGAGCTGGAAACACCTTACGAGTGTTAAAATATATGAATGAATGAAACGTGTATTGAAGACAATTGATACACAATAATTGTAAGGCCGCCCTTGGTACACCTACAGCAATTTTCTCTGCCCTAAAACTAAGATAAAAAATCGGTAGGGAAACATGGTAGGACTTGTCCTGGTCACCTCCGAACTAATCGTGTGACTTCACTGTGTTTCCCAAGTGGTTCGGAATCCACTATAATCAGGAGGTCCACTGTCCTATGGGCTGGCATAGGACAGTCAAGTCGTGGTCGCTCTATGGGCCCCAATATGAGGCCTAAGTCGTTATTAACCCGACGAACACTACTACTACTACTACTAAGATAAAAAATAAAAATGAAATGATTGAATTTGATTTGTACAAAAAACTATTGCTGTGGTTGTCCCAGCAGTGAAGGAGTGTGGCCAATATTGGTGACCGTAAAGCTCATGTATCGGAATGTATAGAGGAGCATTTCTGGTTAATGTAACGGATATTTTTGACGGTTCTGCCATCAATTTTCATGTGAAAATCGGAGTTTTGTAAAAAAAAAAAAAAAAAAAAAAAAAACTTGTAGTGGGTATACTTAGATTTTCTCTAAATGGAAAGTGGTTCCCCTTTTTTTTCATCAATATAAATAGAAGTAAGCCGGCTATTCCATTCCACTTGTCAATGTGGAATAGCCGTTTAAGACATTAAACGATTTTACGAGGGTATTCCTAGTTGTAGCTAATATTTGTTGAGTGATAAATACATGACGTCCGCGGAAGTGTGGGAATGTCTGTCAACATTGCCGATATATTATTTTGCTTCATTCCCAGCCGGGTTTGTCACTGTAAGTTAGTCTCTGTTAGTCAGATAGGTATTGCCAGTAACTTATCAGACATGCGGGTCTCATAGGGTTTGGTTTATAGTGTGAGGTGGTTATTCAGTTGATAGTGAAAGTCGTAGTGTAGTAGCTAACGAACAGGACTTTTTAAATAAATAAATATATATATATCCATATATATATATATATATATATATATACAGTATGTATATACATTTCTGTTAAATTATACGATACAAGTAATCAACAAGAAATTGACAAGAAAGTATAAAGTAAAATCGTCAAAATATCGTCAAAATCAGGTAACTCTGTCATTGTCATTGTGCTAGTGCCTCTAGTGCCTCAGTTGAAGGAAGTGACGGGTCCCATTCCGCCACACATATTATATTCAATACTGTTTAATGAATGAGAAATAATTGTTAATGTTAGAGGCTGGAGCCAAGTGCATCGGAATCCAGTATAATCAGGATGTCCCCTTAATAAAATGTAGTTATTTATAAATTTATTATTTGCACCCATGCTGCAGTGATAGCTGAAGCATTTGTCGAAATTTTTTATTGAGGGAAAAGAGGGACATTGAAGGATCACTAATTGACAGGAATTTGTGTCAGGGTTTAAATCCAATTAAATCGAGAGATTTGATTGGTCATAATGTGATATCTTCTGCATCATTTAAAATATACAGATAATATAATAGCGGATTTCCGATACAGATCATGACGGATTTCCCAACTGGATGGTTATCGTGACTTGTGTTTCCCGTGATTTGATCGGCACCCTGACGTGCTCACCGGTGACTTTACCAGTAACAAGGGCTAACAATGACTTAGCCAGTGATGTGACCAGGAATGTGACCAAAAGAAGAATACTTGCGCCTTTCAGTGACTTGGCTAGTGAATTAACAGATTTTGACAGTCTTCAAGTGACCTGGCTAATGAACTAACAGTGACTTATCCACCTCCACGTGACGTATTTATTAAAATGGATAATGAAGTTATCTGTGAATTAATGACCAGTGATGTGACTAATATCTCTGTCCTGACCTGCTAGCAAATACTTGCGTCTTTCAGTGAATTGGCTAGTGCACTAACAGTGATTTAACCGCCTCCAAGTGACGTGTTTATTAAAATGGATAATGAAGTTATATGTGACTTGATCACCAGTGATATGACAAATGACGTGACCAAGTGACAATTATACACCTACTTACCTACGTTTCTCAGTGACCTGCCTAGTGAACTACCTGCAACTTGACCACCTTCAAGTGACGTTTCTATTACAATGGATAGAGACGTTTTCTGTGAAGTTTTTGAAAAAAAAAAAAAATATTCCCCTCTAATCATCCCGATTGCGGTCCAGTGACCAACATTTAGGACCTATGCTACTTATTCCCTTCTTAATCTAACGAGCATAATTTTCAAAACTATATACTGTACGCATTTTAAAAGAACCGTAGATGTGCCCTATACCTATATTGTGCTTTGGACCACCCTGTATTTGTAACAGTATAAGACAGTCTTTTGTTTCCCGTTACAACAAATGTGAACTTTGCCACGAAGCAGCTCATATTACACCCCCCCCCCCCTCCTACCGCCCGTGTATCCATTAAGAGCTGTTCTCAAAGTATAGTTGGTAATAATTCATTGTGCTCTTCTTTGCTAAGAAACCACACTCCCGACTTCAACACACCGCTTATGTACAGATTTACCCAAATTGTATGACGCATAACAAACGTTGTTTACCTAATGCTGCATTTCCAAGTACATACTGCAGGTGTCGTATTCGCTAACATTAGAAACGTTAGAATTAAACTACTGTATGTAAAGACGTGTGCTGTGTTAATCCTGGAGAGATCGCGTCTCTAATGCTGAGGTCTTGAGGCCAATGGATACAGAAACCAAGTTGCTGCTGATGGTTATGAAACGGAAACAAGCGATTGGAGACGTGTCGTAACTCAACACGGGTACTAACCTACAGAGGCGACTGAAGAGGTCAATCGAAAATCTCTCCCCCGAGAGAAATAGCTTCATACTAGATAGAATGGACTGTTGAAGGAAATTAAAAAAAAAAAAAAATATTACTCAAGTAAACCCCGACAACTTTTTCTGAAACCGTCCCTGGGCAGTGGTTTGGCAAAATCACTACTTCCCTTTTCATAGTAGCAGTCTCCAAGGTCCGAATTGCCAATCTTCGATAGAAGAGGCATTTAAAGAAGAAAACGTATTTTCTTATGACTATACCCATATAGATTCGCACCAAGTAAATAAAATCGGACAGATAGTAAAGTACTCATGCATATATCTGTTGATTCCCACTTTCCGTAAGTTTACCGTCAGTTTCTCACCAGACTGTGGGAATGACCAGAGTTCTATAACGGAGAGAGGGTACATTCTTTTCCCGCCAAATTTAATATTTTTTTTAATTTCTGGGCTTACCTGATGCCACGTCTCCTATACGACCAGCCAAAAGACGTGGCAGGTGAGGCCAAAATCTGTCGCATATAGAACATTATGAATGACCCTTAGGTTCGGTCGCATTAGCTCAACCGTTGGAAAGAAACCGTATGGAATACTGGGCGGCACATCTATATTGCCCAATGCACAGCGGTGCCGGCCAGAATTATTTACCGAGATCAGTACTCAAAGATTAATTAACGGCGTGGCCATGCATTAATGGAAACATTTCTAAGTGTGGCAGCCACGACCAGTGGCGTAACATAAGGGTAGCAAGTTATGCAAGGCATAAGGGTCCCCGGCCAAAGGGGGCCCCCGCAGATTCGCAGAAAGGAAAAACAACGTAAATTTTAAAATTTTATGGGATTTTCTGAAAAAATATATAAAAATGAAAAAAATTAATTTAATAAAAGGAAATGAATGTTTAAAAACAAAATGTATTGTAATTAAAAATACAAATAAATGTAGGGGGGGGGGGCACTGCACTGTTTTCCATAATGACCCCCGAATTTGTTACGCTCCTTTGTATTCTTAAAATAATAATAATATTTGAACCGAAACCGACAGCAGAATGCCAATATTCATTTAATTGTTATTATAAAATTTGAAGATTGGGGGAGGGGGGGGGGTTCGGACCCACCGGACCAATATAGTTTGATGCCGTTTGTTCCAGTTTCTTATTATCTTAATATTGTTTAATAAAGGAACAGAATTTGCCCCTTGAGGCTACTTGTCAGCTGTTGAGTTGCGTTATTTCGGAGTTGTATTGGTTTCCGATACTTTCCGAGTGCGGCTTCAATTCTATAACAAGTCTATACGGACTTGCCAGCAATATAGTACTATGTATTGGTTATTGGCGGAATTTCATTTAAATGCCTATCAATGTGCATTATACTATACAATGTACGTGGCAGCATACATTATAGTCGATTTATATTATATATTCTGCATTTATTACAATCTATGGAATTAGAAAACAAAGCTATAGAATTTCAACAAACAATATGTCTGTCTATTTCGACCTCCGCGAGTTGGGAGTTCGTAGATGGTGGAGCGTGTGTTGTGGAGTGTGTCGTGGAGTGTGTTGTGGAGTGTGTTGTGGAGTGTGTTGTGGAGTGTGTTGTGGAGTTGTAATTATTTTTAAGAAAAGTAAAAGATGAAAAAAACGAAAACACGTTTTCGTTTTTTTTTATGAAACACTTCCCTAATTGGTAGAACGTTTTTTATATAAAAAATAAATCAACAACGATAAATTTCTAATAATAAATAGGTAAACGCCCAATGCTTGGCTTATACACCAGACTTATAATGGATAAAAAATGGCGGATGACAATACCTGTCTAATATAGAGCCATAGTGGAGTGTGTTGTGAAGTGTGTTGTGGAGTGTGTTGTGGAGTGTGTTGTTGAGCAGGTCAATGCCCATCAAAAGCTACAGAGGTAGATGATATCTGTCTAAGGCCCCCATTCCACATACGTACAACGTCAATGAAAATTATGAAATTGATGGTGGCAGCAGAATTTTTAGTATGTAAAAATGTCTGCTGCCACCATCAATTTCATAATTTTCATTGACGTTGTACGTATGTGGAATACCCCCCTATACAGTACAGAACCATAAACAATTGAGGAGCATGAATCCAAGGGGCAAGTTGTCACCCAAAAAAAAGTTTGAGTTGTTGGTATCACTGGAATCGTCACATTGACTATGAAATCCCATCATATACATAGAAGCATTGCAGATGTTTGTCTCTCCTGCAATTTACCGTTTCAAGTGACAAATCGCCTTTTGCATAATGCTCCTCAATTATTTCTGGGCATCCCCGAAAAAAAATATTGCAAGTAAATGGATGTGAATTAGAATAGGTTTAGTTTGTTCACTTTGTATTTAGTTTTATTATTTAACTGTAATTTCTTAAACTTCAACATTTTCTCTATTTTAATTTCAATTTAAGTAATTTTAGGATTAGATTGAGGGGCCCATTACGGGAATGCCCAAAGGTGCCCCTCTGAACCACATTACCAATTAATTGTACAAACAAAAACAGTAAATAAATACATTTGATTTCATTTCATTTGAGTTTAAAATATAAAGTTAACAAATGCATTCACAAACTGTGGCTAAACATAGTGTTAGCTTCACACTAAGTTATCACCAACTCAACTCAAATAATATTTTCCTTCATAACAACAACAATGTAGTCTATACATTTCTTTACTCATCCCCAAATTATCCCAAGGGACTGTGCTTGTTATTCCAAGAATTTAATTTTTTTTCATTTATTTATTTATTTACAGTGTTGTATTCTCCACGGCCATGTAAATTCATTGTAATTAAGAAGCGTTTTCCGGAAAACGCGACATCTGAGAGCGTCTTTGGGGACTATGGGACTCACTGTTGGAAAACAGCACTGTCCCGCTAAAAACGGGACGGATAGTGTTTAATATTAATTATAATATCAACAATAAAATCGCAATTAATGAAAAGAACTGGTCCTCGAACAAGCTTTCCAAATTTATAAATTAGTAGATAGAGGAAATGAGTAATTTCATGGTAAATAATTTTCCTAATGTTAAATTTCGGATATCTCGGGGGGGGGGGATTCCTCCTGACGTCACTGGAGGTGTGGTAAATTCTAGATAGGTCGGACCAACAAATAACCACACAGTAATAATGGCAGGACCGCAATGTATTTGACCGGGAATTTTCTATAATTTCTATTTTTTCCAAACAAATTTCAACGAAACTAAATAGTTTTTTGCGATAGCAACCTGTCCGGTTTCGTTACTCAATTTAACACCTAAAACACGCCTGAAGGTAGAAATCATCGATCGAAAGGTTTCGCAGAAAAATCATTTTTTAGTAATTTTTCATTAAAATTTAGTTATTTTTATTTTTTACCCCCAGAAGCAAACTATCAAGGGGCAAGCGACCCCCCGCATTTTATTTACATTAATAACAGCTATAATATGTGTGAATTTAAAAGAAATCGTTGGAGTCGTTTTTGAGAAATAATTTTTTTTAGACGTTTTTTTTTGTTATTTGAGAATAAAACCCCCCAAATTGAGTTTATATATTATAACTATATGGTTACAAAGTTGTAATATCATCTGCGGAGAAACCGACTAATATAATTGCTAATAGGAAACTACTGCAACTGTATCGTATATACGGGTAATTTGGGGGGAAAAAAGTGATGAGTGCAGGCAACGAGGCATACATTATACCACACGTTATACAGTCACGATCTCGTAATAATTGGACCTGAAAACCATTAACAAGACCTGGAAGGGCGTCAAGGTACAGTATATGTCTGTTTACTAATTATGCCTGGTACAGTATATTATGCCTGTTAGCCTCCGGGAAAATTATATAGCTGGAGGTGTTATGATTGCCTATAGGTGTGAAAACGTCTTCATTTACTGAGAAGATTGATGAGCAAAATGGGATACAGAATCATCAACTATAATAACATAACTTTGAAAGTTTTTTTTTCAATTTTTCAATGTCTCAGGGATATCTTTTGCAAGAGTTTCCTCTTTGTCTTTATGCAACTTGGAAATTATCTTAGGGACTGAAAGACAGTTATAATACTCTATATATTAAAAATAATATGGTAAGAGTGTATTCTACAGTACCCTTATCAGATAATGCATTCTATAAAGATCACCATATGGAGGTTATATTGCAGTTTTATATGGTATACAGTAAATAACACTGACACTAATTTAACTTTGGTTGAAGAGGAAATAACGGAAATTAGAGGATATGGAAAAAAATGGAGTTGCGGGATTCGAACCCACGATCTATGCCTAACCGGAGCGTCGTCTTAACCGCTGGACCACAAGCCCCGACAAGAACAGTATTATTGATCTATATCCTCTGCATATGTATATACTCGTATTGATTAACCTCCTAGTTATAATATAGAAAATTAGAGGATGAACTGAGCTTGGCGGGATTCGAAACCACGACCTACGCCTAACCGGCAATAAACCCTTGGGTACGTTACACGGTTATATTGACCCTTGGGCAGAGGTGGTATTCAGGAATATCCTAATGCTGCCCGTAGCTTATACCTTTACCTTGTACCTAATCTCAGTGGTGGTGGAAATGAAACAACGGTTGTACCTTTCAGCAGCCAATTATAAAGTTTGAAAATGAAAGCATTAGACGGATGGAAAATGCACTGTTTAGCCTATATGACTAGTAGGCTAATTTATTCAACACAGTTGCGTCACAGAAAATTTCGACATTCGACTTGGCAGCAATTGGCGCCTGTTTAAAATGGCGAGCGACATCTTCAGTGGACAGTACAGACTCAAATCGTCCGACCACGGCATACCAGCCCCGATATTTCTACTTCATCTGTTTAAACATACAATACCTATTTAAAATAAAAAATATAACACAGAACTAAACTTTTCTCAAGACCGAAATTAGAGAATTTCACGAAAAAAATAATCTGGACTGGGATTAGGTCCCACGATCTATGCCTTGACTTCGCTGAATATATTGTAAATCGATTATTGACATGAAAAAAAACATAGAGAAAAAACTTCACCACATACCAGCCATTGGTGGCAATACACCAGATATGAAGAGTTAATAGAGCACGGCCCATCAGGTGGGTATTCATACTGAACTGAATGTCCCATATTGACATGAAATATTGAGAATGTGTTGGCCCATAATACCTGATTATAAGGAGCAAGCATACCAATAATAGGTACATACCACCCACTGGAGGCTGTACCTGTTTTCTGATATAAATCATATCAATGTTGCTCTACTTTTCGGTAATTTTTATATAATTCGGCTTTCAAGGAATAGTATAGTACTTCGATGACAGGGCGTTGGCCTATTGATGACAATCACGGGTAATTATTCTGCTAAGGCCGCTGGGCAGTTTTTAAAATAAATTGGGTCCTGCACGCACCAAACTATACATATGAAGTATCTGCTCTTTCCAATCAATATAGGCTATAAGAGTATTCACTGTTTAAGTGGTTCGGAATCCACTATAATCAGGAGGTCCACTGTGTCAGTCAACTCCCCTTTCCCCTGAGGTGAAAGAGTACCTCAAGTTAACAAACAGACTCACCCCCCCCCTCCCCCCACCCGCCAGGCTGACAGGGCTGCTTAAAGCAGAAATGCCGAAAGCTGGCGTTAGAAACAACAACAACAACACTGTGTTGAGTTTTCTCTGAGGGAAAATAAGAAACTGAGGGAAAGTGGAAATATAGAACTCCAGTTTTTATTCGATTAGAAAAATTATAGGTTGGGTAACTGCACTTGGAGAATCGAAAATGGCCATATTTGTTGTTGTTTGCTTTTTATTTTTATTTAATTTAAAAAAGGAGATCTGCGACAGAAATTAATTAAAAAAAATAAAAGGAAACATGTGGCAAGAGGTGGGCTACAGCTTAAGTTAATAGCCAAAGGCTATGGAGGTATTTTAATCTTTGGAGGTATGTTAGGTTAGGTTTTTCTATTTCTATGGTTGTCTGTTGTATGTTTTTTGACGTGGTAGCAGACATTTTTAGAGAGTGTAAAAACCACGTCAAAAACATCTACTATCACTATTGAAGTTGGTGGAATCCCCGCCTTAAGATTGATCAATGATCATACAGTAAAATCACGCGCTGCAAACAATAACAAACAAAAATGGCGTCATGGAATGTGTTAAGTACACACATTTTAATAGATTGTTTATAAAACAGTTTTCATCCATTAAACAGATAGGTGAAGGTCTATCTTACTTCGGATCTCCTACTATTATTAGGTTTTATTAAAAATAATAAGTGTACGAAGAAAACAAATACAAACAAAATTTCAAAAAACAAATGCAAACAAATTTCAAAAATTTGGCGTATACGTGTCATTAGACGAAAAGTGATAAATAGTTGAAAAAACCAGTGGAATGGCGTGTATCAATGAAAAATTCAAATTTTCGTCAATACTACATTTACTATCACTATTGACGTAGGTGGAATAAGGACCTTAAACAGCTGCAGTGTATATGTACGTATACAGTATACCTATGACAGATGTGTCAAACAAAACGTTGTAGGCTGGCGACATCTGGCGGGACAAGGGGAGCTTTGGTCAGCTGTGAGTTGACAATTGACTGAGTCGCTGACTTCCGGTGTCCCATCTCACTGTGTCCGTTCCACATCGATCCCGATATACCATAACAGCGAAAAATAAGCCGCCAACACCCGGAAATTAACAGCATAGCTTAGTTACCCGTTAAGCTAAAGAGTTTAGCTCGCAGTTAATTTTTCGACTGGTTTTTAATGAATTTGGTGTTGCCTGAGGGACCGAAATCTAAATATTTTAGAGTAGAATGACTTTCTTACATTCAGATTACCACAGATGTTGACGAAAAACGTTTGGAAGTGCGCTTTCAGAACGACCACGGTCCATCATTCCTGATTCTACTGCTTCGTCAAGTTAAATCCGCCCTTGAAAACCTTTATAATTGTATCGAACTTGGTGAAGTTATGCTTACGCCTGTTGCATATCGTTTCCTTCTTTACCATTGCTGAGTGTGGGGTATTGTGTTCAGAAACATGGTTGACACTGTGGCTTTATAGGGTTGGGTGAACCCAGGTCCTGGGGTAGTTTTTCCTTTCGAATCTCGTACCTTAATCTTCTGTTTTATAAATAAATAATGCCATTTTGTTGTGTTACTTAGCGAACCTATCGGAGTTCGGGTTATATAAAGCCCTCTCTTACACCAAACTCGGTGGCAAGGTGATAGCGTGCTTGTATATGTGCGAGTCTCTGCACACCTTGCGTTCAGATGTGTGTCGTAACTCGACATAAGTACAGCTATTAGGTTACCTACTTGGCGGGGCAATTGAAGAGGTTAATCGGTTACATTCTTAAAATTGTTTGTGCGGGATAAACCTTTTATGATAAAAAAAAATTAAATTGACAAGTCCTCCGAAGCATTGCCAAAAAATGTAGCAAGTGTGGGACTCGAATCAACAACCTTTCAGATGAAAGTCAGAGCTCGTACCACTACTGTAAATGTCCTCTGTTTCATAGTGGACTACGGTGATTTTCAAAAAGTACAGTAGCTCGATATTAAATTTTTTAGCTGACCTATCGACAGCAATAAGAGATTGGCATCGTCCCGCATTAATCCAAAGAAAAAAAAATCAAAGAAGAAAACGTTGAAAGCAAAATTGACGAAATCAAAAAGGCAAACGCTTTCACCATTTTGTGATGTTCAGTTGGAGAAAGTCGAAACTCGAGCTGTTATAGCTAGAGAGCATAGGTTAAATAAACCTTTCCCTCCTCTGGGAAAACAAGAAATAGGCAACGTAAGCTTCGTTTGTAAAAGAAATACAAGCTTACCTTAACAAAGGTAACCTAACTCAGTGATATACGATTCGACATAGGGGTGGGTTGAGCTGTACCTATATATATACTGTATAATCGCTTTACGAATTTTATTGTATCAAGCTATGGACATGCCCGTGTTGTATGCACAAGGAGAAAAAAGTGAATACACTTTTCAATACTTTTAAGAGAAAGCTGGGCGTTGACATTGCCCCCCCCCCCTCTAGATCACACCAAAATAGAAAGAAAAAAGAACATTACGTTAAGTTAGTAAGTTACAACGATTTGGTCTGTTCATTTAGCAGAAAAATATTTCATATATAGTGCTAGGAGGATTTTCTTTTAGCTTTGGTGCAGGTTTTTTTTTCGTGAAACTGATACGTGCTGAGAGAAAGTTAATGAATTACCAAATGTATGGAATTATAACTATAAAAATGAAAAAAAAACTTTGTCTTCTACCAATGGAATGAACCAAATCGTTACAGACTCCTCGTAAACGCTGGATGGATGCGTTCAGTGCCGTATTATCCCATGGGCACTTGGGGTTGGGGCACAGGCCCCCCCCCCCCAGAAATGTCTATAATTTCGGCGCCCCAAACGAAATTAATTTTTATAGATAAAAATATAAAACAAATTAAAAATTAAGTTTTGAAATTGGCGGGAAATTATGTGTTGTTTTTTTTCTGCAATGCTGGTAGATTTATCAATTTTTCTAGAGAAGTTTGCACCAGAGGCAGAAGAAGCGACCGGAACTGCGGGCTATTGCCTCCTCTTTGGAAGGCCTCTAAAATCTAAGTATATGCACTCAAAATGCGTAAAACCCCACTATTTCAGCCCTATTTTTCAAACATTTTCACCCAGGCGAGACCGGCCTGTAAAATCTCAAAGTTACTGCTATCAAAATGCGTAAAATCAAACTATTTCAAATTATACACCGCTCCCTTCGAAAACCTATCGTTACGCCACTGACAAGTGCCTCTCCTTTTATGAGGTCTGGACCGCCTCTGGTTTGCGCCCACGGCCTCACATATCTTGTGCCCCAGGGCTTAATCCGGCACTGGATGCGTTAGAAACTGACCTTTGCGAGTTGGGAGTCCGTAGATGGACGGCGGAACGTTAGACAAAACCGAGATGACTGAAGGAGTGTTATCGAGCATGCTGAAGCTCATCAAGGGCTGTAGAGAAGAAGAAGAAGTTATAGGCTAACTCAAGTATTAACTGAAATAAAAAATGTAAATGAACCTGTTTTGGGGAGTTGCAGGGGTGCCCAATGCCAACGGTAAAGTTGTTCTTAATTTTAAGATGATCCACCCGGATGTCCTTTTGAACCCACGCATAGGCCTACCTCTCACTTTTGGACACCGTACCTTAGTTAAAAAAGAAGCTTATGCAGACCATGCGCTTGGAAACCTCTTCTAACAGTGACAGTTCCACTTGTAAAGTGTATATTTTCACTAAAACAATACGCCCTTTACTTTACTCAAATGAGCCTTTTTATTTTGTTGTTGTCAGTTATTTAAGTGAAATGTTAGATTTTAAGTGTTTTTAGTTATAATTGTATTGTATTACATTGTTTTGTGTGTTTCAATGTAATTATTCATTCATCATTCATTTTAAGCACAAAGAGCTTTTATTGGGCATTCGCAATGCAGTCTTTCTCACACTGAAGACATTCATGTTCTTTGAATTCAAGCACCAACCGGGCTCAGGAGCGAAGTCAGGGAACGTACATAAATCATTTTGATCCCCCACTTGCTCGCACACGGTCCTTCTCAGTTTTTCTTAGAGGGCAGTCACATATCAGCCCTTTGGGGCTCAGGGTAGATCTTCTTACAATATTTTATTTAGTATGAGGTAGGCGCATTCCCTTCTAATATCCATGTGCATTTTCATACATTGAAGACTAAGACAATGGACTATACTGGCTTTGCGCGAAACATATGGCATCTCTCCAATGTAAAACTCAATATAAGCAGGAAGGGGAGAAAGGTCTCCTGTTTCTACTTCATAAAACAATATTCTTCTTGGAAATATCCGAGCAATATATTTTTATATTTTATTTCAATACTTGATGATCACGTATCATATTTCAGCTTTATCCTTTTCATATTTGCTTCTAAGGTATTGTATTGGATGGGTTCAATCGTCTTGGAGAAATAATTCTTTCTGGCGCGCTCCATCAAGTATAAGAAATAGGTGTTGCACCATACATTTTACATTTACAATGAGAACTAAGGAGGAAATGTACTCCTTTATGCCAGCGAACTGGTGCTCAAGTACTGGTCTATATGGGAGAGCTTCCTCACTGAGGAATTAATTTTCAATCAGAGAATCACATGTGGCAACGATAGAGATGACGTCAAAAAGTTGATAAACCAGCGTTATTTCAGGTTGTTCCTGCCACTAAAAACCACCCCCGATTCAGTATGAAATCCAAATAATTACAGCATGTTCTGTTATTTTTAATTTTAAATATTGAGTTAGTTTTATGCTTTTATTATGTTATTATATAACCTTAATTAATAATTTTGATCAAAATCAAAAGTATGGAAAAAGATATAGTTAATAAAAATCTATATATTTTTTAAATTTGCTTGGGTTGCGCGAGGCCCCTGCAATTTTTTGCCCCGTTTGCCACCTCCCAAGGCCGCCTCTGGGTTTCCAACACTCGCATACACCCGATTCAGGCTCCTGGCGCCAGGCGTGTGCTAGGATTCGCCCATGAAACTTTAACAGGAATTTGGTGCTCTATATGGGCTCAGCAGTCTGCGGTCTCCACATCACTAATATTAATAATAACAGGTGGGAGTGCCAAATAATTCCGTGGGCATCGCAGGCATAGGCACAAAAACCATTGGGTAATGGATGTTAGAGGCATAAAAACGTAATGAATGACCATATAATCCTACCACCAGACAATGCAACGGATTAAAATTCTGTTTTTATCATTTGCACGCTAATTCGTACGCTACAGCTGAATTAATACTCGAATATATACGTTAACAGCAAATCGGACTTCCCCATTTAAGCGACTTCGATGGCAAGGTGGTAGCTTGCGCTTGTACTTGTGCGAGTATCTACACACCTTGCGGTCGGAGACGTGTCGCAACTCGACACAATACACAATTAGGTGACTTAGTGAGGCGATTGAAGAGGTTAATCGGATACATTCATTAAATTGTTTGTACGCGATTAAACTTTAAAAAAAATAAAAAATAAAAAAATTAGCCTACGTGTTTCTTCAACAAAGTCGATGAATTTCAAATGAAATATCCACATCCATTGTAGGCCTAAGGCTATCAAAAAAGAGGAAATACCCCCTCTACATTTTAAGGAAACCCACAATATCAGTAATTTTTTCCAGGACCCATGTACAGGCTAATGGGTCCGAATTGTAAATTATATGTTTACTTCAAGGACGATGTACGCACAGGACCTCAAACAAAATATGAGTTACCTACTTTCAAATGGGTCTATCTCTGTTTGACGTTACTTTTCAGGGGAGCTAGAAACCCGATTTTCTCTCAATTCCTTATCCCCCGCAGTTATTTTGTGGGAGCCATGTTTGTTATTGTTGATCACAATGGCGGACGGTGATTGGCTGAGGTGGAGCTAGCATGTTTTGATGGAGATAGATTTCCTTAAAAATAAGTCTAACTTTACAGGAGCATTTAATATTGGAGAAAAATGATATATTTATTGATAGGGCTTTATAAACTAGGAATCCAATTCAATCAAAAACAGCTCATATTCGAAAAAAAAATGGAGATAGACTCGTGATAGCAATAATGAGGTTACTAAATTAATACAGATTGCAGTAATTCGCGTTTATTATTACAAATCTTTAATTGTAGATAGTCCATTGTCCATCATTGGCGTAAATGGGGGGGGGGGGGCTTTAGGACCCCAAGACTTTGATCCCCGGAGAAAAAAAAATGATAAATGGGCCCAAATTAGTGTCGTAGCAATTCGTAGCAAATGTTATATCAATAAATCAATCAATCAATCAATCAATATAATATAATCATACTGTACGTACATTTGAGAGACAAAAAATACTGTGGGCCCGATAGGCCGTGGCCCGTGATGGGTCCAGAACAACTGTTATTGTTAATACTAATTTTAATAATAGTTAATAGGAAATCCAAACAATATAATAGGAAATATAAATAAGTTAGTAGGGAGCATAATATTTAATGAGTTAATATATAATACCCCTGTATTAAAATCGCCATGATCGGGCTTG
Organism: Psococerastis gibbosa; assembly: GCA_963971405.1. Taxonomy (NCBI): domain Eukaryota; kingdom Metazoa; phylum Arthropoda; class Insecta; order Psocodea; family Psocidae; genus Psococerastis; species Psococerastis gibbosa. Next base: position 33,215,847 of record OZ020491.1, read on the forward strand.
AATGGATAGAAGAAAAAACTATACCACAATAGGTCTATTGGTGATATACCCCGGTAAGGTCAACGAACTTTCCTACTGTATGTAATCGTGCGAAAACACTAATAATTTAAGCCTTCCATAACATTGTGATGGCCATTGGCCACAAGTCACATAACATAAATGTCAAGCTGTAAGTGACCATTTCTTCTAAGCGATGTGATTTAATTGACTTCTCTACGACCCAGATTTCCACTGGTATTTGATTTTTTGCACAAAATACTGACAATAGGTAGTCCAATTTTCATATAAAATTTGTTGGTAAGCATAACTGCATAGTGGCATTGTGAGTGAATGCTTTCACGTCAACCGCAGTGCTGCTTGCCAGCTTGCTGACGTGGGGTGGGGAGCATTTTAAATTAATAACCACTGAGTGATAGTTAGGTTATTGTGTTAGTGTTTTATTTGCTATAGACAGCTCGTTACATGACACATTTTCAATTTAGTTAGTGAGTCTTTTTTGCTGCTGGTAGTAATAAGCGACTATTGGCGTGGAAAAAGTGTACAAAATCAACAATAAAAAAAATCACATCGTTTACATTTTGATGCAAGGTAATATACTAGTATTTGTCCGAATAGCGATTGGTTTGATTTGATTTTTGTACAAGAACGGTTGATGTCCGGAGAAAAGAGTTAGGAAACTGATGTATTAACTTACGCCATAAATCAAAGTGTAGACGAGTATTTCTTCTAAGGGATGCAATATTTTTAATGTTATCTAGCCCAACCATGGATATTGCTGGCTAAATTTGATTTGACTTTGCAAAAAAACGATTGTGGGGGGGGGGGGGGGGAGGGGAGTTGTATAACTATGGCAAAATGAGGAAGGACTCGGGAAAAATAATTCAATATATCTACTTTAAAAAACGCCATGGCACACGCAGGGTTATATAGTAGCTCAGTGCACACACATTTCATACACACATACGAAATGTTATGTAAATCAAGCGCCATAAGTACCCAGCCGGTCTCCACCAATCAAATAAAGATTTTTCTGCCAAAAAGCGTAAAACCCCAAAATTTTGAGAGAAGAATGAAACAAAATTGAGTTTATTTTCCATATCGGCGAATTTTGGGCCTTTCGGTCCACTCTTACAACTAACCCATTTTGCACCTTTATCTTAAAAAAATTTATCCAGCCGGAGGACTCCCGGATCCCCTGTGTCTTGGAAATTGGGGAATTTCGGGCCTATTTTTTTATACATTTTCCACTGGACCCCTCTGTTTGCAGTGTTTACAGATGTTGCAGTGATGTGAATCTTCGTCGGTAAAATCATAACCATACTGCCTGCAGTTATGTAGGTACGTAGATTTGTCTGTAAAACCCAACCTTCCTGCTGTTGAAATGCGTAAAACCCAACTGTTTCAGCCTATTTTATTAAAACTTTTCCCCGGGGTAGACCCTGAGGGGGTCACCCTATTTGCAGGCTATAACGTACACATATACGTTACTAATAAACTTGGGCATTGAATATACCTTGTCTATAATTTTAATATACATATTATATAAAATCCCCCTCTCACCCTCTCAGAATTCGTGGGTACAACCTTAGTATACATGCACACGCCACCCCCAAAACCAATTTTTCGGACTTAGGCGACCTAAATCTCGAAATCGAAGTAAATGTGAAAAAGCAACTAGAACTTATGGACTTTTTTATACATTTTTGATAAATTTTCAAATGAATGTACGGATAGTGTTGTGCTATTCTGGTGGGAAAACTATAGAAATCAACTGAGTAATATAATAGAGGTTGCTTTGCTAATTTAAAAGGGACAACATCAGGTATTTTCCATTGTTTGAAACACAACAAGCGATCAATTTGTCGGCCATTATTATTTTACGGGGATAAACGGCTGCTATCTGTCCCAACAGCACCCAATATATCGCTCGTTCAATTGTTCTCCCCCTGAGGCCTCCCCTATAAACCCCCCCAAATGAAGAACAAAAGCTCATGCCCCCCCTCCCCCCGCCGCCCGACACCATTTCGTTACGTGAAATTAATAGGAAATCCGAAACACCGTTTTTTACAAAGTCAAATTTCTCATTGAATATCAATCATAGACCCATAGTACAATACATAGAGTGATTTACTTAGGTAGGCGCATCCAGCACGGGGGACTTTTGGCCGCTGCCACTACACCACGCCATCTTGGACGATCTTCCGCCGCTAGCTTCCAGTCTCGGCCTCTCGGGTATAGTCCACGCAAAATGAGAAACGTATGGACATGGAATGTTTTGGTCTTGTACAACACTGTAAAAATATTCTTTGCACAATTTTTGTTATGTCTTGCATTAATGCAAGAAGGTAACACGAAATGGTGCAAGGAATATTTCTACAGTGTTGCAAAGGATCAAAACATTCCATGTCCATACTTTTCTCATTTTGCGTGGACTATAGACCTACCACTTGGTCCATCCACCTGAGCCTTGGTCAATGGAGATGCCTAGGGTCGTTAAATTAAGGTAACTTCGAAAACCAGCTTCGGCGTTCTTGCCACCTGCATACGGTGCACATGACCCAGCCATTGGATTCGATGCCCTTTCAGTTCTGATATTATGTTCGGGCAGGCGAATGTACATAGTACATTGAGTAGAAGAAATATATTAGAAGAGGCGGCGCCTGTGTCTGTGAAGCCTAGGGCGATGGGTAATTCGGAGCTCCATCTGTTCCGAGCTCTTCGACAGCAAAAAGCATTAGATTTTCCCATAAAGATTTATTAGTTGTATAACTGCAGACAGGGGTGTTCGGGGGTCTTCCCCGGGGGAATAATTTTTTAAAAATATAGAGCCTGAAATAGCTGAGGTATGCCCATTTTGACATTAGTCACTTTTGGATTTCACAGACTAAGACTTTTTCAAATTACTCTACACCCTTCATACTCAGCCCTTGCCTCAGGAGAAGTTTTTTTACTGGAGTCTACTGGAACTGGACTGGATCCGCTAGATCTTGCTAGCGGTCTGCTTGGCTAATAATGACGCACAATTGATGACAGCAGATTATAAGTACACTGGTATGTACGTGTCTTACGTTTAGACCTAGCTAAATCATTATTATGCAATATTGAGGACCATTGTCAGCACAACAGTAGCTAAGGGTCCATTAAACGTTCCTTTAAGTTGTTTTCTTTTGGAAACCCTTAAATTAATAAATCATCAGCGGCGCATACCATTATATCACCCTTGCCTTTAATTAAGACCCTCTAAATTACAAAAGAGACTTTAACGACAGCGTAATAACAAAGGCCTTTCGTAGTCATGATCGTAGCGTGTTGCCGTACTTATGCTTTTTTCACACTCCGCGGTCTTAGACCTGTCGTAATTCAACACAGGTATATTACCTACAGAGGCGACAGAAGAGATTCTTCTTCTTCTTCATCGTCCCTCTTAGTACCGCGTGCGCAGCGTGAGGGGGCCACCCAGGACACAGATATGCATAGGACCCATTTCTGGTATGCGACCCGGTCGCTAGCGACAGAAGTGCTCATTCGTATATAGTATATTCATTCAATTGCTTGGATCCATGAGACTAAAAAAAAGGCTTTCAGATGGTGGAACTTAGGAGGGTACCTGTACCTCCAACCGTTCTTCTTAGTAAAAAAATTAGTGCACATCCCCTTACCTAGAGTTCTATGTGGGAAACATAGGACCCTTGAGATGGGACGGTTTTTAAATAGTTGTATCAGGTGGTCTCAGTAGGCTATTAAAAAAAGAATTGTCCCATCCGTCCTACATGGAACTCTTCCCTTGCCCAAACATCTGATGCAGTACCACTGATGATGTCAACCACAGATGCTGACGAAACGTTTTTAGAAAGTACGCATTCAGAACGACGACGGCCCATCAGTCCATATTCAGCTGCTTCATCTTTTTACAATAGTCATATTAGGCATCCGCATGGAATATAGTCATAAATAAAGCATTGTGGAAGACAGCCAAGTAGACAGATAGATACATAGATAGATGGAAAATCCGTGCTTAATCAGAAAAGTGGGGCAGAGTAATCTATTTCATGACCAATACTTTATTTAATGTGACGAGAATCGGGGAGGAAATATCATCCTTTATGGAGCCTCCAGGCACGTTGCTGACATCCCAAATAGAAGAATAAATACAAGAATTATAAGCAACGGGAAGGATAGAGGTTCTTCTACAGTCCCTTTTTTAGGATTCTTGGATAATTGAGGAGGCTGTTTACAAACATGGCCAACTCCAAGTTGTAGAATTTTTCAGGAGAGTGGATTTTCTGTTGAAAATTGCATTAAGTTTATAGGGAACCCTAGACTTCTCAGTGCTTCTGTGCGCAATCTTGATTGATTTGTAATGGCTTTCATCTGCGAGAGGTAGGGTAAGTTATCTAAGTTAGCTTCTTCTTCTTTTTCTTCTTCATCGTCTGTGCGCAATCTGGCTGCTTTTGTCACTTTATATTTTTACAACGTGCAGGTGGACATTAAAATTTTCTGCAAGGTCGGATCGAAACCCCATTTTGTAAAAAAATGGAGTTGGCCACGTTTGTAACCAAGCTCCTCAATTTCTTTCCGAACTCTTATACAACCCTACTTCTTCTTTTTCTTCTTCATCGTCTGTGCGCAATCTGGCTGCTTTTGTCACTTTATATTTTTACAACGTGCAGGTGGACATTAAAATTTTCTGCAAGGTCGGATCGAAACCCCATTTTATAAAAAAATGGAGTTGGCCACGTTTGTAACCAAGCTCCTCAATTTCTTTCCGAACTCTTATACAACCCTCACAACTCTTACAAATAAATAAATAGATATTGACTTTTTGCTCTATTACTATGTCAACCTATCCCGGAATTAAGGCTATGCAGCTCTCTCTTACACTCAACTAGGAAAGTCCGGGACCGCCTGCTTTACATGCCCTCCGAAGCATGGCCAGAAAATGTAGCAAGTGCGGGACTCGAACCAACAACCTTTCGAGTGTAAGTCGGAGTCTGTACCACTACTCTACAATATGTCCTTATACTACCTATAACTACCGGAATCAGAAATTGGTGGCAGTCTATTCCATTGAATTGTTTCATTACAAGATCGGGAAGTGTGAAAACTGAAAAAAGTAAATTTAAAGTTAAATGGGTCATGAGCATTGTAAGAAGAGGAATAATACAAATTGTTATGATGATAAAATGGGCGAATAACTCTCTTCTAAGTTGACCATAAATTTTCTTTATGATTATGCATATCTGTGTTTTACAGTAGATATGTTCTATCACCATGATAGTAAGCAGTAGAGAGCGTTCGTAACACCCTCTACTACTAATATTAATACATTAGAATTTGGTAGAGTGCATAGTGACAGTATTGCAGAATTTTATATATACAGAGGGGAATTTTCAGGGTCACTGTGGGTGGTATTAACAAATCTCATAGTAACTAATGTTAAAATAGACTCGTATCTGCACTTGTTTATGTACAGCTTCCACCTGTTACACTGCGCCAATAGTAAGCTTATCACAGCTTGTCCAATATCGCGCGTAGCCGGTGTAGGTAGACATCGAGGACGTATACTAGTTTGTCAATGGTGAAGAATTCCTTCGGAAACAATACAATTAATGTTTGAAATCCATGGGGTCGTTGGCATTGGGCAAGAGACCAATGGGCTATAAGTTGGCCTACGTTTATAAGAACGGCCTTCAGGTCATTATTATTATTAATGTTAAATTATAAACTAAATATAAATACATAAACATAAATAATTAATCATCCAGATATATGGCCATCCGCCATCCCTGAAGGTATGTCTCGAAAAACTCTCAAATTTTGTAATATCCTTTTTGTACGAAGAAATGTTTCTAGGTTGACAAAAATATTCGTTGCTGTTGGCTACCGGAACTAATTTAATCTTTCGTTTAGTTCACTAGAGGATACAGCTTCAGCACTGGTGGTTATGAAAGAGTCAAGAGTCTAATTGCCCTAGGGCATACTCATTATCCTTCATTTCCGACATCCTGGGAGGTGGCATCGGTTCTCGAAACTGGACCAAACATTTCCAAAGCTTAACTTATAGCTTCTCCAGAAATGCAGCAAAGTGATGTCAGAGCTGAGACACGAACCAAAATCCTTTTGAATGAAAACCTGAGTCCTGACCATACCATGAACCGAAATTTCAAAAGGAGTAACAAACAAAAAAGATAATAATCTGTAGATAAAATTGAAAACTACCCGCATAATACATAAAACAGATAAAACGGGGTGACATAGAGAGGCAAACCACTTAGAGGGAGCCCACCCGAGATTGCAACCCTTAATTATAAGTCAAATTTGACCTGGCAAAAAGCCCCCCCCCCCCTCTCCCCACGTAATACAGTCCATCCAAAATGAGATTTTAATTCGATAAAGCTATACAAAAAATGCAATGTGTTTCCCCCATTGTGTCCGTTATAAGGTTTAATTTTGGTGTTTTTGCGGGGCCGTTTTGCGGTTTAGGAGTTGTATGAATTTGGAAAGATGAAGTTTGGGGATTTATTTAATACGTTGAAATTTTGTGTGTCAAAAAAGGGGTGGCCGCAAAATGAAGTTGCGTGAGTTTTTGGTGTACTGTTAATGCTCACACCTGGTACTTGATTGGACACCCTTCAACATCTTCTAATGCCTCTTCTATCGGAGATTGGCAATCATCATGGCAATTTTAAACGAGTAAACAAATAGGTGCCATGCTTCGGACTCCCCAAAAGGAAGTCGAGTATATAGAGTATCGAATGTACATAGACATAGGCAATATGACTATGCCTAATTCAGTGCTGCTGCCTTCTGCATCCTTGTGCCGTTGACTCTTCATTGAGTTCCTCTGCCTTCGGGGCCAGTTTCCCAAGAACGAAAGAGTGCCATGCACAGAAAAAACTGTTTTTTCGCTTATCCCGGTTCCTCCCCCCCCCCTTATCTGCTCAGTCGCAGATTAGGGATTGTTTTCCCCTCTGAGACCATGTAATACATTGCTCAGAAGCTCAGCTCTTTGATGGCAAATCGTTGCTGAATTGTTTTTAATTATCGCAAATTAGGAAGGCGTGATTGCGGATTTTTTAATTTTGTTAACAGGTTAACTCAAAAATTAATGGTTAAGGTTTGGAAGTACCCACCTAGAGGTGCCACCTGAAATCCACTAGAAATTCAATTCAAAAAAATACATTTTTGGCGGGATGTCAATATCTCTCCTGTGCAGAACACATTAAGTGTCCAAGGCTTGCTTGGTCAAAGTACGTATGGCCAGGGGGCTCCAGCCAGTCCTTGGCAGGAACGAGTGTCTCATCTCTTCTATAAAGAACTGCAAGCGTTTATTTTACTCGTTGGGCGAAACCGAGCTCTGTTCTCGACCTTATAAAAGATCGGCCTTGCTCGCATAATGGTAAACAAAAACAGGTGAGAGATAAAACACTATAAAGAATTGATTGAGTGGCTTTGTTTACTTTTGATGTTTGATCATACACAGCGATGGATTGTGCACTTTATTTTGGAGTCTGTAAATACTGAAGCTTCAGATAGCGATTTGTTGACTTCCAAATAAATATAGTGTCTATCGTACGGTAGGGGGATGATTGTAAACTCAAACATGATACGGTACCTACAGGTACAGTATACTGACTACGAATTCCACCCCATTTTGCGTAGTCCGCATAATTTCAATCCGGGTGGGAAGACTGAATAGTATAGAATTCACTTTTTGGTTGATTGCAGAGTGGTACCTATAATTCCGGACAATTTGGGTGTCGGTGGCATATAGCTTAAGGTACGAGTGGTAATGCCTGATTCGTGAGCCAAATTAGCCACACACTCCTACTCGCGGGTTATTTCTCTCAGATTTGTACTTTCCCCTGACGTAGGACGTGAATAGACACATTGAGTGTACAATTGTACATAAACGTCAAATATTTACGTCATCAATTTAAGCAAGGCCGTAGCCAGAATTCTTCCGGGGGGGGGGTCCATCTGACGTTACCATAGGTGAGGAGTAACCTCAATATGTTGAAAACTCCATATCCAGTCTACGCTGAAAATATTTGGGGGGGGGGGGGGCTCCAGACTCACAGAAACCCTCTGGCTACGACCATGAATATAACTTTACTATCACTAGTTGTAGGTTGACACCACCTCAATTAATAGGACATAAAAATTAAAACTAAAAAATACATTAAAAGAGCATACAGTAACTACTGTATATAGCGGTATACGTGCATATTAGCCAACTCTAATTGGCCACAGTTATTGAGGTTGATTTGAAAAAAAATAGTTCTAAATCTGTGGCCAATTCAGTTGGCTACGATGGGAATCCGTAGCGCATGTAATGCAGCGGCAAAACATTTTGACCGAGATTAAGCCGGGAGGTTCTGGCAAATACATATATACGAAAATTTGTAGGAACATTTCTACTGCCTTATAACACCTCATTTATGGCTCTAAGTTTGATATTTTTTGTGAAATTGATGACATGTAACAACGTGCTAGGAAGTACTATACAATCCTACACATCCTTAATGATTTTCTTTTAAGTTAAACAGAAGAAAGTCAGCAAATAACTATACACATAGCGCATAAGTAAACTTACAAGGAAGTGGTGCAGGTTATAAATAAGTAATAAAGATGGGGCTATTCCCGTGTATAAGGAGGCTGTGAGTATACATAAAGAAGTATAGGGTGCTGGGCTATACATACAGTACACAGTACACAGTATACTGTACATACTTCAGTATTCATGGCCCATGCACACATCAACATGCTCTAATATTTATCACCCCACCGCTTTTGCTAACCGCCATTTCTTTTTCGAAATAAATTTCAAAAGTCGTAATATTCTTATTCGCATACCTTTCTGCGTTTTGATTCCACCTTGACGGTGAGACTGTGAGAGACTACATTGGATACCCGCTACACGTTTTTTGAATTTCTCATGATATTTCGATTGTAGAGCTATACCTTCTGGTTTGCCCGAGACTAGGAAAAGTTGTATCCCAGAAAGATCTTTTAGACGCCAATGACAAGGTCATCCAGGCCGCAACATTTTGTATCAAAGTGTTCTAGGCCCGGACACGTTAAGTAACTTGTAAGTTTAGAGCTATAAGTGAGGAGAAGCAGAAGAAGAGTAAGTAGAATAAAATATGCTTCTTTACATTATTAAACACAGTATCACAGAAAAAGATTATATTACAATATACAGTATGTGCAATACATATATTTCAGTCTGGTTATAAACACGTTTAGAATATCGTATAAGATTACTTAAGTGACACGTTTTTTGTTTTGTTGAAAATGTTGTTAAAATAATGCGTGTTTTTTTTTTAAACTGAAATAAATATTTCAAGTACTACACTCGCAATTATCCCACACTAAACAAAAAATAACAAAAACTTAGAGTTTTTCTAAAACTCTAAGTTTTTGCTATTTTTTGTTTATTAAAATGAAATACCACGAAGTCACGAGTAATCTAATTATTTATTATCCCACACTCCGCCACTGTGAGGGCCTTACCTTACTATGTATTCCAAATACTAAGATCAAACGGTATTACATTACTACTATACTATGAGTTAAAATGTAGAGGAGTACTTTTTCTAGGTCTTCTAATTCTCATTTATAGCGCTTTGATCGGTATTTTGTGAGTACTTTGACTTTGGGCAAAAAAAAAGTTGTGGTAGGAGGATCAGATTTCCTTGTTAAGTTTAGGCTCCACGGGATTTCGAGGTCAAACTCCCCCTTTTAAGGACCAGGCTTTAAAAATCGCTTAAGCAAGACCGAACCCATCATCAACGCCTGAGGACGTGTCAAGGATTCTCCTTTTTAACCGCGGCTCTATTTATATTCGTATAAGAGCACGTGGTATAAGTTCATTTACGGTAATTTCATGCTAATAAATTACCGATTTTGCATGCGAATGGAGAATACAGGGGAATAAGCTTTCCATGCTTAATGAAGAAGTCAAATAAATAAATATTGACTTTTTGTTGATCTATTACTAAGCCAACCTAGCGGAGTTAGGGCTATAAAGCCCCCTCTTACACTCAACTAGAACGACCCGGGACCGCCTGCTTTACATGCCCTCCGGGCCTTACACATGGCACAATTCGTAAAACTTAACATCTTTTAAAAATATCAGGTTTTTTTTAAACCGGTGAGTACTCCCCCCTCCCCTGCATTGGTACGTGCTAGGGCACTACATCAGACTCCAGTAAATAAATTGTCATTGTTTATTTTCTTCACCAGCTTGCCTACCCCTCAAGTCCTCAAAATAACAATTGGAAAGTAAGTCGGCAAACAAAAAGTCTTAAAATGAAAATGAACAGTCTGAAGGACCCGGGGGAAGGAGAGATGTCACATCGGATTCCACTAAAACATTTGCAAATGAATTAGTTTGGAAGGGCGAGTACTTACGGTAATAAAAGGCTCGTATAACTCGTTATTGCACCTGATCTGCTGTGACGTGTTGTTTTTTAAAAGTGAAAACTTCCTTAGGCACGTCATGAAGCTGTAGAGTCCGGGCTGTTGGGTCGTGGCCTATCTCAAAAATTACTTTCAAACATCAACATCTCTACTGGCAATGTTTCTAATGCTCAGAAATGTTTTTCTGCTTGTCCTCATTATTCACTTGTAGAGTAGTGGTACAGACTTCGACTTTCACCCGAAAGGTTGTTGGTTCTAGTCCTGCACTTGCTACATTTTCTGGCCATGCTTCAGAGGGCATGTACAGCAGGTGCTCCCGGGTCTTTCTAGTTGGGTTTAAGAGAGGGCTTTATAGCCCTAACTTCGCTAGGTTGGCTTAGTAATAGCAAAAGTCAATATTGATTTATTATTTAATATTATTCCATGATATATTTGATTTTTACACTTATAATTGTCTCTTAATCTTACACTGGCAGTTCAATTAACCCCCCCCCCCCTGCTAAAGAGAAGCATAAAAAGTTTCCAAATCAAAAAATAACAATGCTACATTATAAGAAAGTGAAACCTCTATTTTCTTTCTTACTCCCATCAATCTATATCGCTATATCTCGTAAGAAATTGTTGACATTTCTGGGTTGAGGTTTACGTGTATTGTCAAGGGGGGCGACCTGGTACATTCCGTTGACGTAAGAGCTGGCGGTGCCCTGGGACCGCCACTGCATTACAATTTCCCTATTTAATTTCTGCTATTCCATTCCTTTATGGGAAGTGGTGTCTTGATTGATTTGTAATGGCTTTCATCTGCGAGAGGTAGGGTAAGTTATCTAAGTTAGCTTCTTCTTCTTCTTCTTCTTCTTCTTCTTCTTCTTCTTCTTCTTCTTCTTCATCTTCTGCTTCTTCTTCTTCTTTTTCTTCATCTTCTTCTTCTACTACTTCTTCCACTTCTTCTTCTACTACTTCTTCCACTTCTTCTTCATTTTTTTCTTCTTCTTTGTCTTCTTCTTCTGAGATTATGAGATTGGCGATCATCATGGCAATTGTAGTCTCGATGACTATACCAGGGAATTGTAATACAGTGGTTTTCCGTTGCCTTCTGCATCCTTCATTGCGTTCCTCGTTAAAAAATTAACTTTGTCTACGAAAGCCAGTAGTGTTTGATTTCGTTTGATTTAAGATTGTCCTCATTTGGGCACTGTACTCGTAATCGGTAACCTGGAATTTTTGTCACACTACTGGTAGCTACTACAGGTACAATATAATAATAATAATAATAATAATAATAATAATATATAATAATATATGATATTAATACAATATATCAGCTATTTGGGTGAAAGTGTGTCATTTAGTCAATTTGGCTAACTACATTAAATATGAAGAGTCTAAAAATTCTATAGCAATGGAGGGCAAGGCCTGATGCAATTGTAGAGCGTATATCCTTGGACCGGTACTGCATCAACCCCCCCCCCCCTCCCCTTCTACCCCCTCTCTTGTCTTTCGTCTGTACATCTATTATCCCATTCCTTTATGCGAAGTGGCGTTTGGTCTCATTCCAAATTGGTTTGATGGATTGCATTTTTTATTGTGTCTGAAATTATTTTGTAATTTAAAAAGTATCGGAAATATCTGAATGAATTTTTGGTTAATGCTTTCAATGCGGAATATTTTTTTAATGAATCATTATAGTTAAAAGTAAGCCCCAGGCAATTAACGATCTGTAATCAGGGGCGTACAACAAGAGCGTTCCCAGCTCTCGGTCTAGGGGGGGGGGGGGAGGGGGGCGTTGTGACCTATTTTATAACACAGGCTGGTTTTGAGCACCTATACAGAATGAAAGAAAATTGTCTTTATTTCCGATATTGGCAAATTTTGGGCTTTTCGGTCCACTCATACAATTGCCCCATGTTGGAGTCAGAATGTAGAAGGTTATTAGCAATCAAATATTAAAATCAGTAAAAAGTCCTTAAAAATGTTCAAAATGTAAGGTAAAGCATTCTTTTCTGCTATAAATAATTTTAGAATTTACAGCAATATTATTGTAGTTGATAATCTACACCCAAATTATTGGCTTATAGTCCAGAATTAACATTTATTAATTATAAAGTCTACTTCATTGTAATTCAAATGGCCAGTGGCTATCTCGCCATAACGTACGACACACCTGCCCCCACAGTTAATCATGGGCGCTATTTTTGAGAATTTACCCCCAATCAGGGGAGGCCATAGTTTTTTTTAATTACTATAGGAAAGGCGTCCGTTGAAGTCTCATCACCTTTTTTTGTGAACTTACGTTAAGATTTTTTTCCGGTAACTTTGGTGACCCCTGGAGCCCGTCAGCAGTAAAGTATATTGGTAAGCACTTGTCCAACAAAAGGATGCATCTTGAGAGGGCGCGGAGGCGTGTTCAATCGCATGGAGAACAAAGCGAAGGTTATGTATAAAATACGAGGGCCCTTCACGGAGTCTCTCACTCAGATAATTCTCGAATTCAATACGGGCATTTCGAGAACCTCCCCCCCCCCCCCAGGATTTACGTACCGCGCTGTATATTGAGCTATTTTCCAGGAAGGTCACTGTCGGACACCCCAATATAATCGATTTACGTTTTATAGACCTGCAGGCTGATCATGATCACATCAAAAATTAAAAAACTCTGAAATTTGCTTGTCTTTTATTAAAACAATTGAATTAATCCCATCACGTGACAGGGCATTATATTAGAATCGCCATGATCAGCCTGCAGCTCAGTACTAACTATGGACTATTCAATATGGTGTAGGTATAAGTATAGTCTCGTAATTTGTGAAATTTTTTGAATGACTTTTAATGGGCCTCGACTTACTTATGGTGTCCCATAGGTCTCTTTCCCAAGGCCAACGACTCCATGGGTATCAGCCATTATTTTGTATTGTTTTCGTAAGCATTTTTGGCCATTGGCAAACTGGTACGCTTTCTCGATGTCAACCTACACCGGTTACAAGCGATAATGGACAAGCTATGACAAGCTTACTGATGCAATGAAACAGGCAAAAGCATGAGTTAACCAAGTACAGATACGAGTCACAGTCTCGTGGAAGACGTATTTGCCACAGAGTGACCGCCTGCAAAAAATGTATTAGAAACGTGACATCCGCCCGTGACTTGCAAAGTTCATTCCGACGTTCACAGGCTGGCTCTCTAAGGGCTCCTAAGTCATAATATGGCTCTCTGGGGCTCTTACAGGCCTAACAGGGTGTTTAATAACCGACTTCGGTGGCAAGGTGGTAGCGTGATTGTGCTTGTGCGAGCATCTACACACCTTGCGGTCAGAGACGTGTCGTAACTCGACACAAGTACCTAGTAGGTGACTTAGTGAGGGGATTGAAGAGGTTAATTGGATTTTTTAACCTTTTTGCTAAATAAATAAAAATATATAAATAAAAGCCTCAATGCAACAAGAGTACATTTACAATTGTATGTATTGTAGAATACTTAAAATTTCACCCCCGTATGTATGGCCTTGAGTCTTTTGTACTCGGGAAATGGAGGGCATAGTTTGAACAATGACTGTCAATGATATTTTCCAGCAAGAAGCAATCCCACAGCAAACTCTTCAAAGTGGGCTATAGTAGTGTCCTTTTCCCAAAATATGCATAAAATTGAATTAAATTTAATTAAAAGTATGTAATTTATGCTGACTAACACAAGCCAGTGGGGACCCTAGCGGCCCAGGGGAGTCGAAGTTTAAGTGGGGTCGAAAACTTAGATGAGTGTATGCATAATTACTTTACATCTACACAAAGCACCTTATTAACTGTCCCGCCACGGACTGAGGGATTACCCCGTCGCGCTAGCTAACAAGCTCCCGTCTTCTTTTAATTAGGAAAATTGTCTTTTTGAAGGCTATAGTACATCATTCCACCTGTACCGGCACACCTCATCTATACGTATTTGGGTACACAAGCTTTTTGTATCTTGAATAAAGTGTGAAAGGTATTGGAAGGTGACATAAATAAATAAATAAATAAAGCGAAATAAAGTGTCATTACCCCTCTTTTGACGGGCTCTTGGCATTCCCCCATTTGTTGAGACCAACAGGGTGCAAGGCTGGAGTTTATAAGTCCACCCCCCCTCCGTCAAACTGTGAAAATAAGTAAGTAAACGTGAATCGAAACCTAAAGCAAACAATAATATTGTTGGAAGACCTATAACTATTTTCCCCAGTCCTAAAATAAAATGACATTGAATAAAAAAATAAACCTACAACTATTGTATTACAACTAAACTTACATGTACATATTCTTTACTCTTTTTTATAAAAAGGTTACATCGCGTACAAACATGTAGGGGAGATCGGGGTAGGATGGATAGCTTAAAGTGCGACCCCAAAAACTTAAAGTTAAACTTAGGTTTTCAATATTTTGGCAACTTAACGAGGTACCTAGGGGTTTTGGCCAGCCTTGGAAACATATTGCGCGCAACTGGAACTATAATTTAGAAGGTTTAGATTGATTTCCGCAGAACCCTACACTTATTCATCTTACCCCATCCCATGGGGTAAGATGAATAACTGATTCTGATGAAGTGATTATTATGACTAAAAATGAGAAAACGTTATTGTCAATTAAACAATTTTATTATCAAATTTAAATATATAAAAAATCAAGGGCTTGTAGGCTGCGGTATACCGAATCTCTTGGAAACTGAGACAATGCGAAGGAAGTCCCTTGTTTTGCCTCTAAAATGCCTTTTTGCATTTCTTCCCCCAGGAGTTTATCGCTTCATTTTTCATACACACTTGCGTGGCATAAAAATTGAACTGACAAAAAAACAATTATCTTGACAAGAAATGAAGTTATGTAAGAAATATCTGTGTTTTTTTTCAAAATTGTTATTATTGTGCATTATGAATTTTAACGTCATTTTTAATACAACTGATGATAATTTAGTAGGTCTAAATAATTAGAAATAATAAATTTGTAAAAACTTACCAAAGTGTATCAAATTATTACACGCGTGGCGTCAAAAACGTCATTTGCAATACAATATCTAAACAACTACGAAATTCTGGTACCGCGAAATTGGAGTTGTTTTATGTCACTTTTTAAACTACCACCAGTTCATTCGCCTTTATAGTTTGGCGGAAATTTGGCTTATGTATCTTACCCCGCTATCCATCTTATCCCGGTCTCCCCTATCCGAGTAACCTCTTCAATCGCTTCACTTAGTCACCTGGTAGGTACTTGTGTCGAGTTACGACACAGCTCCGACCACAAGGTGTGTAGATACTCGCACAACTACAAGCACGTTACCACCTTGCCACCGAAAAACAAATCCTACATAACAAATGGTCTATGTCTAAACCAAATGTAGCCTATTATAAATTATAAAGAATTCCACCTTTTCCTGTCTTATCAGGCATTCCCGGATGAATTTGGAAAATGTATTTATTGAAAATTGAGAATTCATAAACAAGAGCTATGGTGACTTAGTCATGCCCCTCTGTAGACTTACAAAAAAGAAGTGACGCCTTATTCCAAACAATGGAATCAGAATGTCCCTCCCAAAAAGCTATTGCAAGAATAACTGAAATTAGATTAAACTATTTATCACCTTATGCCTGCTAATACACTCATAACTGACACGTTTTTAGAAACTGAGTTATTGATAGAAACTGGGGCTAAAATGTTTGACACCACCCCCGAATATTTTTGGCTTTGTCTAGATAGAATTGAACTTTCCAGACATACGACCCTTTACTACATGTTGTAGGATTATAGCTGCTCCCCATCCCCCTCTCTGGTTACGGGACAGGTTGATGCATATTTCACAATATATTGTTGATGCCTCTATTGCTATACCCCTGCTTATACGAGAGTAATGGTGCCTATGAAATTTTAGGATAGAAATGAAAGAACAGTTTTTCTTGTCTATAATACTGTAAAATTTGGTTACATACAGTTATGGTGTATTACCAGCATGTATAGTAATAGTATATTAGACTGCATTTACATTTCAACTTTTAAGAATCGGACTGAACAAATAAATTACAAAAAAACCTAAGCCGACATAGGCTGCAAATACCTTTTGGGCCAAACTGAAAAAACTCGTTTCGCTCATTCTAAAAAACCTTTTCAAGAACTAGACAAATAATTTATATGTTAGGCAACCTGAATGTGTAAATATGCGGGAAAAGCAAAACGAAAACGGGGGTGGGGGAGGTGGGTGAAAGTTTTGTGTATTTTAAAAGCTCTTTGGGGAGCGTTCAGTTGAAAAACATATTATTGATATCAATATTTAAATTCACCCGTTCTCGCACATTGCTGGGCGTCTGTTATTCAGTTATTCCACATTTCAATTATTACAAGCACATTTTCAATTTCTCAATATATGCAATAACGTATTGCTTACAATGATAAGTATGCATGGGGTAGTCTTTGTTCAGTAACTTGTAGTGAGTACAGTATAGTACGTATCTGTATTTACATATTTTTGCCGTATTGACTTTTTTTTTATAATCATAACGCAACGCCCTTTGGGGCTTACGCGTTGTATGTTTATGTGTTGCAATGCTGTGGTTTTGAATGGGGTTGCTGTGGTGTGCACTATTGTTTGTTCGGCAAACTGCTATAAGCGCGCTGGACAACGAGTTGCCCAGGTACCGTCTACAACAGTTTGCCTTTGTCTATTGCACATTTTTTGGTTTAATGGGTTAAAGGTTTTCACATATTTTTAAAGATAGTTGACTGGAATAGACACGGGAGCGTGTATTGGCGTAAAGCAGTTGCATCTGTAAGAATATTGCTCATATAGGAGTTATTAGGGAAGGTGCGGTAGCAAGCATACGTAGGACAGACAGAAAGTGTTGTACATCCAGTGGTACCTGACATGTTGGACACATGGGGGGCGGGGAACCCGTCATCAAATGCCCATGGGTCAGCCTCGTATGCCCAATAAGCAGCCGTGTTATTAATACTTCCTCCGTGCGGCTAAGGTTTATGTCACCCGACTCTTACCCTACATGAGGTATGATGGCCCTAAGTTTATTATGTGAAAATTCCGGATTCTCCCAGTGATTTTGCCATCTTTGTATCATAATTTGGGTAGAGTTAGTCTTAAATCATTAGGAGAAAAATACGGATAAGGTGGAGAGGGGCTCGCAGCCGCTGCTTGGGCAGTCCGGTCTGCTCTGTTGTTGCCTGAGATTCCTGCATATGATGGCACCCATAAAAATTTAATTTCGGAATTTGATGCTACCCGTGTGATGGAGTTCCAAATTGTTGTTATTATAGGATGTGTGGGGTAAATCTGTTGAATTTCCTTCTTGAAAAGTTTCATTGAAGATGTTTTTTTCTTGTCTTTCCTGTTTAAAAAAATGTTAATAGCATACAAACAATTTAATGAATGTATCCGATTGACCTCTTCAGTCGCCTCAATGAGTAAATTAATACTTGTGCTGAGTTACGACACGTCTCCGATCGCATGGCGCGCAGAGACTTGCACAAGTACAAGCACGCTAACACCTTGCCATCGAAGTGGTTAATGTAAGTGAATAAGTGATGGTCTACAATATATATCATTAAATAATCACAAAGTCTTCTTCTTCTTCTGAGGTCACAATCTCAATGATTGGTTGGCAGCAACTCCCTGCATATTATCCTCCAGCTCTCTTGGTCTTGCGTCTTCCTCTTCAGCACTTGGCACGTTGGAGCTCTTGCGTCCTCCTTCAGTTGATCTATGAATTAATGTATTACTATTATTATTTTATTACAAATTATTATTACTATTACTTTTGGAAGAAACGTAGTAGCTGTCATGGAGAGAGAAGTCAGGAAACGCAGCAGTAGATAAACCTGACAGGCAATCTAAACCTGATCAGTATAGGAAGCCAATACATCCAGCGTACTAAATGTTCAAGGTTCCCTATATGACAGCTGGTTCCTAGTTATAAGTTGTGGGAGTACCTAACCCGCCTTCATTCTATACCAATTGTCTATATACGAGATTGCGCTCATTAATTTCAATTAGTGTTAACTCAATGGATTAGTTGCCAAATTTGATTATTAATTTCACTCTAGGGCAGTAACTATAGGTATATGCCTAGCTGTTAGTGGATTGCAATTTTAGAGATAACAGAACCCCCCCCCCCCTTGCTACGCGGTATACGCTACTTCCCAAAGACAAATTTCCTAGGAAACATGGACAATAGACCTATCATTATTCATAGTTATTATTTAGAGTGACTTATTATAATCATTAGCTACTATTTACTAAGGATTATTTATGAACGTACCGTAGGTCTATTACAGTGGCCCATTGCTCATTGCCCAATGCCAACGAGCTCATGGGTTTCCGAAAATTGTTTATAATAACAACCAAGAACAAAACAATTACAATTTATGACAATTAATTGACAAGACCACACGTTTTTTTTGTTTTCTATTGTTTCCTTAAGAATTTTGATGCACGTCCTCGATGCTGATCTAAACCGGCTACAGGCATAATGGACATGCTGAGGCAACTTATCATTGACACAATGTAACAGATGCCAGTGTGACTTACCTAAGACAGTAGAAAGACGTGTTTTTCTTCATTGTGGCCGTCAATAGCACTGGTTGGCCACAGTTTTGGTACTCTTTCCACCGGACATTCGCACTACCATCCGTTTTTTTTAACAAAACAGGCTGTTAAACCGCTGCTAATCACCTAAGTTACGGCGACAAACTATGTATTAAAATGTAGGGGAACATTTTTTTTTTTTTTTTTAAATAAATGGTTAATTGCATGCAAACAATTTAATGAATTGATTATCCGATTGACCTCTTATATATAATAACTAAAAAAAATTTGCAGTATAACTTCAATTTTTTACCATTACAATTTCTCATTTTCCTCGCCAAACCCCCCCCCCCCTCCCCTCCAGAAAGTCATTAGGCCCTCAATCAAGGAAGAGTTAAAACAAAAGAAAATTTAACAGTTTCTTTAAAATAACTAAAGATTAGAAAATTCGAAAACCAATTTGAAAGAAAATTTGACTGATTCTTTAGAAGTTGAAACATAAGTAAAGATACGAATTGTAACAGCTGTTGACTTAACTCTTGCAAAAGTCGGCAGTGAATTCGGACAAATTACCATAGATCGATCAACTTTAATGGAGGCAGCTAATCAAATATTAAAATTGCTGCGTCTCCATTAAATGTAATTAAATTAAGTGAGCAGTCTAAATTTTTAACGTCGTTGGTTCCGGTTTAAATTAAAAAGCTTTTCGCGGTTTGCGGGAAAACAGCCAGAGGGTGCTGTTGATGCAATATCCGAAATAAATTTGTTCAGGTGTTGGATCGGTCTTGTGGGAGGTTTTTTTTATTGAAAGTTTTAACGGTTCACAACATCGCTTGGAAAGTATCGCTAAAGAATGCTGCATGGCACCGCCGTCCATTTGTATATAGTGAGGCCTCTACTTCTTTCCAAGTAGACATGTTCATGCAATTTTCGTTAGCCTGACTTTTTAAAGGTAGATGACGTTATCCAGGGTAGAATGGATATTCCAGCTTTGTAAAAGAACAATGTGTGGTATATATTAAAATAATTGGTTTGCTTTCCAACGCCTGTTTTCAGGATTTTTGCTTTAATGAACCCTGCCAGCAGTCAGCCTGCCCACTGGCGGGAGGAGGGACTCTGTTTCTTAACTTGAGAGACCCTAAGGGCTAAGGGCAGACTCCTTCGGAGAAGGGGAGTTGACTGACAGGGTGAATCATCTGATTATAGTGGATTCCGAACCACTTGGGGTCCTGGGGAACATGGTAAAGTTACACGATCAATTCGGAGGTGACCGGGACTCGATAGAACTCGATTAAACTGGGAGTCAGGCAGCGCGTTATCATGTCCCACCATGTTCCCCTGCCAACGCTGTGCACACTGCCAAGTTCGCTGGAGTTAAGAACAGGCATGTTGCATATCAAATGAAACTCTAGAAATATCTAATCAATGGTGGATCCACGGGGGCAGGGGGGTCACGACCCCTCTAAATGGGTAAATTCATATGGTATTAAAGATATTTAAAAAAATTGCATAAAATTCAAATTTTCAGCAAAAAAAATTACCTTTCAAACTTACATACAACTTGTAACCTCCCCCCCCCCCCTAAATTTTCCAATGATTCCGCTCTTGTATCTGATTCTATATAAATATAGCTTGTCCCCAATTTTGTTATAAAATTCTTTTCCGCATTTCGAAATTGTTCGTATAACCAAGATAAGTGGGATGTCCCAGTGGTCTGGCATATCCCGTATATCTATAGTGTTAACTACTGTGATGACTTTGAACTGTAAAATGTTAAATGCACATGTTCGTAAACAAACCGAACAGCTGCTGTTGGACAAAGTTTGGGGTTATTATTTGTGTAATAAAACTACCCGTACTCAAGAAATTTAAATGACTGCTGAAACAGTTTATATGATTTGTTTATCCATTTCCGCCGTTATTGCCCTGTTCACGTTTTTTTATAACTTTTAAGTCCCATTCAAACATATAGTCCTATTTATTGCATGATGTCATATTATCAGAATCAGAATATATAATAATGATCCGTAGAAAAAGTCTGAGAACGTAGGACCGAGTTTAGGAAGTCAAAGATAATAAAAAAAATTTAACTAAAATTCATAGTCGTCTAAGGGCGAAAGCGGGGTCGGTGATTTTGCGAAATACAGTATGCGTTAGAAAATAAATAAATATTGACTTTTTGTTCTATTACAAAGCCAACCTAGCGGAGTTAGGGCTATAAAATACACTCAACTAGGAAAGCCCTGGACCGCCTGCTTTACGTGCCCTCCGAAGCATGGCCAGAAAATGTGGCAATTGTGGGACTCAAACCTTTTAGATGAAAGCTATTGTACTTTAGACAATATGGTATCAATTACAAGGGGATGAGAAACCACCGCCCCACGAAGCGTGGTCGGTGCTTTTTCTTATGAAATCTCATGAAGCCTGATCGGCCAGAACCGAAATGGATTTTTATGATTGTAAAGTATGTTAACACTAAGAATTTAATTTTTTTTTACCAGAATCTCAGACATGATTACCTTTGACCAGGGACGAATCGAGCCCATTGGGGGGGGGGGGGTAATTGTGGTTCCAAATAGGAGAAACATTTGTAGTATCGATTAAATCAGAGCGTAATAAATTAACTTACAATAGATTTACCAAAATAAATTTTTGGGGCAGCTATCCCCCCTACCCACCTGTATCCGCCCATGCCTTTGACATAGTAACAGACGTTGATGTATATGTTAAGGCATAGCATACTCCAAGACAGGGAGTGCAAGCAAGGAAAGGAATATGATGAAAGAAGGGAAAGAACCCTCTCTTGGTGTCAGAAATAAACTAAAAGACATCAAGAAAGTTTTCATCGGCTTAAACTCCGAAACGTTAGAGTCTAAGCTGACGGCACGCAAGCATATTGTAAGTGGGTGTCCTGCCGTTTCGGCAATCCTGTCGACTTATTAATAAGCCACTTATTTCGTTAGTGTATTTGTAGTAGTTTTGGCTGAAGTATAACAGTTTAGTTTAGTCACCAACGCAATGGGGTTGGAACTCTTTACACCGCATATCCTGGAGTACGGTACGCCTATCTAAGTGCTTACAATTGCCATGATGTTCGCCAATCTTCAATAGAAGAGGTATTCGTTGAATAAGAAAAAGAAGACTTGCTGGTGTCTGTGTTTGTGGCTGTAGATGGGATTGGACTACTGATACAAAAACAGGAAATATTCCAGGGGAAACCATTGCACCAGATCTACAGGAATGACCCTGTGACATCCGTGGGAACGAGGAGGCTGACAAACTAGCAAAGGCGGGGTGCCACAACCTCTGCATCCCCTCACCTTCTCCACCACTTGCAGGCTAAGCCAAGTAAATGCCAAGAACGCGACCAGAGATGCCTGGAAAGTAAGAGCTGCTGTCAAACGATGGGAACCGCTCCTAGCAAGAACCATCCCCAGTAATTTGCGCCGGGACATGGCTGTGGCAGCGTTCCGAATGGCCACAGAACGTGACTACCTCCAGACGGGCTCCAGAGCCACCTGCACAGAATAGGTATCGCCGAGTCACCCGAATGCCCCCTCTGCTTCCAAGGGAAGGGGAATGCCGATCACCTATTCAGCTGCACTGGCATCGAGGTAGAAAACCAAACTGAGACTCAGGAGGGATTGGCCCGGCACAGCGTCAAATGGCCTACCAGCCAAGGACGGGCGTTGGCTGAAGAAGTTGAAAATCTACAGGAATGTGTAGCCAGAGAGACACAGTCTGATTTGGGTAACTAAAAGAAAAAGGGAATAGGTATCGTACTGTATGCCAAAGGCTGCAGTTAGAGGCCTACTGAGCCCAACCGGATTTAAATTAGCAAAGCCATCGCTCGCAAGGTTGGCATCATATGCCCAACTATCAGGATATTTAGCTTGCACTACAGCAGAAAAGACAGACATGAATTTTGAGAGTTAGAACACTGTAAAGCGACAGAGGAAAGGGTATTTCTATAATACAAATTGCCAAAGTATAGAACAGTTACCACCAGAACGTCTTCAGTCGCTAACAAAATTTACTAAAAAACCAGCCAAGCACACTGTCAACTTGCACGTTTATGAAGTTCCCTCACGTAACTCTTTCTCGGGAAATCTCAACCTCTTTTCCAGCACAGTTGACGTACTCGCATATAATACACTCAAATAATAAAAGGAAACGCCTCGCGTGATATTTCAGTTTTTGAACGCTGACTTCTCGCTTCGCTGACTGATGTCATATCGTGGACTGCATTATAGTCGAGCCTTTCTTTTCCTATCAGCAGCTGCTGCTTACAATCGCTTTGTCTTGGTCAGCTATTGTGTTTTGTTTTGGGTCCCGTATGCGGGTAGTATTGCTGTTATGGCATATGGGGGGCTAATCTTCGCGTATGGCTGCTTTATCTGTATAGCTTTACTATATTCCTTTTTGACGGCTGCTGTGGGTCAGCGGGTTTTGCCATTTCTGGATGCTGAAAGGGCTATCGTTCCGTAACAAAGTTTATTTGACCAATTTTCCTATCTTTTTCTATTTTATCCATCTTAGCTGCGTCATGCATATGCAGGGTGTAAAAGTAAGTAAAAATAAATTTAAATCCTTCAAAAATAAGTTGTACAATGCTGATAAAGATGTATCAGTAGGAGGGGACCCTTAAAGGCGAGCCTTTGCTGGGCCCCCTTTTATTACAACTAAAACTAATACTACAATAAAACTAAAAAATTATTTTTTTTTAATTTTTACCTTATATATTTTACATTGTTTCTTTTTTGTTTTACAGTTTAATATGAAATATCTTCTTACAACCATTTCTATTATGGGTAATTGCCGAAAAGCCCAAAGTTAACCCAAATGGAAAATAAAACAATTTCCCCTCTTTTACTCTTTTATTTCGTTTTTAACCCATCCGAGCCTGCAGATGTGATGGTAGGCTGCAGCTGAAATATTATGGTGCCTCTTTTCTCCCATAGAGAAATTGTGACATTTTTCAGAAAATATTCTATCAGAAGCGTTCTAAAGTTACGTACATATAATGTATCCTGATCTACCAACAACTAAGAAGTATGCCCCTCGCAAACATAACTGAAACAACTCTGATGTTCTCCAAGTTCCACGAAGTCACCAAGGAAACTCTCACAAGGAACTGTGATGTCTCTTACCCGCGAGGGACTAATAATAATAATAATAATCATAATAATAACTGTGTATTGACCAGAAATCATTTAAAAAATACAATTCAATTACATTTCAGAAAAAAAATTTCGACAGTACAACGTTGAAGGCGATGAGCGTAAGCTCATAATAGCGCAAGACGTTAGCTTAATTTAGACCTATATATCTTAATTCTAATTTTTTAGATCATTAGTCGACTTCAATTGGGATGACAACGAATCCCATAAGGGGAACCGTATATACGTAGGCTACTTACTGTTTAAAAAATTACCTATTAACTAATTGTCTATTGTAAATTGGCTAAATAAGACCTTACATTTCGTACAAAATATCACACAAAATTGCAGCCATTCCTATATAACATTGTATGACAACATATGCAAATCATTCCAAGCAGGCCTGCATGAACAAAAAAACAGCTCCAAAGTCGTACGTCTTGTCAGAGGAGCTGGCCAACTTGTCCAAGTAGACAAAAGGACTGCAGGCCTACACCGTGCCTTAACGCCGGTCCGCAGAAGGTCGAGAGCACTTGAGCCAATCGCCCGGGGCCTTTGCATGACGACGCAATTCGGTGTGGGCAGCCTATAAGATGATTCATGACTAAGCCATCTTGCCGAGAATATTGATTGTTGGTACAATACTCAGGACCTGGGCACCTACTAACATTATGTCTCAAAACTCAGCAGTTGCGAAGAGCATCGTCAGCAGTCTAGCAGACGCGAGACGTCAAGCTCATATTCCGACGGTTAAACAAAAACTGTGTCTGCATAAAAATACTTCTAATATATGAAATTGTCTCCTTTGTATCTTTTTAATATTTTGAACACACTATTATAAAAGTTAACTTAAAAAAATGTTATAGTCTACACAGAAAAAACACATATAAATTATGTCATGAAAATGACGAATAGTCGAAACCGGTTGTGACATAATTTTAAATGTGTTTTTTCTGAGTAATATTTTATTAAGACCATACTTATGATATGGGTAGTTTATCCATAAATAATTGACGAACAGACGGACATTTCGTAGGAACCACTTTTCGGTGAAAGGCCCAAAATTCATCCATGTGGAATATAAAGACAAGTTTCCTTGTTCTTTCTTTGTTTGAATATGGTCTCTATTTGGTTGCAGTGCGGTATATGTGACGACAACGTCATGTCCAGCCAAGGAGCCACGTTGTCCACCTGTAACGGGGGAGCGACTGGCTTGCTCAAGGACATTCAGCGTCGTCTATCCACGTCAGGCATCCTACCTGGCCTGAAGCCTTCCGACTCCTCGTCGCCACTGTCTGCAGCCACCCCCAGCCAGAACAAGCCGTATAAACTGAAGAACGTCTCGACTAACGCGGAGACTTTCGATGGCCTTCACCAGACAGCGAAGCAGGTACGTTTTTCACTGTTTTCTTAGGCCCGGTATCACCACAGCTTGCATTTTTTATTACTTTTTTAATAGTAGCCTAAGTTGATAGTAGCCTAATTTAAAAATAAACATCTGTTGCACTAACTGAAACACAGTTTTGGAACTTGATTTGTAAATAAATAACGGACATTAAGGATGTGGCCATTTTGTAGGATGGTAGTTGCTGCCACATAAATGTTGGGCACCATGATACAGTTAGTCTAGTAGAATGGTTAGACATAGTCCCAGGCCACGGTGTGGGCCCATAGGACAGTGGACCTCCTGATTATAGTGGATTCCGAACCACTTGGGAAACACAGTGAAGTCACACGATTACTTCAGAGGTGACCAGGACAAGTCCTACCAAGTTATCTGCATCTTTGAACCTGCGCTGGTCAACTGGATTCAACTTGGTATGGCGGCCGGCTTACAGTTAGTCTAAGTAACCAGGGGTTGTACGATCCGCTTCAAAGCGTAGCCTCTCAAATTCAAATAGTGCATGTCAAATTTCTGGATCAGCCACTCCTCAATAGGGTCTGCTAGTTAAGTAGCCTCTCTAAAAGATCTCAATATACCCTCTGAAGTGTTTTCAACATAGGCAGTTGCTGGTAAAAACATCAAAAACGAGAAGCGGGTAATTCCTAGAAGTAGCTGTAAGACAAACGTAAAATATAAGTAAATAAGACATTTCTATGCCAGCTACTTACTGCCAGACGCTTTGTTCATTAGGTATACCTGCACCTTAACAACTGCTCAACGCCTTTAGCAGTGGTCGTGCCATCGCATCCACCTGCAATAATTATATGTCTCAATTTGTTTGCTAAATGAAGTACGGTACTTAGTATAGTAATGTTTATGGTGTATGTGTTCAGAATCTCTAATATGTGTAGCCTACTGTTTACCATGCTACTGTAGGCATACCCTATTAAACTACCTCTACCTACTCTTGGTAATGTAATTACAAAGACTTTCACGACCGAAAGTACTTGATGAAGATACAATCTTAGACCTTTTCAGTGTCACTGAAGATGTCGACCGCAGATGTTGACGAAACGTTTGGAAGTACGCGTTCAGGCCTGTCATCCCGGATTCTACTGTTTCATCTACTCAAGGTACTACCCGACCACGATAGGATGGCATTCTTGGAACACTTTGTTTAAAACTTGCATAAGCGGAACACCAAGATTATTTGATTTAAATAAGTGTTCCAAGTGCCATCTTATCGTGGTTGGGTAGTACTTAATTCCTTTTATCTTAAATGTATTATGGTTTATTTGACCATGTAAGAGGCTGTACAAAATAAAAAACTCAAAGTTAAAGTAAGTTACATAGCTGCATGAACACCAGGGAGAAATCGCTTCAACATGAAAAATAGATTTTAAAAAATGTCTTCAGTGGCATGATGAAAGATGTGTAATTTCCAGAGCCGGCTATATAAATTGATTATCGTTTTAAAATTGTTTATATTTATCGAAAATATATTTAGAGCCGTTCACTCGGAAAATCAAAAGTCAATTAACGGGGGAAAATGTGTCGAGGAATTTGCCCGCGGGGGTCGGGGGTGCAGAAACCAATTAATTTCTCAATTATTGTTGTTGGCGATTCGTTTTTTTCTGCGACATCTTCCATTTTAAATTAACTCGCCGCCATCTTGTCTATATTGTTGACCTGATTGCTCGCCGGTGATTTGCAACACAGGTCTCCTGTGGGCCGGTCCCCCGTTACTGCTTTACTTCTTTAGGCTTCAACAGCAGGATACATCTACACCACGAAAATTTCTCAAAAGTCATCCAATCCATCCTGAAGAACAGAAGGTTTTACGTCTCATTCGAGGGAAAGTAAAGCAGATGGCGCATCCAAAAGAACGGCCTAGCTCAGGGTGGTGTGCTCTCTCCGACGCTATTCAACATCTACACGAACGACCAGCCTGTGACCCGGTGCTGTCTACACTTTCTTTATGCCGATGACGTGGCCCTCGCCGCCCAAGACCAGACCTTTGAACGAGTGGAAGAGAAGCTCGGAGAAGCGTTAAGGGAACTCTCCGGGTACTACGCAAGCAACGCGTTAAAACCAAACCCTGCGAAGACCCAAGTGTGCTCATTCCATCTGCGCTCGAGAGAAGCAAAGAGAAAACTAAGGGTGTCGTGGAACATTCACCAGCTGCAGCACTGCAAGACTCCAACCTACCTGGGAGTCATGCTCGATAGATCTTTAACATTCAAGGGGCACTGTCAGAAAACAGCAATGAAGGTCACCTCACGCAACAACCTGCTGCGAAAACTCCGATGCTCTAAGTGGGGGGCCGAACCTCACGTACTCCTCACCACGGCTAAGGCGCTTTGTTTCTCTACTGGCGAGTATGCATGTCCCGTATGGAGTCGCTCAACTCACACTAAAAAAGTAGATGTTGCTTTAAACGAAACCTGCCGCATCGCAACTGGGTGTCTCAAAGCGACGCCACTGGACAATCTCTATCGATGTGCGGGATTAGACAAGCCGGACCTGCGCAGGAAGACCTCAGAGTACACGGTAAGGTTCAAACAGGCTTTCGATGATAGGCACGTGATGTATGGGAAAGAAGCCACCTCGCAAGAAGAAGTACGCCTAAAGTCAAGAAAAAGTTTCCTCAGCCATGTTACCGTGGAACCGCCAACCTGGTACCCACCCGCGCCCGTCAGCACCACCGGGATCCACTTTAAATAGAAAACGTGGGCGGTGCTGAACCAACTTCGCTCCGGCGCAGCCCCTGTGAAAACCAATAGGGCGAGATGGGGCCAGACAGACGAAAGCAACACCATGTGCTCGTGTGGTCAGAGGCAGGATATGGACCACCTGTTCCAGTGTAGCCTATGCCCGGTCCAATGCACGAGGGATGACCTATGGCAGGCCAACAGTGCTGCCTACGACTTCACCCTATTTTGGGATGTTCGCCTGGACACGAAAAAGTAAAGTAAAGGCCTTCATATAATATGGTATATAATATGTAAACAGAAAAGACTTGAAAGTTCTGCTCTTGATTACAGCTTAGCCTATAATGCAAGCATGTTCAATGGAACATAAATCTCGAACTAATAACAGTTAAATTATTCCTTTGTAAGGGCTCCTCTAAGGGCTATAATGGGTGTGGTAGGGCCTACAGATACCTTTTTTCGTCTGATCATAGGGAATTTGTCATTTAAACCATAATTTTACCCGTAATTTTTATATCCTCACCGAAAGTAGTAGTTAATTGTTGGTAGATTTTGTTTGTTATCAAGTTGGAGCAGAGGTTTTCTCGTATCAATAGTCCATACCTCAGTGACTCAACCACAGAAGTATTCATAAAATACAGCTAAAATTTCTCGAGTTGACATAAATCAGAAGTAATGACAGGTAATTTAAAGGCATGAACTGCTAGATCTTTGCCACCCATACGCATTATTCGTCTAATTATATATTGTAGCATGTATTTTTATGTTTTTATGTTTTTTTCATGATGATACTTGCAAACTGTACCTAAACATGACATATATACAGAATGATAACAATTACAGTGACAGTACAAGTTCGGTCTGGAATAAAAAATAAAAATGACAGAACATTCCCCTCAGTATTCAAATAGACTCCATGGATTCTCCACTTCAATTCACAGTTTGAAATGGCCAAAATTACTGAAATCTTATTAACTCTTTCAATAGTAATAATAATTAGTGAATCTGGAAAATCCGCCGATATAATCGAGTGTCTTCATAAAGCAGTTCTTCAAACAGCCAAGAAAGGAGAAATCGTTGGAACATTGCAGTGGACGAGGAAAGGGTTTGACGAAACCGCCGAGTTTTCCCGATTGATTGCACTCCTGATGGGAACACATTTGCTTAAGTTCAATGTTTTTACCGATCTCAAATTCGCTACCAGAAGCAACAATCATGACTTTGCGCAGTCACTTAACGTAGCGATAATAAGAGTTCCCGTCTGCTCGAGTTATGTGGCAGCTTCAGGATATCGGCTATTACATCACCAAAGAGTTGTGGGAGTAAATACAAAAATATTTCTCCTTATGGAAGAGAAATGCACGACGGACGAATTGAATGATATATTTTCAGTACTGTGGACTAATCATCGGAGAATTCTGGTGTCGGTCGTGATAAAGAATAAAAATGATGTCAAATTTTACACCTTTACTCCGCCTTCGAAGAATATGGCTTATGTGCTCGTTAATTCGTGTAGAAGAGACTTTGTAAGTAAACAATTTTTTCCAGTTTTGAGCGGAGACTTTAAGGGGATGGATGTAATCTGTGGAGTGTCGTACACTGCGACGCGGGAAGTTGCGATTTACTCCACAGTAGCAACATCTCTAAACATGAATTTTCAAAAATTTGAATTGCCCACAGAGGAGGTTTTTAAGTTTACACGCTACGGCATAGATTTGTTGTTGGCTGCTACTTCAACTGCGGGAGTTTCGCTGGAATATTCGTATCTCAACCCATATGCACAGGTGGAGAAAGTATTTTTGGTACCAGGTCCTACGGAATGCGAATATTGGAGCATACTGTTTTCAACGTTCTCCAAGACGTTATGGATTCCAATAGCCATTTCAATAATTTTAGTAGCAGTTGTGTTTATGTTTAGTAATTTCCAAAACAACAATTACTTTAAATCAGTCTATTCAGTCTGCAGAGGTATTCTTGAAGTAGGAATACCTGATAGTGCTTTAGTCAATGTAAACAAACCTTTTCTTTCTGCGTATTTTGTGTATGCCATCATAATTACAACACTTTTCCGGTCTAAGTTCACGACACTGATAACTATACCGAACTTATGTGACTATGTAACGTCTTTGGAAGAAGTCAATGAAGCAAGACTTTTAGTTTACGTAAACGAAGACCCCGAAGATTTAAGTGATACACCTGCCATAAGGGAAGCTATAAGCTCGGGACGTGTAATTTTCTCTACAGAACAAAATTCTACTGCTAAATTTTACGAGAAGGTTACTGTTGAACGCTCTGGAGTTTTGTTAGCCAACAAACATGAGTACAAAGCATATATTGACTACTATTTCAATGACTTGGGTGGCTCAAAATTAGTCAACGCATTAGAACCTCCATTTGTAACTTATACGCTGCAAATTCTCACAGCACCTAATTATCCGTTTCTGAATATGTTGAATGACAAGCAATCGCAGTTAATAGAGTCAGGTGTAATCCATAAGCTAAGTTTTAATTTTGAAGAGTTTGGCAAAACGTTTGAGGTTCATTCACCCCCCGAAATGCAGCCTCTGTCTCTCAGAGAAATGAGTGTTTTGTTTTACATATTTTTAATTGTGCTAGCTTTTGATCTAATAGTATTTACCTTGGAGTTGGTTCATTACCTAATCATACCGTTGTGCAGAATGAGGCTGGCGCAATTTGCTGTTTCTCTAACAATGCAGGAGGAACATCAAGAACTTTATGATGAAATTAAACAATCTGAAAATCAAGAGCAGCATTTGCGACAAGAACAAAATTCACCACCACATCAGGAACTTGAAAAACCAATTAAAGAATAGTGTGGTTCACATGAACATTCAGAACGAAGTGCCAGTCAAGTACAACATGAACAACAAGAACAGATCAAACTAAACTGTTATTACCAAGAATAACAGCTACCACATTGCTGGGTCGCATTAGTTAAACATGAACTGAACAACGAAGGAATGTGTCAATCAACCGAGTAAAACAGATCGGAGTTGAAGAAAGAAAATGACAAGGACCACCGAGACTAACAATAGAAGTGGAAGTTCGCCATGATCTCAGAAACGCAAGCACAAGGAAAGAATCTGCCATATCGCTGACCCCACCCTTGAAAATTTATGTAAAATGGGTTAATTGTAAGAGTGGGCCGAAAGGCCCTAAATTCGCCCACATGGAAAATATGAAGACAATTTTCTTTCTTCTTTCTTAAAAAAGTATGAACTGAACAACGCTTCCGTAGAGCGTCTTGCGCCCCCCATAACACAGGCCCTCCCTAATTGAAATGTCATTATATAAGCTTCATTAAAATGACTCAGAAATTACTTAACTGCGATTGTATGTATGTACCTACAATTATTAATGTAACATGCGAATATCTCCTCATTACCTTTTCAGTGAGTAAAACGTGATTTGAAAATTTTCAAGGAAGGAAAATAGAGAATTAGTGCAGAAATTGAGGGTGAAGGTAGTTGCTGGAATGAGTGACCATAATTACCCCGCCCTTCGGTATATTATTACACTGATAGAAAGGCAAGGGGAATTGTACCGCAAGCCGGGGTTCTTGTGGACGTGATCTAGCCAGCAGATTTCTTAACCGAATGAATAACCAGCATACAATTGCACCGTGCGAATATAATTGATCAATGGGAACTCTAGCGCACATGCCCACCTCACTTAAATAAGTTGCCAACTTCTTGCTTGCAATATCTTCTTTATTGCTTTCCAATTTATACGTAGTATAAGGAAAGCCTTGTGATGGTCAAAATTTTCGATTCCGAGATTTCAACGGATTTACACGTTTTGAGGTCACAGGAACCCAAAAAAGTGGTTTTTACGAAATGTCTGTCTGTCGCTCTGTCTGTCTGTATGTATGTCTGTGCGTCGAATTCCGGGCAAACTACTCGGTCGATTTTGATGAAATTTGGCAAGCAGGTTCACAAAAATCATACCTCGAGACCATTTTTTTATTTTGGGCTAACTCAATTTGGGGGGTTTTTATTCTCAAAAAACTCCAAAAAAACGTCTAAAAAAATTATTTCTCAAAAACGGCTCCAACGATTTCTTTTAAATTCACATATATTGTAGTCGTTCTTAATGTTAACAAAATGCGGGGGGGGGAGGGTCGGTTGCCCCTTGATAGTTTGCTTCTGGGAGTAAAAAAATAAAAATAACTAAATTTTAATGAAAAATAACTAAAAAAATAATTTTTTTGCGAAACCTTTCTATCGATGATTTTTACCTTCTGGCATGTTTTAGGTGTTAAGTTGAGTAACGAAACCGGACAGGTTGCTTTCACAAAAAACTATTTGGATTTCTGTAAAAAAATGTTTTTGAAAAAATCAAAATTCACGCTCAAATGCATTGCATGACCTGCCATTGTTGCTGTGTGGTAATGTAATGTAATGCCTGACCTATCTATAGAATTTACTTCACCTCCAGTGACGTCAGGTGGACAACCACCCCCCCCCCCCCAGATGTCCAAAATTTAACTATAGGAATATTATTTACTATGATAATACTCATTTTCTCTAGCTACTACTTGATAAATTGGAAAGCAAGACCGGTTCTTTTTAAGTGCATTAAGTTCTTCAAATTTCGATGTCCAATTTTTATCCTCACTCAGAACTATTGTTAGTGTGATAGAAATTGTATGTTAGACTAACTGTCAATTTACACTATAAATAGAGTCTACCTAAGTACAGTAATATACCCATAAGCATTCAGCGGGTCCCCATTATTAAAATAAGCTTATGTAGCAAATGGCATGGCAAAGGAAGAAAGAAAGAAAATTGTCTTTATTTCCCATAAGGGCGAATTTTGGGTCTTTCGCACCACTCTTACAATTAACCTATGTGCAAATGGAAAATTAGTCTAACAATATTAGACTAGGTTAAAAATTAGACTGTACACTTTTATCCATTTTTCAAAATTAGACTAGTCTAATAATTTTAACAGCCACTTTAATCAATTTTTAGCTCCAATGGGCATTTTTGGTAACGATTTGACACAGACTTACTTTACTAATTTGGCCCCACTGAATATGAATTTTGATGCAGAGGCGGACGCAGCGACCGGCACTGCGGGTAAGTGCCCCCCCCCCCCTTTGGACAGCAGTTATAATCTTTGTCTCTAAAATCTAAGTGTTACAGCACTCAATATGCGCAAAACCTCACTATTTCAGCCCTATTTTTAAAAAAAATTCTCCCGGGTGAGACCCTCGGGCCCCCACGTCTGCAATTATATTGTTTCATTCTAATATATAAGCCTTATTGCTCTCAAAATGCGTAAAACTTCACCATTTCAGCCCTTTTTTTTCAAAAATTTTCTCTCGGGGGAGACCCCCGGGCCCCCCTTGTCCATAATTATGTTGATTCTTTGTAATATATTAGTTTTCTTACTCTCAAAATGTGGAAAACCCCAATATTTCAGCCCTCTGTCTCCTGAGCAACTTTTATGAAAATGGGTGGAGAGGCGCCAAAATATACCACACCTTCGAAAACCTATCGTTATGCCACTGACAAGTCCCTCCCCCTTTTATGAGGTCTGGGACCACCTCTGTTTTGATGTTGGCATTGCAATCGGATCGGTCCAGTTTACGTTTATACAGTAACGTAATTATTATATGGTATAGTAACATATTACTAGTATCTGGTAGTATTGCTATTATGAAACTAACTTAGGTTGAAGAGGCCACCTCGTTTTAACCGGAAGTAGAATATCTAGAAACATCTGCACTAGGCGGGTTTCGAACCCACAATCTACACCTAGCCGGGACATTGTCTTAACCACTCAGTAGACTATGGCCCGACATAGATGGTGGGTTCGAATGCCACCAGTGGCGTAGTGGAAGAGTAGCAAGGCATAAGGGTCTCCGAAGAAAGGAAAAAAAAACGTAAATTTTTGAGACTTTCTGAAAAATATATAAAACTTAAAAAAGCTAATTTAACAAAAAGTTAATGAAAGTACAACACTATACTATAGTATAATAAATCAATATTGAGACATGCAAATTATATTTTTATTTTTCTGTAATTGCAAAAAACTGTAGGAGGGGTCCCACTGCTCTGTCTTGCGTAAGGGCTCCCCAAAATTTTTTACGCCACTAAATGCCACCAACATAGATTTTTCTACATCCTCTACTCTTAGTCAGTCTACGTTTACCCATACCAAATCCATCAGGTTTACATACAAAAATTTATTTCTGGGGGGGGGGGGTCCGGACCCCATGGACCGAGGCACTGCCATGCATTGGCCTAAAGTGTACAAATTCCGCAGAAGAAGTTTTGGAAGTCTATAGCTTATATTTGGAATTTTTAAAAACCTTCTGTGGAAATGGTTTGTAAGGGGTTGAAATATCATGGAGCCCAGCCATAATAGGTAGGGGAGCGAGGAATATCGATGGGCATTGTCATGAAAATAGCCTACCGATGAATTTCAATATATGGGCCAGTGTTCGCACCATCTGCCGTATTCAGCAAAACCTTATATCCTTCATATGTATTCACATAAGCCGTTATTACTATAATGGATACTTTCGCAGGATAGTAAATAAATAAATAAATAAATATTTTAATAAACGGAAAAACTCCAATTTTGACAAAGTTGTTACAAGTGGAATAATAACAGTACATATGGTATTATAACGCATGTTGTAAGGCTTTCCTCCTAATGCTATTTAGTGATTCATGGAATATATCAATGTCACACTTCTGGTTGAGAATATTACACCTGGTTAGCATTCTATTAAGTCCGAGTTCTTGTAGGTAGTTATTTCTGTACAAATTCATATAAAATAGACTTTTGCGCCGGGTGTTTGAAGGGACATGGATATTAATATTCACTAGTAGGGAAGAACATTGAAACCTAATTGATAGGATGTTATAAACAGCAATAACATCATACATGTTTCTCCTGTCAGTTAGTGCGCTGATTTTTAAAAAATTCAGCAAATATTTATAAGTGAAATTGTTCCTATCGACATGTTTCTTATAGCAATAATATCTTATAAATTTTCTTTGCACATTCTCAATTTTCATAATTTGGCAATTCAGGTATGGATTCCAGGCTGGACAGTTGTATTCTAGGATTGGTCTTACTAGTGTGATATACAGGAGTTTCACTGTTTCCGCTGTAAAATGATGACTGTTTCTTTTTATGAATCCTAAAGTTCTATTTGCTTTGGCGCATATATAGTCTACGTGACTTTGAAATGTCAACTGCGAGTCAAAGAAGACACCTAAATCCTTTACGGTGAGAACGCGATTTAAGGAATCATTGTTATAGCAGTAATTGAAGGAAATAGTACGCTTCTTCCCAGTAAGAGTCATCACATTACATTTTGTTGCATTCAATCTAATATCGTGCATATTGCACCAGTTAATGAATTTATTCATAACGGCTTGTAATTCCAGGCAGTCTACGATACTGTTCACAGCTATATAAAATTTGAGATCATCCACAAATATTTTAAATTTAACTTTGGTGCCTGCAAATTCTTTATGCACATCATTGATGAATAAAAGAAATAACGTTCAATAGTATAGTAAAGTGTCTGGTAGTCTAACTGGTAACGACCAAATGTGCCCGATTACCCCATTCAGACGCCTCACAAAGTCTTCTTCTTCTTCTTCTTTAGGGCCATCTCATGGGTAAATAGGCCCTAACTGTGTAATACAATGACGTAACTATCCCAAACTGATAATTATTGACGATCTTACTTTATTTTTTGGATGTGGATTGATTGTACAGTATACATCTAAGAAGAAACATAGGCTATTTATATATTTATTTGAAGAGAACCATTTCGAAAATCAAACAAGAGTTGAGATGATTGCTCCTCTCTTTTGTCTTGCACATTGTTTTTATTGTAAAACTTTAATACAAAGCTTCTCCCACAGGGAACTGTGTTTACTTGTGTCTTTTTAGTCTTTACCGATTGCCTTTACTTTTGAGAGTTAGCTTGTAAGAGATAAGAAGAAGAAGCTTGTCATTTGTCATTTCACGGGCAATTTCTCGTTGTGGGATTTAAGCACTTTCCTTTGTCCTATGCGGTAATTTCTTCATTTTTGACAAATGAAAACGTAATAAGTCGGAACATTGAAAATGAAAAACTTGAATTGTTTTTGAATTTTTTATTTTTATGCTGCCCTGTTACCGTACCGTACCCTCTAGTTTTTTTTTTTTTTAATGATCAGCTAGTGCAGGTACTTGACAATTTTTATGATTTTGTGAAGCCGATTTGTATTTGCAATTACATTTAAATACCTACATTACAATTATGTTAACAAATTCAACATATTTCGGGAATTTGCCCTTAAATTGTGGCATGGAGTTTTGTGACCATTCTCAAATGTGTATTGATATGCGGACGTACGGGCGGTCGTTTCGTAAAATCCACAATTTTGTGGTTCGGCAGACCTATCTAAATGTGTAAATCTACTAAAAGCTAACGAAACATTATCCAATGCTGGCACTACCTTTTTTAGTAGCGTATAAGAGTCATTTGAAGACCACAGGCAATGATGAATGTCCATAAAAGTAAGATTCGAGAAAAATGGATTTTAAGGTTTCACATTTTCAAACCGCGGATTATTCAAAGAATCTTTGCAGTTTCATTGTTTCTTCCAATTCTAAATGCAACCTCGGATTTCACAGGAAAAACTACGCTAGAAAAGTGTTTAGTTGGCAAAAGTGACATTTTTTGACATTCATCATTTTTCTCCTTTGGTCTTCGTTTGGGGGGCGTGGCTGAATAGAGCCATTTTGGAGTTCCCACGTAGGATTAAACCATTGATCATAGAAAAACTCTTTAGGAATGGAGGAATTTCTGGAAAATCTAGAAAGGTGCAACCGCAGCTTACAACTCCAAAGTACTTTAATGCATTTTGATGAAGACATTTCGACTGGTTCTTCGCATGGCTGTAGAGGAGCATTTCGTTTAATTAAATGGATATTTTTACGCCTGCAAGTGGATTCCATAGTGAGAAGAATGGAGAACAAGCAGCTGCAATGGTTCGACCACATCCAAAGAATGAATGAGAACAGGACCACCTGGAGGTTGGCGGAAGCAAGGCCACAAGGAAGAAGGCCCATCGGCAGACCGAGGACAACCCTCGAGGAAAGGATTGGACAACTCGCCGGAGAAAGGGGGAAAACAGGCCGAGCTCAAGGCGTCCAACTGGGGCGAGTTCAGAAAATGGGTTCAAACTGCGTACGCGGTATTAAGGGGGGAAAAGAAGAGGAAGAAGAGAAGTAGTTTTTAACGCCATGTGAAAATCAACTTTGTTCACTGGAAAACTTATTATGGAGATATATTGTAGGTACCCCCATTTGATCTTAAAACAGGTCACACATAAAACTAATAAAAAGGGGAGGTCGGTAGTGAAGTGTCCACATCATTTGGTGTGGCAACATCACGTAAAAATATATGAGGTGGGCAGTTTTAAGTGTCGAGATTCAATTAACGCAATCGCAGCGGCTGCGGCTGTGCTGTTGTGGACACGGTAAATATTTGACTTTTCTCTCTTCATTGTCCGCCACATCGCGACTTTCTGCAATGTTGCCAGATTAACACAATTTTACAAAGTTTATTATTAAGGTTATTCGGTAATTAGTAATTGCCTGTGTCCCTTAAATTGCTTAAATATTAAATTTATAATTATTCATTTTTATGGTCTATTTGTCTATGTGGGTGGCTGAATCCAATGAAGGAACTTTTTTAATATATGCATTATAATACACTATAAATACAATGTAACTGCAAAGGCTTTCACGGCCGGAGTCAAATGAAGAACCAGTAGAATCCGGGCTCATGGGCCGTGGTCGAATTGAAAGTGAACTTCCAAACGTTTCGTCAACATCTGCGGTCGACATCTTCAGTGGCGCTACGGAGCCACCGAGGTACAACGTTCGAAGCCTACGCAGCGCCACTGAAGATGTCGACCGCAGATGTTGACGAAACGTTTGGAAGTTCACTTTCAATTCGACCACGGCCCATCAGCCTGGATTCTACACTATAAATACACCTGACCTAATTTCTCTCTCTCTCATTCATCTCCATTGTCTGGAGAATTGTCTGGGACTTTCCCTCTAAGTCACTGTTACAAGCCTTTCATCACTTCCATCAGGACATGTAACTACCGCTCTGATTAGAGATTAATAATGCACAATTTTATTGCGACAACAGACCATAGCTACCATGGATGAACACAGTGGGGCTATGGGGATTTATCAATATTTGGGGGGGGATACCCCCTAGCCCCCCCCCCCCCCCAAATTTAGAAAATCTGTGTAAGTTAATTTATTACTCTCTAATTTAGGTGATACTGCATATATTTGTTCTATTTTGCCCTACAACTACCTCCCCCCCCCCAAATGGCCTGGATTCGCCCCTGATAGCTACACTGGTGCACAGGCTGCTAGAAGCCTAAACAACCCACAACAAATTCATTACATAACATTAGTGGCTTGCAATTAATAAGCTACAAAACGCTACCGCGTTTAGCTATTAATATATAGGATTACATTGTAGTATTATATGGTATATATAACACTAACATTAAATTAACTTTGGTTGAAGAGGTAACCTCCTCGTTATAACCGAAATTAGAGGATATGGAAAAAACTGGGCTTGGCGGGATTCGAACCCACGATCTACGCCTAACCAGCGGTTAAGACGACGCCCCGGTTAGGCGTAGATCGTGGGTTCGAATCCCGCCAAGCCCAGTTTTTTCCTTATCCTCTAATTTCGGATATATAGGGTTTATAACAGCAAGTCGCTGCAGTAATTTTTTAATTTATTTTAATAATGCAAAAGTTTGGAGTGCTGATTTCCTATTCTCCATATTCTTCTTAATATTACCTCCCGTATTACCTCAAGCCTTTCCACCCCTCATGCAAATAACCTTGTCTCAAACATCCCCTTTGACAATCTACGAAGCTCCCTGCCAGGCTCGAGGCTTAGCTAAAAGGCCGTAATCTAACAGCACAGAAATCTTGAGCGCGGATTTCTATCTAGGGTTAGTCCACTTGTGTGAAGCACCCTCGCTCGCAAGTCTCGAAGATCGAGCCTCGAAAATGCAATTAGTGCGGTTGTGTTTGCGATGTTGGAGCTGCATAATGTATGAGATTTCGGCACAAGGTGTCCCATTGAAGCACAAGCCGTCATTGAGCGTACGGTATGCGGCAACATTAATGGTTTTTGACTTTGTAAGGTTGCGAGGCCTGTTTGAGTATGTGTCATGCATGCGGCTTAAGTGGAGAGACGTGCTTCTGAAGTTCTGAAGAGAGCGGTGTTTGTAAAAGAGTAAACACCTGCGGTACGGTAGTTGGCGTACAACTTAAACTTCTCTTGATAAAAAGGGAACATTTGCTTTCGTACAAGGAAAGCTTTGTGATGGTTGAAATTTTCGATTTCGGGATCTCAGTGGATTTACACGTTTTGAGGTCCCAGGAGCCCCAAACAGTGGTTTGTACGAAATGTCTGTGTATTTGTCGGTCTGTCTGTCTGTCGGTCTGTTGGTCTGACGGTCTGTCTTTTCGTCGATTTGTGGGCAGACTACCCGGTGGATTTTTTATTAAATTCGGCTTGTAAGTTAAGAAAAATCATACCTCGAGATCATTTTTTTTCCCTTTTACGAGTATGTTTTTTTGCTTTTTCACTCGTCCTATTTCAGTTACCTCAGTTAAAAAAAGGGTTAGCCATTGTTGGCGTAAATTCTCAAGGGGGAGGGGGCCTTAGGACCCCCAAGACTTTGATCCCCAAGAGAAAAAATTTCTTAATGGGCCCAAATTAATGAGGTTCTACGCATGTTATACCCTGGAGAAAGGGGGGCCCGGGGATCACCCCCAGAGGAAAAAAACCGGTCCGAGTTTACTCGAACATGCCTTCCTATTTACCGATTAGTAGAGAGAGAAAATGATTAATTTCATGGTAAATAATTTTCGTATGGTTAAATTTCGGAAATCACGGGGGGGGGGGGGGGGTCCACCTAAAGTCACTCACGGTGACGAAAATTCTAGATAGGTCAGACCTACACATTACCACACAGCAATACTGGCGGGGCACGCAATGCATTTGAGCGTGAATTTTCTATAATTTTTTTCAAAAAAAACATTTTTTTGTACAGAACCAAATACTTTTCTGGGAAAGCAACCTGTCCGGTTTCGTTACTCAATTTAACACCTAAAACATACCTGAAGTTAGAAATCATAGATAGAAAGGTTTCGCAGGAAAAATATTTTTTAGTCATTTTTCACTAAAATTTAGTTATTTTTATTTTTTTACCCCCAGAAGCAAACTAACAAGGGGCAAGCGACCCACCGCATTTTATTAAAATTAATACTGACTACAATCTATGTGAATTTAAAAGAAATCGTTGGAGCCGTTTTTGAGAAATAATTTTTTTAGACGTTTTTTTGGAGTGTCTTGAGACTAAAACCCCCCCAAATTGAGTTAGCCCAAAATAAATAAAAAATGGTCTCGAGGTATGATTTTTATAAACCTACATGCCAAATTTCATTTAAATCGACCGAATGGTTTGCCCGAAAATCGATGAACAGACAGACAGACAGACAGAGCGACAGAGTGACAGAGCGACATAGCGACAGACAGACATTTCGTAAAAACCACTTTTTTGGGGACCTCAAAACGTGTAAATCCGTTGAAATCTCGGAATCGAAAATTTCGACCGTCACAAAGCTTTCCTTATAC
Source organism: Psococerastis gibbosa (assembly GCA_963971405.1). Classification (NCBI taxonomy): domain Eukaryota; kingdom Metazoa; phylum Arthropoda; class Insecta; order Psocodea; family Psocidae; genus Psococerastis; species Psococerastis gibbosa. Next base: position 33,256,794 of record OZ020491.1, read on the forward strand.
TACGTATAAATTGGAAAGCAAAAATTGATAAATAGGCCCAAATTAGTGAGGTTTTACGTATTTTGCAAGCAGTACAGTTGAGATTTTACCGACGAATAAACCTACCACTGAGAAAGTCCTGTCCGAACCGAAAGGTTTGGGCAGGCTAGGGTCTTGCAAGGTTACCGGCCTCTCGACCTGAAAAACTATTGGTCCCGATACAAAGAATAGAATGCGTAACGTCTTTGTCACCAGAAATCCTGTGGGGCTACGGGTTCCCCGGGGGGGGGGGGGGGCTACGCCATAAATATGGGATGAATACCTTCAAGTTCTCCATGCTCCTGCGAGGGTTCAAACCTGAGCACTGGTAGCATATCCTCATTCGTAAGCACTGCTCTCTTTGGGAAGTTGGGATTGGCGCAGTCCAAAATTTATCCCCCCCCCCCTCGTTGCCACTATAAATGTTGCACAGATCTAGTCAGGCTCGAACTTCGAGCTTTCGCTTTGACAGTCCAGACCGAACCAGTCTAATAGGAGCAATTATAAAAAAAATCCATTTGTGCAATATAAAAGTTCTGAATTTCCTCACACAAGGAAAACGAATGACCCGTGTAAGAAAGGAAAAAGTAAAAGAGCCCTTTGCCAATATTTGTCCGGGGGAAAGAAAATAGATTAGTCTGATTCCGGGGAAGTCCCGAGGGCAGTCCTCTAGGTGACCGATTGCCTGCCCACCCAAGTCCCCCCCCCCCCCCCGAAAACTCTTGGACACGTAACTGACGTGGAATTAACGTACAAGCACCTTGTAAACATTGGAACATGATACATCTGTTTTTTTTTTTGGCGCCTGATTTTGATATAAAATAATAACAGAGCACAACCGTTTAGAGAAATTGCAGTAATTTTTTTGTCGGCACATCAATCAAACCAGTAATGGCTTTTTGTAGGGATGCTCACGAAGCATTCAGGACGTATATAGTAGTGGTGATACGGATGCTGACTTTCATCAGAAAGGTTTTTGGTTCGAGTCCCACACTTGCTACATTTTCTGGTCATGCTTTGGAGGGCATGTATGATTGTTTTCATGTGGCATATACATAGGTCTTGTGGCCTTCTCCGTATTGCCCCTCACACGTCGTAGCAGGTGTCCGTCTTCACTTCTTTTCGTGTGCCCCCCCCCCCCATGCTAACTTCCGTTCCCTGACTTTGTCGGTGATAGGTGCTACTTGCATCTTCCCCGGATGTCCTCATTTGTCAGCCACATGCAGCAGTTCCTCTTCGTCGTTCCGTAATGGCCAGCACTCCGCTCCTTAGGTATCTTCTGCTTAATTACTCATGAAGAGAATATGAAGCGAGTTTGATGTGGATTTAAAGGTTAAAAGCCATTACTGAAGTGAAGACTTACTACCGGACGTATAACTTTAATAACTGACCCTTAAATTCACTTAAATTGCACTTTTAATTGCTCGTTTAATTGAAACTACCGCCGTTAAAGGGCCCTGATTCGCTTTAATGCGACTTGTGTGCCACTATTTTCATTCTACTGCTTGCTATCTAGGCTATATTATTATATTGAAAACACAGTCCTTCTTACTGGAATCAAGGGCGGATACAGTGGAAAATTTGGGGGGGGGGGGTCACAAGTTGTGTGTGTACGTGTGCAGCCTATAGCCGCACCCTCTCGAGAAATCGTTTTTGTAAAAAATATTTTCACTATTTTATGAATGAACCCCCGTGGATCTGCCATTGACTGGAATATACGATTTGCAGCTACTTGTCGGAGCAAACTGACATTTTGTGCATTTTACTGCTGCAGCAGCTCTACTATGGATTTGGGATTAAATTTAACATCCGAAATACGTAGGATTAAATTATTGTAAATATCCCCCCCCCCCCAGGTGCTAAAATAACCCCAAGGTCTTCTTCCTTCTTCTTCTTCTGGCTGAACAGCTCTTGTCGAGCTTTGGCCTGCTCGACAACACTCCTCCAGCCATCTCGGTTTTCTATGGACTTCCAATTCGCAAAGATCAGTTTCAAACTCATCCTTCCAGAGATTTTGAGGACGTCCAGCCTGTCGTCATCTTATCATGCTTGCTTTATACATCTTTTTCGGCATGCAACTCCCAAGGTGTTTTTCAATTGTTGGTTTCAATTGTTTTATACAAAAGAGTGCAAAATGCGCGGGAAAATCAAATTGCTAAATTGATCCTCTACTAAATTTTTGGTGAGTTTCCAATTTTTTCTCCCTTAGACCTGTGGTTGTGGCAAGTAAAATACCAGATTCGAAAGTTGTTGATTGTGTAGTATTATGTAGGCCTACCTTAGGCGGGTATTCCACATACGTCAATCGTCAATGAAAAATTGTAAAATGACGTAACAATGACGTAAATTGACGTGGTAGCAGAATTTTTACTATGTCTTTAATGTTTGCTAAAACGTCATTTTTCAATTTTTCATTGACGATTGACGTATGTGGAATACCAACCTTGGTGGACTTTGTTTTGTAGTACCTAGCACTTCTGAAGCCACTTAAATTGTGTTTGAATGAGTGGCACGGCCAGTAGCCAAATCCATTTCAAATCGACTGACTTCGACAAACACTTATAAGTGGGACATTGGAAATTGGCACTTACTGATAAACACTATATAAACACTTGATTGAGATATCAATAATAGCACTTAACTTACTGATAAGATATTGCCAAACAAATGATTGTCAAATAAGTCAATATTTTGATTTATTTCTCAATGAACTCTTCAGTTAGCTATCGGTGAGGTAAATACCTCGTGTAACCTACACAGTATCTGCCCTACTGTTTACAACAGCTGTTGTCTTTCTGAAGTGAAAACATCTATAGCGGCGTTGAACAATTTTGTATTATTTAGATTTTAGATGAGGGATAAAAAGGAAAAATAAACTCATGAACTGCAAAACCAAACCAGAAAAGGAAAAAGGCAATGGAGTTTATCGTCTAAATTGTAACGCAATTTACATAGGTCAAACAGGCAGAAGCTTTAAAACTAGGGTCAGAGAACATATAACAGGTATAGGAGACACCAACACCAACAGCACATTCGCGAAACACCTTAACTCGGAAAATCACACATTCGATTCTCACAATTGGACAGCCCTACACAAAATAAAGAAAAGTTACACTTTAAATTTCTTTGAAAATGTTGAAATCAAAAGAGCTTTACACAATAGGGAAAAGTTAACAAACGACATAACATTCACACAATCATCCCCTCTAATAGATCTAGCTAGTAGGTTAGGAATAGGTAACCAGCCACGCCCCCTCCCACCCCCTCCTCCCCCCGCTCCCAGTCCTATATAAACCAAGGTTTCCTCTCCCTAGTCACATTTGCATCTTTTCCTCGAGTTGAGCAAGTCTCAAATCGCAGATAAGGTGTAACTGTGCTAGTGGGTTTCCCTCTGTAGATGGCAGTTCTTGCCGAAAGCGCTCAGGGTATTATACTAACACAAGTGGGTTTCTTAGACAAAGTTAATTTCTTAACGATTATTTGGGTTTTACTAATTCGGGTTGTTACAACAAGTTTTTCTAAAACTTTGTTATTTTTTGTTTATTAAAATGAAATACCACAAAGTCACGAGTAATCTAATTATTTATATATAAAAAGGAAAATTGAGATGAGAGGAATTGCAATGTAAGAAGACTACGCATCTAGGGTGTGTTCAATGATAAACGAAAAAAAACCGCCTTGAGATGAGAGGAATTGCAATGTAAGAAGACTACGCATCTAGGGTGTGTTCAATGATAAACGAAAAAAAACCGCCTTGTGATGAGAGGAATTGCAATGTAAGAAGACTACGCATCTAGGGTGTGTTCAATGATAAAGGAAAAAAAACCGCCTTGAGATGAGAGGAATTGCAATGTAAGAAGACTGCGCATCTAGGGTGTGTTCAATGATAAACGAAAAAACCGCCTTGAAATGAGAGGAATTGCAATGTAAGAAGAATACGCATTTAAGGTGTGTTCAATGATAAACGAAAAAAAACGTCTTGTGATAGCCAAAAAGCCATGATACAAAAAAAAATACAAAATGATTAACATAATTAACGTAAGAAGACCTGTTTTGACTATGCTTACCGCGCGCCGTCTCGTTCTCTCGTGAGTAAATGTTTCTTGCCGTGAACAGCTACATTCCCAAATTTAATATA